>VZTY01012899.1:110239-422755 GCA_013400935.1 Turnix velox | reverse complement strand
AAGGGTTGGGGTGGGGCAGAGGCAGGAGATGGGGAAAAAGAGGAGTGTGTGGAACCTACCTAGAGGCAAACTGTGGGGAAAAAAGGAAGGATGTGAGTGTTCACCATGAGAGGGTGAGACACTGGAACAGGTTTCCCAGAGAGGTGATGGGGGCTCCATCTCTGAAGGCATCCAAGTCAAGGCTGGATGAGACAACCTCATCTAGTTCAGGATGTCCCTGCCCATGGCAGGGGAGTTGGAACATGATGATCTTGAAGGTCCCTTCCAACCCAAACCATTTTATTATCCTATGATTCTATGATTCTAAGTTAATAAGCAATTGATAAATCTTCTGTCGCTTCAGGCAATTAATGGGAAATACACAGCATTGACTGCATTCATTTTTGTGTATATTAAAAGGAAAAAAATTGATTTCACAAACTTACTGGTGCTTATTGATTTGGTGCCTTTCCCCAGGACATTCCCATTTAATGCTTTTGTGTGGTCATTGAAAAAAAAGTTCAAGACTGTCAAATAAAATCTGTTTCTTCAGAGCTTTATCTGTTACATTATTTTGCAGGTATTTTTAGCCTCAGAAGAATGTTTTCAATCTGAGCATCAGGCTTGTAAGTTTTTCATCATCTAGAAAGTCAGCATAAACAAATGGACCCCATCGATTTTTACATTTTTATTCTAAAGAAATTAAATTCTTTTCTGTGGGATGTACATAGGTAAGTTGTATGCTGAGCTATAAAGGGAATCTGGATGAAAGACTCTGGCTTTTTTACATTCTTTTAAAATTCAATATACTGTATTTTGGACTAATTTTTCATTGGCACTTGAAAACCTCAAGTAAAAAAATGTCAACGATCATTTTATTCAATGAAAATGAAACATCTTTACCTTGTCTGATACACACAAAAGAATAATTTAAGAATAAGTCTTCAATAATAACTCATGTAGAAAGAAGGATAACCTAAGATCAGCAAAGTTGACTCAGTGTACACATATACCAGCCTCAGATAAAGTAAAAGGTGCTTTAGGGTCTCTGGATGTGTAAAGCATAACTTGTACAACCTTCCTCCCCCATCATACCTTTGTCCCTGCAGAACATCCTGGTCTCTGCTAGGAACCTTTACTGGGTCTGAACAAACATCAGTCTTACTTGTCACAGCATCTGCCCAGGGTTTAAACCACTAGCACTCACCATCCTCCCCCAAAAACCAAAACATTAACAGCTTCACAACAGATTTTTTGTTGTTGTTGTCTTTATAATGCAATGAAATCCTCTGAAAGACTAAATAAAAACAAGTAGTACAATCTCATATGTGAATTGCACAAAAAGAAGTAAGAAATAACACAAAAACAATTTCTGAACATGTAACTGATATCAGAGACACTAGGTTTATTCATCAAGAAACTGTGAGTGAATCATAAAAGAAAATTTTTAATAAGAACAACACAGTGAAATTTGACAGGATGACTCCTCAGTTTGAAATCCACCAAGTCAGTGATCTCATAGCTGAGAAAGGATAACTAATTATTTCAGTAGTGTTGTTGTGGTGACAGTGTCAGCTCCATAACATGTTTCCATTATTCATTGACAGAATAAAGAATCCCTATGTATTCTGATAATGACTGCCCTTGAACACTAGAAAAATGTTTTCTAGAGTATTTGCTCAAATCAACCATCAGGAACTCAAAGGCCCAATTTCAAAAGTTTAGAGGAAGTATTCTCAAAAACTTTCCAAAATCAAATACCCAGCTGCTTTCAGATTGCACACCTGCAGCAGTGATCCAAAATAACACCTGTTCAAATACTCCTTTTCACTTTGTGCTGTGTTGACTGAAATGATGAAGAGATGCATAGCAGGAAGGAAGAAAACATCATTAAAAGCTGCACAACCACTTTCCTAGGAATGAAGTTTTAAGTCTTTTAGAAAGATAACAAATCTTGACCATTCCTACAATCAAAACACAATCAGGAACAGGTGCACCAGGTTTTTCGCTCAGCAGGTATGAACTGGCATCATTGTCTTGAGGGAAAGAAAATTAACATCAGGCTGTATTGTACCAGTTTTAATCTACAAAAGCTGAAAATAATAACTTAGTGTGTTTAGAGATCATATATTTCAGTTTTTTGACACTGGAAAACAGTGCCCTCTAGAAATTTTAGGACTAAGCTGAAGCCCTTGTTGGGATTTTAAGTCCTTACTCCCATTGAAATTAAAGTCCTCAGTGCCTTTTCCAAAAGGGATTAAAACATTCAAGAAGAGGTCAGATAATTGGAAAATAATTACATTCTAAAATTCGACAAAGAACAAAGAAAAAGTACACTACACCTATCATGTAATTCACTCGCAGTACAAAAGAAATTACACTTTAATGGTATTACATAAATGGTATTACTGAATAAATATTACATTTATTCAGTGTGTATGATTTATTATTAAAATGGTAAAATGAAATATTCTGTTTAATCAAATGTATTGAAAGTAACTTCTTTGGTTTAAAATGCAAAATCCAATTTTCTTTATAGGTCTCTGTGTAAAGTTCTTCCACAGACACAGGCCTTGCCAGTGCTCTGCATGTGCTGAGCACCCCATGCTCTGTACAGGGCCACTTCCCCCTCTCTCCACCAATCTCCTGCTTCTCAGACCACCCCTCCAGCTCTGCAATGGATCTAATTCCAAATCTACTGAACTGAGCAGATCAACTGAGACCCTGGATCATGCCTCTCCAAACAGCAACCACAAACAGTCATCGATTCAGACACCACTCATTCTGATGCCAAAGTTTCCTACCTATTTATTTCCTAAATCTATATTTTCTAATAAAAAGCTATGTGATAATCCTCTTTGCTTGTTTAAAAAACTCCAATAAACACCTCAAAGCATCTCTAAGAATTAGTGCTATACTCTGATCATTCAGTTTTTCTTCTGCAACACCATTGATCTCACAGAAGTGGAGGATGGGCTGATTTGAGGGAAACAGCATACATATTGAAACATTTATTTTGGAAGTTGAGATGTGCCTAGGTGGGTTGTTCCTGTCAATGTCAGCATGTTTTAATGTTCCCTTTGCCACAAATATCTGCTACTTTATTTATGCCATTCATGTTTACCACCCTCTATCTTTTCTTGGACATCAGCTGAGCACCACCCACTTAGCTATCCTTGATTTCACATTAGTTTTTCTATCTACAAATTCCTCTGGAAGGTTATGCTTCATATAGTGAAACTAAAAGTCTTTTTCATGGGTAAACAGAAAATGAGATACAAGAAGTTAGTTGCAGTTCAGAAGTTACTTTCATTCAACCAAAGTCCTAGTAAACATCCATAAAAGCTAGTTTTAAATAACATTGGTAACTTTTAATAGCCTGCTCAGCAAAAGTAAACCCATAGTGTACAAATCTCCAAAATGAAAAAATTTCTGAGCTTCTCTTTCTCAATAAGCACTTTGCAGGGAGTTGAGTTTTAGAGATATTAACCAGCACCTCCTACAATGGACATACTGTGTCAGCAATTTAAGATTCAGTTGTCTTAGAAAGACTGTAAGAAAAATGGATTGCTGGAGAGCTAATTTCTAAAATTAAATGAAAAACTGGAATACATGAAATGAAAACTCTAAAGAATTAGAGAATAAAAAAGTAAGCAGATACATTCATGCATAGTTTATTATACTGAATATTTTCCAAGAGAAAGATTCAGATTATTAATGTTTTATTACTGTGGGAATAAGCAGGTGTAAATCAAAAGAATGAGCTCCTGCCTACCACATCGAGTAGGTTAATTTTCCACTAAAAAATGTTAGTGACTTCAAGAGTGTTGTGAAGTCTGACACACTGCATTAACTGCACTCCAGCTATTAGGCTGGCAGGCTCACAGGCAGGCTGATGTTCACTCTGTCTGCACACTGAGTATCTGTGGTGCCTGCAACACTTCATGGTACTCTGCAACAGAGCCTCAAACACCACAACTGCAGGTTTCACCTGGAACAGTCTCTACACAAACAGCAGCAGCATCTGAATGGGGTGAATGGGGAGGATGATGCTCCCTGTTACAACCCAGTTGTTTTAACTTTTTTTACTCTCATGTTCTGTTAAAAAAATGCAGAGTATCCAATCACCTCATTCTGCTCTTCTCTCTCCAACCTCCAGCTCCAACCTTGTATTTCTGCAGAAATCATCCTACAACACTTCACCTCCTAGAATGCCTTTTAAACACATCATCCTTCAGCTGCAAGTCCTCCTAGTTGCTGTCTCCTGGTGCAGGGACTATAGGAACATTTTCAAACCAAATAGCTACTAGGTAAACACAAACTGTGCATTCTGTTGCTGGATTTTAAAATACTCTGGGCAACAGTTTTTTGTGGGCCAAACACCACTTTGATGAAGATTTTACCTGGTGAGCTAAATAGGCACATTACTGTCCTGCATTCAAAGTTGCACTGAGATGAAGATTCAGCCCTCATTCGACACATTAATTACTGGATTATAACAGAAAGAACACCTAAAACAAGAGTCCCAGAAAGAGCTATTTAGACTGCATGGAAACTGACAGTCCTTACCCCAAATGTTTCTGGGCTCTTCAGGTTCGACTACTAGCTCTAATCTGAGTAAGCACACAAACAGCACCTACCCATGTCTCTGTACTGGGTCAAAGACAGAACGCTAAAGGCTAGTGCAGAAAGGTATCCTTGTTAAGTACACTGAAAATAGATTTAAATATTAACTTCCCTCTACTGAACCAGCTGATTACTGCTCCATCAACTCAGAGAAGCACTCAGAAATGCTGTGTCAACATTATAAAGCATCCTCCTAGTGAAGTAGGACATGTAGCAATGATCTCCTGAAAAACTGCAGTCATTTGGGTAATAAACAAGCAATGAAATACACCAGTTTGCCTGAATTCTAAACACTCCCCATCTGCTATAAGGAACTACAGGATGAGAGGATCACAGTTGCTGTTATCTACTTGCCTGAGATTAAATCTGTGGTCATTGGTTTCACCTAAAATGAAATGGAAATTTGAGTCTCCTCCACATTTTTTCCTTTAAAATAGTGGGAGACCAAATACTGTGATTTATTTTACACACAGCACTCGAACAACCTAATACATGTCCCCTCCATGATCTGTGATTTCCATAAGAGAGACATCTTTCTGTCACAGCTGCTTCACATGCCTTCATGTTCTGGCAAAAGGTATCCTTCCTGTGTTCTATATGTTGTGAAAGGCACATTGAATTGTTGCCCTCCAATAGAAAGCAATGGTAATTCCTTCTCCTGTACAGGCAAGGAGAGAACCTGTATGAGGTATGAAGTGTAAATATATTGATCTTGTCCCCAGAAATTTATCTTTTTCCTGTAATCAATCCCCACTTTCCCCATCTTCAGAAATAACAAAGTTTCTTTTTTCCTATTTGTCTTCTCAGCTCCTTTTCTTTCATTGATTTTGGTCCACTTTTCCTTTCCTCCTATAATAAATGCTCTTTTTTTTCCTTTCTCCACTTTGGGATAGTCAGCCACTTCATCAATTTAACTTCAATGATACACAAGTCTGAAAATCTGATAACCCCAGATGGCTATGCCTCAGCTACTGCAATAAGAGAGAGTCTCCCAGGCCTCGTTTTAAAAGGCTGCTTTTTAATGAATTTTGCAGCTTAAGGTTTTCATGCAGTGCTTTTCTTTCTCTGTTAAAACAAATGCTTGTCAGTAAGGGGAATTTGCCACCAAACCTCTGATAATGTCATTTATATTCTGCAGTTCTAAACAGATTTGGAGTAATCCAGTTCTCCATTTGCTCAATTAATGCTATGTTGCATTTCATGCTGGTCATCCGGTTCTCTTCAGTTCATGAAAGAACAGGAGCTTAAATAATTTTCTATTGCTTTAGGATTTAGAGATTTTTAAAGAGAGGATAAAGCCTTGATTCTGTTTGATCAGTTCTGTGAAAACTGTTTGCCTTCACATGACACCAATCCTATAATTTTTCTAGTTTTAAAAAACACCCTAGAATTATAACTGCCACGGTTCAGCCCTAAAGTCCTGAGAGATAACAAGAGGTACATCCACATTTTGCATGAAAATGAAAGTAACAGATTTCATCTGTTCATTGAAATAGGTGAGTAACTAATCACCAGATGGCAGAGCTTGCTGAAGCTTTGTCTCAGTGATGAGTTAGTGTTTGGGAAATTCCAGTAATAAGGTGAATTTTGCATGACAAAATAGTCACAATGTCTGTGTATATATTCTTTTTTTTTTTTTTTTTTCTTTAAGGTTGGTTTTATTCTGTTCACCAGCACAAGACATAGTTGTTGAAGCTCCACACAACAGAGATCATGCTGTATGTCAGACATGCACTGTTCCTACCATGGGAACTCTACCTGGGAGGACTTCTCCAAATAATATCAAAGTCAACAGCAGCAATTTCAGTGACCTTGACAAGTACTGTGGCAGTTTCATGATGAAATTAAGCAACATTCTGACACCTCCCTTGTCATCTATATCACAGAACTGGTTATGACTTCACAGTGACAAATAGCTCTTCAGAAACAGCAAAAACAACTACACAGAGAGCAAGATCACAGCACCATGGTCTAGTTTCAGGAAAGTAATACATAATCCAGGAAGTAGATTTGTGACTTTGTGTTTCAAGTTAAGATACAGCAGGGCACTTTCTCCTCATAAGGTTGCTTCAGTGTGTCATTGATTTTGCAGTTTATTATTAAAGTGTCTTAGAAGAGAAATGGCAACTAGATTTGACACCAGGAGACATATTAATGGCACAGAACCTTAGAAAAATGGGCACTCTGATAGTTATTAATCAGACTGAGCTACTGCATGAGCCTCCCCTTGCTTCCTTTTGCTTTGACAAAGAATCAAATCCTCTGGCATCCTCCAACTCATTTTAACAGTTCCACAGCCACAGATTTCCCTTCTGCAAATGAAACAAACTGTTTTTTCAAATTCCACCAAACTGATTCCCAAGCAGAACTTACTATTTCATGGCTCTACAATACCATAATACATTAAAAAGTAATAAAATTATGATCCTCTGTAAAAAAAATATGGAAAGTCAGTTTCCTGCAGTCAGCTGTGATTAGTTCCAATCTAGTTCTCTGGAGAAAGAGGACATGACATTTAAGACACTGAGTCCCTCTATTCCAAAAAGCTTATCCCTAATAGCATTGAGGGGGAAAATTGAATCTTTTGATCTTGTATTTTAATCTTAAATTTTAATTTGAGACATAAAATTTTAATAACTGTCCTCTAGGTTTCAAAGAGAAGAGAACTAAGTATTTTCTACACACTGCGTATTACACATGTAAAGCCAGATTCCTTTGTATCTGCAAGAACTGGGAGCGCTGCTTATTAAATTAATAATGACCAGCAGTCAATGGCTTGCAACCTTTCTGAGTGTGTCTTGTGTCTTTAGCCAAGAAAAATAAAATCTCTGTTATCTATGCAGAGCCTTTGTTTTTATAAGCATCATGGCATTTTAAAATAATTACACACATCAACTTGATATGTGATCTTGAAAAAAGGCAGGATTTCCCAAATTATTTATTTATCAGGCTTCACAAGGTTGAAATGCAGAGCAATTGCTTGTGTCCTTCCATGATCTAAAAAGCTGATAATGCATTTTATATGGTACAAAAAACCACATACCAGCTGGTGTAATAATGTCACCATACATCTGGTAAGCAACGAATTTTCTAATATTAGCCCAAGAGCAAAGGAAGTTAATTCTGTTAAAAAGACAAGTTACTACAAGCTAAAGAGTCATCACAGCATGCGTAGAAAGAACCAAGAGCCCTATTTTGTAAATCAGACATATCATTTTTATCTGAACAAAATAGAAAAAAAGCTGTACTTAGGCTCTTGGAAGAACATCTCCATAAATTGCAGTAATTTCTGAGCCAGGCCACATGGTGTAACACTCCTGAGTGTCCTGCCTCTGGGCAGGGGCCACCTGTGGGAAGCAGCATCTGCAGTAAGCACTCAGGCACTTCCTTGACTTCCCTGACTTTCAGAGGCAGTGAAAGTTGTTTTCACTGATAGCATAATTACACAGACAGAAGCAGCCATGGAATAAGTTGAACTCCAATTCATTTACAGTATCAGCTGTTTGCCTACTGTTCTTCATTTAAAAGTCCAGGAAGGCTCCTAATGTTTGCAAAATGTAGTGCTATGTGGAGGTTAAGGCCAAAAAGTTGAAATCAATCTGCTGGGTTTTATGGTTCTACACATAAAGTTTCCTATTTCTTGAAAGAAGTATAATAGAGAAGTATAATAGTTTATCTATCTGCTGTTCCAGGATGTAACATGAAGGTAGAGAAGGCTTGTTCCCAAACCCTTCTCATGGCTCCCCCTTAGAATGTCTCAGCAGAGAACTCCTAGAAGGGAAATTTAATTTAAGCCACTCTTGGAAAACAGAACACTCTGCATTGTCAGGAGCTGGGAAATATTGGAAATATTTGGAGATTACAAAAAGTGCAGGGATGCTATGAAAAACAGATGGAATAGTAAGACAAATGAAAATGCTTGTTATAAGGTTGTGTATTCATTACATGTTATTTCTCAGACTGATTTTGTCATCCTACATATGTCATAAGATATCTCCACAAATTAGGCTCAACAGGTCAGTTTCAGAAAAAAAAAATAATTACTCATTTACACCAAACAGGAACCACATTAGCTAGTAGAGTCTGAGCTTTGGAAGATGGAGTGAAAATTCAAAATTAGTATTCAACCATTCCACCAGAGATGACCAAAAAGCTATCAAACATTTTAATGCTTATTTTATCATCATTAAGGTCATGTTGATAAAACTACTTCAATCCGTTTTATCCTTATTTTGAGAATCCAAGGGAGATGCTGCTAGCAGTCTGAATTTAAATTAACAGTAATAGATTAAGATAAAAAATTCCTTGTCTTTCTCACAGGCTCCTCCTTACCAATTAAGATTAAGGCCAACACAGGAGTGAAACATCCAGAAGTTGGTGTTAGGGAGCTGGGAAATCATAGTGCACCCACAGATTCCCCAGTCTAAGAGTGACTGGTTCAGAGCACCATACACGGAGCAACACAAAGCAGTGGGGGCAAGAAGGCTTGGAGGCTGCTCTTTTTGAAAGCCAGGCAATCCCTGGAACACACAGCCAAGTACTGGAAAACAACAGAACACAACCCCCAGGGAGAGAACAACTGCCCACACAAGAGCATGGACAAAGACGAGTTTCCAGCTGCAAAGCACAAACTGAAAGCAAAGGAAGACTGAGCAAAATAGTAATTGTGCCATTCCTTGGCAATCTGAAAAATGCAGTAGAACCACCTTCTTCACTTTCCCTCCCTCCCTCCCTGTTCCTGTGCCTCCTGACAGCTCAGCTGTGACCAACAAAGCACCTGGCTGCAAAGGGGAAGGTTTCCAAATTCAGAGCTTGTCACAAATATCATCTTTTGCCTGTATGTGTCTGATCTCATTCTGCCAAAATCTTAATCAGGTGTGAGTTACCTGGTGCAGTGTATTACTTCCACGGAAGCTTTCTGTAATTTTCTGCTTTCTCTAATTCTGCCTTAATTATATTGTATTTAAGATTATGCAAGGGACTAAGACAAAAAAAGATCATGGATGAATTAACTTCTTCAGTTCCAACCACCAGGAAAATAGTTTTCATTGTTACACAGCCTCAAAGAGCTATTCTGCATTGCTAGAGTGAAACACTGCCTTTTGCTTTTTTTCCAAAGGCATTCACATGGAGAGCATTTTAATTTTCCACACTCTAGCTGTGTTGACCTCCCAGACCTTGCAAAGTAAAGTATTTATGATCCCGGGCTTCTTTTTATGATATTGTTTCAATATTTTTGTAACATTTGTATTTCTTGCTGATGTTTTTGGCATTAAAAATCACTCAAGCTGTGCTGAAATATAATGATATTCACTGAACCATACTATGGAAGGATAATTCAGTTCAGGAAGGTTATTCTAGCTCATCATGTACACAAAGGCTTGAAAGAAAATGCAGAGGATTCTCAGTTCTTGACATGTGCACTATTCAATCTCTCTTTAAAAAAATAATGTGGCAGAGAGAAGACTTCACTTACATATCGAAATATGCAGCTTTATGTCTGCAGAGCCAGACAGGCAAACCAGGCATCCAAAATACACACATAAAAACACCTTTTATGGTTTTCCAAGAAAGACACCATCTTTTAAATTCAATTGATCATGGAAAACTCAAGTCTGCAAGAATCTCCTTTTACTATTCTTACTGTAGCAGAGCCTGTCACCTATTAACCAAATACATTTCAAAATATTCTAAATAAAGTAACAAAACATCACTGTGCTAGTTTTCATATGGACTATGCTGTGCTTTATCTCCATCTTTTTTTTAATTCTTACTCTCCCTTCTCTCCCTGTCTTTAACTTGTCTCCCACTTTCTTTGCTTTTGTCTTCCCATTTTCCTTTCTATTGTCTTCAGTGGCAGCAGTGGAAAATCATGCAAAGGAGGACAGTGTTGCACATCTATCAACTGGTTTTGATGCTTGGTCAGTCTTCTACTCTGCTGTGAATTTACAAAGTTCATTGTCAAATTCCCTCCTGAATCCGATAATTTTGCAAATTCCAAAGGGGATGTAACATAAGAGAACATCATGAGAAATGAACAACAAAACTTGGCTGAACAAATGTTCTAAATTCTGTTCTTGTATTTTACACAGGATGTTTTCAATAGAACTTCTATACTACAGAATTTCTATGCAAGAGTCAGGATTCACTGCCCTCTGTGCTAGGTTGCCTAAGATAAAGGAGTTCAGAAACAAGAAATATTTTAGACTCCTATGTTACTCATTATACTTGATAACATGAATGTCTTCTTTTGCTGAGATATTAATTGATATGCAAGGATGGGTTCACCCTGACAATCATGCTAAGAGGACCAATAATCCAAAGAAGTCAGATAGAGCATTTGCAACAATAAGTTGTGGAAAAAAGATCTATATTTTTACCTTTTTTGGGGAGACATTTCACTAAGTTCTCATCAAACTTCAAAAATGTTAATGAAAAATATCATCCTAATTGTCAGTTTCCAAACTCTTTCAGAGAAGTTGATATATTCATGAATAAGGATCCTTCATGGCAAGCAGAAGAAACATTGCATCCCGGGGGGTTTTTTATCTTTTTCCTATCCTACAGTTGCAAAAATAGTTGATACATTACAGAACATTTCCATTGTGCCTCATTATTTTTTAATAGATAAGTTGAAATCATTACAGAATTCTATAAAATGTGCACAATTAGAATTGCTATTCAGCTACTAGTCTGAAATAAGCTGCTGGGAGCCTTAGTTAGACTTGACTTAGCAACTTACCAGGGAAAGAGAATCTGTCATCTTCATTTTCTGCCCTAAGCACTGAGATGCATTAACATTTGTTGAATGTGTGCTACAAGAAATCAGCTTTTTACGTTTCTATACGAGATACTGGTTTATAAATATAAATGTCAGGGTATTCTGTAAGATTTCTACTGCAAGTACCGTAATTCCAGTACCACTGTGGGGAAATGCTAATGCCCATCATTCTCACAACTTCCTCATTTTACATATGTAGAACATTTGACTTGTTTTGTTTTTTTTAAAGATCCACTTCTACTTTCAAGATTTTGTGCTTTCATTTAAAAAGCAGGTTACTCTGTACATATCATAACATAGCTGGGGAACATGGACCATGAACTCAAATGTTAGGAAAAATTATCAAGATAACTATTTTATTACATTACTATGATTTAAAATCTTTTATTCCAAGCAGATATGAGTCACCTCTTTTGATCTTTTTGAGTTTGAGGTGACCCTGTGATAACTGACACTTGTTCTGTTCTAAAGAGGGAACACAGAGATAACCAACTGCACCTTTTCTTTCTCAGGGGACTTTCACTCATAAACAGTAGTTCTGCTTGGAAGTAACAACCTGAGAAGGTCAGCAGGAATTTGCATCCAAACTACAGCTTATTTCATTCTCGGGCTCAGTTTAAAATCTTAGGATTGGTTAGTATTTCTTTTGGAGATCCTTCTGGAATCCAGACATATAGTAGAAAGGACCATCCTCTTCACAGACTGTAATCTCAATAGACAAAACTCTGCTTCTAACCAGCTGCAAATCAGATGAATCTGTTGCTACAAATACACAAGAGCAATGAAGTCCGACAATAAAATCTTTTCTCCCTCCTCTGGCCAAAGAAATCATCAGAAGAACAAAAGCTTAAGTGCCATTTTGTGCTACAGTTTTTCAGATGGGATTTAGTTAGCTCACCATTAATCATGGAACAGTGAAAAATTGTATTTATTATGTGGAGAAGCAAGATTGCTTTCCTTTATAAAGCTGGCTGGGTCACAGTTTTCTCCCCATCTGTTATAACTAAGACTGCAAAGAGAATATGCAGTTCAGCAGCACCAGCAAACCTGTGTTACTGCATTCACTTTGAAAATCTGTGGCCTGCTTCAGTATATTTCAAATAACATCCACTTATATGACAATAAGAATTAATCACATTTTGACATTTTTACCAAAGTGAACTTTAAGGACTAACATTTTCCTACAGCTCCTATTCGAATTCTTCTGGTGCTGAGTTTCTTTTGGATATTAGTTATTCATTTTGAATTCATGAATCAATATTCTGAGTTAAGAAACACAGATGGACCTGCACCTGTAAGGATCTGTTTAATGCATTCCTCTCCTCTTTGCCTATCAAGAGAGCTTCAACTCTTATCTGCAACTTCTTTGAATTTTTACAGTACTACCATACCCAAAATAAACAGCCTCTGTTTTAAGTCTCCACATTTCTTCTGAAAATGAAACTGAGATTTTTATAGTCAAACTTCAGCTGTGAGAACATCATATTCCCTGATCCTCTCCCATAGTCAACAGATGAAGATGGTCCCTTATCTTCATGATCTGTGAACAACTCTAAGAAGGGAAACATTCTACCAACCATAATAAGAACGCAAGGAGTTCAGCTTCTCTCAGAAAATGTACACCTCCAATACCACTCTCTCAAATTCTTAGCTGCTTTGAATAACTCTACCCAACTATCAATAACTGCATTTCTACTCAAAACCAAAATCTGTGCCCATGTGACATCACCTCTGCTCCAGGCCTTGCTCACACAATCCTGGTACAGAGAGAGCCTGCAAGCTGCCTGTGGACTGGATGAGATTGTCCATGCAAACATGCTGACCCAACAGGTACATTTGGGCACACACATGCTATGTGTGGTCTGAGAACTGGAGTGTGTGTGTAGGAAGGTACTAATGGGAAGATATTTCTGTTTGAAATCCTGAGGGAGAATCCTGAATATGGAAGAGCCAGTCAGTCAGTACCTACAGGGAATCTGTTTGCAAAGTACTCTACAGAAGCCACAGCAGAGTACAACCAGACCGAACTATGCTTAGATACTACAGTTTTGGATTGAGTTGGGTTGAATAAACTTGCATCATCTGTTACAGTGGAAAATAGTACTACTTTTTTCCTAATTGCATATTCAGCCAACTTAAAATTTTAAGAGTTATGGAAAAACACAAAGCCATACTTCCAAAGACAGCAGTTCTGTAGCTTAAGTTTTATTTCAGTGAGGTTTTCATAACCCCACAGCATAATTTTTGCCCAATTTCCTTTTTTTTTGTTTTTTTGGAGAAACCCTGTCAATGAAAAAAAATCCCCATTTCAAGAGGGGCTTTTGAAACTTTTGTCAAGTAGTGTTTTAATTTAGAGTCAAAAAGGGATCAACAACCATACACTTTATTAGGTTTAATCTAAATACCTACTCCTATATTTCTGTGCTGGAGATATTTCTATTATCTATTCAGCACTACACTAACCATTGGGCTGACTGTTCCCTGCAGCTCTGCTGACTCAAAATAATGACTTGTAGGGGAGCTCTAACGACGGAACAAGGGGCAATTATAGACACAGCACGAGGCTTGGAATAACTGTGTGATGTATTTTGTGCAGCTGATTGACCTCATGTTCAAGTTCATTTGTGCTCTGCTGCTGTAGATCTGGCCTATGCCTGAAGGTATATGGCTTGTTAATCTCAATATAAGAAGACAGAACAGATTAGATCACATCAGATTGTTCAGACAAAAGCAAAATAGCTCCAGTGCTGTGACAATGAGAGCCAGAAGATAGGGTTTTGAAAGCAAATAATCCTTTGCCTACACAGACAGTAAGATCTGAGGTTGTAAGAACTGATTATTCAGCCACTTTTAACATTGATCTCCATGTGTGAAAAATGAGACCACTTTTTCCCTTAGATTCTTGAAAAGAGTGCTATCAGGGATTTCGTACAGTCAGAATAAACTAAATTTCTGAAGAAAAAACTTACTGTGTGAATTGATCTATGAACTGAGAGCAAAACCACTCAGACTGTGTCATGTCGCCTTTCTGAAATACAGTCCCATTGTGATGCAATTCTCTTCCCAAGACAGAGGAGCTTTTCTAGTAACCTATCTTAATCTCAAAACCAATAATTGATAGTAAAGAAGTGAGAAGGACAAGCAGTAGGTGGTTTCTTCCATCAATATTAGTGTTTATCATCAAACCAATTGCAGTTATTCAATCTTAATATAAAAAAAACCCCATAAATCACATGGAAACAATGTTTATTGATAATGCACATGACTTCACAAAAGATCATGTAACACCAAAAAACTTTCCTCAGAAATAATTGTTCTGTCTTAGAAAACAACTGTAACTGTGGATATCAATATTCAATATAAATACAGGAAAATTACAGAAACAGTTTTGTTACAAGTTTGCACATGAAGAAGCTGCATTTTGGTTATGCAAATGCAAAATTCTAAAGTTTTTATCCTAAAAGTATCACCCATATGATAATTTGTGTTCATGGGTGGGATTTTTTTAAACATCAGTCTGTAAGTGTGAAAAACTCTTAAAAGTTAGCATTTCATTTCTACACATTTTAGGATCTCTTTATAATGCCAAAATAACATGAAATTAACTCCTCATAAATCATATGAGAAATGGAACTCACCATTTTAATTTTAGTGAAGACAAAAACATTCTTCTGAGCAAAACTAAGTTTTAAAATGTTTACTAAAGAATCATATGAGCCTGGTGCAATTCTCATAAGAGGAGAGCACATTGTGCCCCAAAAGCCTGAGGTATTTATATCCTGTTCCTGACTGTTGTCCTTCCTATCCTCTCAGCAACAGGCTTAAGTTAGTGACTTCCATTCTTCTCAACCACTCTACATGCACATACCAAAAGAAAACACCCTTATCTTGTCTTCTCCCTCCCTTTCCCTTTTAATGAACTGCATCTAACATTTTAAATGTCCTGGTTCCTGCAAAAGCAAGGTTTTTGGTGATCTAGTTGTTGCCTATTTGTTAGCTCCTTTCCCCAACAAGAACAAAGCCAGTATGACTGAAGCAAAAACCTGTTTACTTCTCACAATCAGAATCCAGAACATAGCAAAAACTAAATCTTAAAATGAAAGCCAGAACCCAGTGGAATCATCACCACTAGAACAGGTTCTTACAACCCAAACATTTAAATACTGAAGCAACACTGATAACCAGAAAGTAGGTGAACTAATGGTGAAACAAATTACTCCTAAAAGTAGGCATGAAAATAATATTGCTCTGTTTCACTGCTCAGAAATTATCTTATGACTTAGCACTTAGAAGTCATCAAGGAAACACAACTGCTTTATCATGAGGAACTAAAAAGGCAAGGACTTAGGAGACAAGAGGGCTGAAGGTCTTCTCTGGGGAAGGTGAAAGCTAACCAAACCCATGAATGTAGAACTCTTCTTCCTCAGATCTTAAAATACTAGACCTAGGGAGAGACAATGAAGGTAAGGAGGGATTAAATCACTGGCAGTAAGGCAAAGATACAAGTCTCTTTGGGGTTTTAACTTACAGCACAGTTTCTTACATGAAGTAAAACTAGGAAAGAAGGGAGAGACATTTGGCTTTGTTCTTTATATCTCGCTTTAGTGTAAGTATTGCCACAGCTCATGCTCTGCTACTTAAAAGTGCATTTACAACTGATGAAAAGCAGCACCATTAGTAAGCAAAGTCTTCAATATTTATTTGAACAGCAGGTAAAAAAGCCTCCCTTGAATTTTCCACAAAATTCACACCAACTGTTAGAGGTGATATTTAAAGATTAAAGGATCGTTGTTGCAACACAGAACAAGCTACCTAGAAGGGAATGTTAGGTACAGGAGCCACTGATTAACCTCATTCTATAACTGTGATATTAAGTATTTCTATTAGCTGGCTTGACACTTTGCAAATCAAAGGAACTAGGAAAAAGATCTATTACTGTTGGATAAACTGATGAACATTAAGATGTGCCAATTCAAATCAAATTCAAATCAATGGCTAAGATATGGCACATTACACCCTACATTTCAGGATACAACTAAAAGCAACATTTTGGCATAGTAGATTTACTGCAAACAAGTTACTTTAAAATACACAGATAAAATAAAAATTAAAATAAGATCACACAGAGATAAGGTAAATAATGACAAATTGAAGGCTTTCTGGTCCTGAGAATGGGTGCATCTACAGCAAACCATGGTTAAGGGTCTGCTCTGGAGTCTTATTGCAATGCTTTAATTGATCTGTTGAAACAGGACCAAGTCATAAATAATTCTAGAAGTCACCTGCTCAAGAGGGGCAATAAATGCAGCACTTTTAAATTACTAAATAACATTACCATCTATTAAGACATATTTTTTTATCTGATAAATTTTGTTATGGATTTTTTTTTAATAGCAAGATTAATTTCTTGCCATGCATGGTATCAATTATACAGATAAACTGTACAAGTGCTGCACTGCAAGACTAGATTTCTTTTTATCCCTGTCAGAGAATATCAGTGAGGCCATTTCTCTTACTGTAAAGGTCGATATCTGGTTACAATCCAACTTTGAAACAAAATAATTTAAGGACACATATCCTAATGACATTAAGTATTTTCCATCTCTGATAGGCTGGTTTTGTCCTTTATCTAATGCACTGGCATGTGCTACCTAAAGTGGCCTTTCTTCCAGTTAATGAGGGCAAGATCTCGAGACATCTGACTTTTATTTAGCATGAGATCACATCAACACTGACTGAGAAGAAATAGGAGGAACCATAATGGTCTCTGCTTTGCTGAAGGAAATCTGATTTGAATTAATTTCATCTTTTTATTTACAGGAGTAATGAGATTTTTCTTATGTAACTCTTCCTTGAAAAGCTGGACATCAGTCATGTTTTGCTTGCAACACAGTTTAGCTAGATATCTGCCATACTTCCCACTTCTTTCCTCCATTTCCTTCCCAGAAATAAACTGTATGCTGCAGTAGTGTCTGTTCTTTGCTGAAGTACTCATGTACTTTTCAGAAAGTTAAGAAACAAAAAGTTAACTTTGTTATTTTTCCATTTAATCTACTAAATCCTTATCAATGCCTGTTTATACACACCAACAAACTCATAACCAAAGTGCTCATAAAAGACATTTTATCTAATTGCTCTATGGAGTCAATATTTAAAGAAGTAAAGGCAAATTGAGGTAAGTTAAAGACAAGCTGAGGAAATGCCCGATAGCATGGGTTGCACTGAGAGCTGCAGCAGAGCTGAAGCCTGGGAAAACTTTTTCCTCAGCAGTTCAACAGTCTTTCAAGTAATCTTCCAAAGGATGCTCAATAGTCAAAAATGAATGGACTGAAGCATTATACACCAGCTAAGAAGGGAAACCCCAGTTGCTCTTTAGTTGTTGGCTGTTGTAATGAAACACAGGCGGTGTCTAACTTGTGGCAGAAAATGGAATGGATAAAAAGACTTGTATTTCTTTTCACAAGACTCAGGGGTGAGTTAGGAGAAGATAGCAAGAAAAGATTCCACAACATCTTACATTGTCTCTGCTCAGTGTCAGGCACAGCAACATGAGATTTCTTTCATTCTCAAAGGCTAGTGTGGTTTCTGGGAAGAAATCTGTCCAGAGGTGAACACCTAAAGCCCCCAGGAACCAGCTCCCCCCAATCCCTACAGCACCTCCTCATCCCTCCCCGCAGAGCAGCAAGGCTGGGCTTGAGAGAGAGGCACAGCACACACTGACACCCTGGAAATACAACAATGTCCCTTTCCCTCTTAACAACTATATGGTCCAAAGGCAAAGTAAAGCACAACTCTATCATTTTGTCCCATTTTCCCCCTCGCAAGAGTTTGCTCTAACAGCTTCAACAAGATGACAATAAAATTACTTTTGAGACTGTTTGAAGAAGATTAATTTGCTCACTGATCATCTTGTGCAAGTAATTAGTCACAACTGGGGAGAAGAAAAAAGATACAGATAGCAGATTAAAGAAACAAGCCATTAACAAATTCCATAATGTCCCTGGAAGTATCAAAGCCTTTCAATCTTATAATTTGCTGTGCAAATATCCTGGGTTTATTCCCAGTGGCTTAACAAACTTAATTTAAATAGGAAGTAGGTGAATATATAATAATTGCTTGTTCATTTTACATGCACTATAGCTCATTAAAACAAAAACCTGTACTTGTCTGAATATCCGGTCCTTAACAGTGATCTTGTAGCATGTGTAGATGTTGATAAATTAAGTAACCAGAATGGATTTCAGTTTCTTCCTTCAGTTGTGACAATGGTAAATATGAGTAAATTTACTACAAATAGAAGATGTAGAAAGCATATAAGGAAAAATAATCCAAGTGGTATTTTTAGACACTTTGATTCACAGAAGACTAGGCACCTAAGTCATTAAAAAAGGGATATGCTTCGAGTACAAAAGAAACAGCATCAAAATTAAAAAAATAAAATAAAAAACAAAAAAAAAACCAAAAAGCACTAAAATCACACAAACAAATAGGCTATGGTCCTGTAAAAAAACAAAAATCCAAGCACACATCAAAATTTATATCTGAACTTGGTTATTGACACACACAGAAGCACTGTCATTATTTGTGAAACACAGTATTTAGATTCCAGTTGAGATGTCAGCAGAGGAGAACTGAGCACAAAGTCTGGCAGTCACATTTTAAACATTTTCCATAGGATCATCACTTGGCCAGGGGTGTGACATCCCACCAGCCCTCTCTGCCACAGCCTGCTAACCAGGGAAGAGGGAGGGCTGGGAGATTGCAGGAAGGTTTAGTCTTTTTCTCTCAGAAAGGAAGTGGTAGAAAGAGGCAGGTATTCATATAACCTTGGCTTTTGAAAAACAATAGATTTGTTCAAATGCAGAACTGTGTATTGTTTCAGATCCCCTCCAGGAAATCCTCGTTACAAAGGTGGGATGCCTAAACATAATCCAACTTCAGTTCAGCTCTCCCACTTTCTAAAATCTGCACCTGGTCTGACTGCAAGAGAAAACATTCAGATCCTCAAAGTCTGCTCTCCTCAGCTAAAGAAAAATATCCACAATCACTTGGCAGCAGATTTGCCATCCTCCCTGCATGTTACTGCTGCCAGAAGGCATGAACTTTAGATCTGCAAGGAAAAACCGCCTATGTAGAAAAGCAGTAACAAAAAGTGAATCTGTGGGAGAAGCTGTTGTCTTTTTTCCAAATATTCCATGGTCTGTTTTGCTGTATCAATGAAGAATTTAATTTAAAAACCAGGGGAGAAAATGTTGATCGAATCTCTATTAAAACATCCCTTCAGTTTCCCTGCAAGGGAGCAGACCTCATTTGTTGTTCCAATGGATGACTAGATGAGTGCTAAAAGGCAGAAGGTATTATCAGGGCAGTGACCTCGCAGGTGCTTCATAGACTCACAACAAAGCAGCTTTATTGATATGATTTTAAAGAGCTCTCAGAGGCACAAAATGCAGTTGCTGTAGGAATAAATAGCAGACATCCCTTTGAGAACAACAGATGGCATCCAAGGTGACTTATCTCCCCAACAGGTAAGCATTCACTTCCACTTATTTGTAAATAGCCATCATTTATCCTGGTTTGTTCAGCAGGTCCCAGTGGTGTCACCTGCATCAATGACTAAAAGGAACGGATGGCAAAAATAAAATGTGAAAGTGCAGGTTTAACATCTTTTGCCCGTCAGCAAATCTGAGGCCTAAAGTTCCACATAAAGAAACATGTGAAAATAAAAAGTAACAGTACTCTTGATAAAAATTATGCATTCTAGTAGATTCTGAATTCAGCACAGGGGAATACTAACGTCCTTTTTTTCCTGCTGAGACTCTAGTATAGAAAGAAGTTACCTCACTAGAACATCTGGGTAGAAGCAAGTTTTGTAACTAGCCTATATGTCAAGAACAAGCATTATAGGCCAAAGTGGAGACACACAGCTGCAAGTTGTTTATTAAAATGCTTTATCATTCATTAAGTCCCAGCGGCAGAATCAGAAGAGCTGGAAGACCTTCCAGGCTGTTCTTTGAAAGTGTTTTACAAGCAGCACCAGAGGCAACTCTATTAAGAGAAATCATGTCTCAGCTACTACAAAATAGAACCACAAAGACAGACCTCCCTGGAAGACATGAGCCAAGCTGATATTCCAGTTCATCAGCTAGGACTGCAGAATGACTTGATCTCTAGAAGAAGAAAACACTGTGATTTTTGCACTTTGGAAGTAAAGCCCTCAGCTGTTCCACTGAGCACTCTGATGATTGGGCCACAATGCTTAGGTTTCCTGCTGTCACATCTTCAGTCCTGACCATTAACTCCCATAATAAGATCCTTCTTTCTAAAAGTTTTGAAAAAGAATCAGGAGAAGAAAGGAAGAAGAAAAGGTTGCAATTATTTAGCTGAATTTTGCAAAAGAAGAAGATTCAACTAGTTCCAATAACAATTGCTACTCCCATTTCAAAAGTTAATAGAAGTTTGGATTAAGTTGTTGCAGTGAGATTCGCACATGCTTCTATAGCATACAACTTCTCCATCAAAGCCTTTTCCTTTCTCATCCTTTCCAGACCTGCAGGTTGAACGCAAAGGCAGGCAGAAATGGGTAAGAAAGGAAAAGGCTTTGATTCCTGTCCCCGTTAGAAGATTTTTACAGAAATGCTCTTTCACAATTCTATCCCACATCACAGGAAAACCCAAAAGAGCATTAATCTAGAATGGTGAAGCAGAACAGCTGTACCAAGTGGAAAGGATGTTATTTCTTGTCTGTCTGGGAGCACCACTGACATAAGCAGCAGCAAGAATGAGCACACAAAGACTCATTTCATCACTGCTCTACACCACTTCCATCACCCAGACTGCCCTTGCAGTCCATGCTTCACCCAAGTGATCACAGCTGGATAAGATCACTGCCTACTGTCCATTCCCAGTGAACTAATAATAAACTCCTAATATATTTCTGAGAACCCTCTGTTTCTTTCTTAAGGAACTGCAGCATGACAAAAAACTCACTCTTTACTATGAGGAGGACTCTTGGTGTTGAGGACTTGTTGTGTAGTAACACATAGCATATTTCAATAGCTGAATATTGCCCTCAGAATAATGCCTAAACCAGCAGTCTCAAAACATTTGAAAAAAGTCATTCAAACCCCAGCAGTGCCATGAAGCTGCTAATTCACACTCTAAATTTAGGCCATTTTTGTACAATTTCTTAACAGTAGGGGACTAGGGAAATGGATATGAACAAAAGAAGACATGACAGGAGAGATTGCTTTTCCTTAACAAATTGTTAAAGAGAGTTGAAAAATGCTCATAGTTTACTCATATGAAGATGTATTTAGGTGATAAGTTTCCATACTGTGCACAATGCCTCCTCCCCTCCTTCCAAAATGTTATTCATGAAATATTAGCATTCAAATTCATCTGTCAAAACGATTGTTGATGTAGTACAGAAGGGCTGTGTTATCATCTGCTCTGCAGTTTGCCTCAGAGCGATCTCAATTCAGATATTTACATAACCAAAGATTATGACATCTTTCCCAGCCCTTCTGATGTGTCTGTCAGCAAGATGTCAGTGGAATCAGATTAATTCCATCTAGATTCTTTCCTGATACCCAAGAATAGCTCTGAGGCATGAAGCAGTCATTTTGCCATGCAGAAAGTTTGTTTTCCAAAAAAAAGCCCCTGAGAAATCATTTGAAGCAGAAAACACAAATACACAAAAGTGAAAAATGTGTGGTTTATTATCCTTGAGGCCTAAGATGTAGAGGTTTGAAAAGCAAGTGTGACCATTGGTAGAAATATCTTTAAGAATAGTTTTTAAATACTGAAACATCTCCCATATATTATAGCAAGATTTAAACCTGGCATTATAGCAAGAGATGTAAACTGTGAAAGACTGCATTTGCTAAGGGACAGAGACTGGTCATGGTTCAGGTGAATCTTGCAAAGAACTCTTCCTGCACACTGCTGAGACTCACCCAGGTTCACAGGTTACACAATTTAAACCTCTGAGAGCCTTCCCCCCCACCTTACATCCTCTTTGCTTCACACTCTCATTCATCCACAGTGAGGAGAGTGAAACAAAGCCTGTTGATGCTGATGAAAACTCTCTTCTGACTCTTCCCAACTGATTTGGATGAAAAATTGGGCAGGCAATTCTGCTTCATCAACATTAAGGTTGTTTTATGCTATTGCTAAGAAAGCTAAACTAGGTAGTTACAGAGAATAAAATTCTTATAAAGGTCCACATTCAAGGACAGACTGAACTGGTGTACAATAACTTTGTATGAGACCATACAGCATAAAATATAAAGAGTACTTACAGAGAATGATGTCTGTGTGTAAAGCAATGCTGAAAGAGAAGAAAGGATTATTGGGTCGATAATAGAAAAGGGACAAAAAGAACAGATTATATGACAGGATGAGAAGAAATGCTTAAAGAAAAGGGCTGGGAGCTTATAAATTAGCAGGAGGAAATAAAAACAAAGCAGCAGATGAGCTAACAAAGGGCTAGATGCAAATCTCAAACCAGAGCTCTGGAAGAGAATGAGTGTATCAGGTAAAATGTTCTGCAAGCCTTTCATTCACCTCCACTTGCTGATGGGTTAGTAAACCAAGTGCCCCTTATGATCAAAGGCTGATATAAGGCTCACAAACTTTCTCATAGTTGAGTTTTACAATGCCAAGTATTTTACATTTTAGAGAGAGCTTTACAAAACTTCCAGTTCTTCCAGAAAACATACCCTATTTGTCTAAAATCTCTCACTGTTAGCATTAGGTTACTTGGCAATCATAGAATGTGTTAGGTTGGAATGGCTTTTGAAGGACATCTAGTTCAACTCTCTACAGTGAGCAGGGACATGCTGCAATGGATCAGGTTGCTCAGAGCCTCAGGAAGCCGGGCCCTGGATGTCTCTATGGATGGGGCCTCCACCACCTCTCTGGGCAGCTTGTGCAAGTGCCTCACCAACTTCATCAGGAGTAACTTCTGCCTAATTTCTAATCTAGCCTTGCCCTGCTCTGGTTTATAATCATAACCCATCATCCTATCACTACATGTCTTGGTAATCAGTCCCTCCACAGGTTTCCTGTAGCCCCTTCAGGTCCTGGGAGGCCCCTATGAAGTCTTTCCACTGAACAGCCCCAACTCTCTCAGCCTGTCCTCATAGCAGAGGGGCCTCAGCCCTCCCATCATTCTCATGACATTCTCCAACAGTGGTTTGGCAACTACATCAGCCAATAACCTCAGGACTCTGGGATGCATCTCATCAGCTCTCACGGACTTGGTTCATATTCAGATCCTCAGATATTCACAAATGACATACAGTGATACAGTTCATCTGCTGACCTTATTTGCTTGTTCATTTACACATATTTTATACTACAGATAAAACTTAGTCTACAAGGGCCCAAGCTGAACATCATCTTAACCTTTCCTGCCTTCAGAACAGCACAGCTACTGTCATTACCAATCACCCATTGGCTCAACTGTCGGGTTTAAATCATCCTCCATAATTTTAAAGCTTTTTTTCTTCAGTGTACCAGCACCTGACATTGTATCATGTGAACAGATGAAAGACAAAGGTATCTGACTGATATTAAATATTGTCACTCAGCTGGGGCTGGGAGGATGCCAACTGGTCAAATTCTCCACAAGCTTTGAACAGATGCTGCAGATATTCCAGTCATTACTTCAATTTCACACTTTTCCTATCTACACTGACAGCTGGTTTTGACAGTCTGCTCTCTTCCTCTCAGCTCTCATGTCAACCTCAGACATAATAGCTGGGTTAGAGCTTAAACAATAGTGATTAGATTGGGTAGAGGAGGAAGCATGGTGGCAATAAAAATTAAGATGCTTCAGTAAACCTTCAAACTCTGTCCACTTCACATGAAGGCAACTTTAAAATAACTCATGCAGTAAGACAAAAATTATTCAGAGGAGAAAAGCAGGAATTTTACTAACATTTATAAAGAGTTATTAAGGCCTTAGAGTCTCTTGTTGCTTATACGAGGGTTTTAATTACACCAAGGCTAATTTTCAGGAAGAAGTCTGAGTAACGAATTCAGTCTTTGCAGTCTCAGGACTGAGATGGGTCAACAGGTTACAGCACATCATGTTACTCTTAGCACTTTCTGAAAATCCCCTACATCCTCCAAGTGATTTGATGCAATTTAGCCCTCATTACAATAATGAAGTCCCTTGGTTTTACAAACCACTTCAACACAGGTCATATCAAACAAATAATCAGAAGCAAGAGCTGCATATGAGACCCCATCACATTTAAACATGCCAAGCAGTGTGGATGCTGTCAACACTAGAATCGAACCCTACATAAACACTGCTCTGCTCCACGGTAGAGAAAGCTGTAATAACTCAAATGCGTTTTTACCATCTGTTAAATAATTCACACAAACAGGAATTGCAGATGTATTTTTTCCCAAGAAATGCTGTCTTTATATTTAAAAGGTAACCTCTACAATCCTCATATTCATAATTAGGTTTTTGCAGTAAAGCTCAACAGATGGTATTGTGTATTAAAGGAGAACTATTTAACAAATGGCAGATGTGTCTGTCAGCTTTCTCCTGTGCCATTAAAATGAAGATTGGCATTTAGGCCATTATTCAGGCTACTAGAATTTGATAAAAGTCCTCTGGAGCTTGTACTGGCTAAGGACCTTTGCAGGCCTAGGGGAAATCAGCTGGAGGGACAGCGGGAGTGAGGTGCTGTGTGGTACTGAATTGCACCTGAGTTCCTCTCCTTATCCAGCACCACTCAGATTCTTTCCAAAGGACCACCTTTAAGTATACAAAAGAGACTGCACTTAGCTGGATTTCAGGTAATAGTGCGTGGTTGTACAGTATGGCAATCTTTTGTGGTTTTTTTCCTATAAGGCTGCACATCCTATTAAGAGTTAGTACTGCTTCAAGAAACACTGCCTTCCATCTAATTTCTTCTGCAAATGCTTTACTTTAATCCAACTCATGCAAAATATGTGGAAAACAAATAACGCAGTACAGAAAAGGCAACCTATAACAGGTGCACAGAAGTTCAGTATTTTTAAGATCTGCATTCTATCGCATGAAATTTAGGTTCTCTCAGGTGCTACCTGTTGTTGATGCATCCTTTGAATTTTAAAAATACATTTTTTTTTCATGGGATCAACTGCAAACAGCTCTTTATCATAGTCTGTAAAACCTGGGAACACTGTAACAATTTAATGACTCAAAATACATATGCTTAATATATACAGACTTTCTCCTATGTATCCATATCATCTGCTACTGAAGTGAGGCATTAAAATAACTAAGTTGCGTGCCTACTCACTGAATCAGTAAGAATAATGGGTTTTTTTCAGTTACAAGAGAAAATGATGTTTCAGAAATGAACATAATAAAAAGAAAAATCTGTCTTACTTTGAAGAGCTTAGATAATTTTATTTTTGAGAATACCTTTGAAGGAGTCAGATCTTCTCTAAGAATAAATTGCCCAAAGCAATAAAACACATCAATATTTTAATGATAAAACCCCCATAGGTTTAAATTTAGCTGCTATGGAAGTTAATTCTTAACTAAGGCTTATCTTAGGCTTTTGTTTACCCAGAATACATGAAGTCTCTTCTCCAGGGAAGAGCAGAGAGCCTACTAGTGAGTCCTGGTTAGTGAGGAGTCAAAGTTTGCCTCACACTAATGTTGTCTCAGTTCCATCTGGCCTACCACCCAGGTGCCAGTTCTACACCAGAGACCTCTTTATTGCAATAACTCCTTAGGAGTCTTTCATTCTAACACATACTATCACTATGAGAAACCTGCCTGGACTTAAAATGAGAAAGTACCCTTAGAGCCAGGATGAGTTAAAAATACTTTCTCAGTGTATAAGTTGGTTTTAACAGGAGGAAGTCTGCTGGTCTAAATTCAGCACTGAGGGGAAGAGCTCGTCTGCATCTTGGGAGGTAGAATATACTACACACAGGCTGCTTAAGGCCAAGTAATCTCATTATATGCATCTGGATGTGCACAAGCATTCCAAGCAGTCAGACCTCTTTTTCTCTCCCTTTCTGTCAGTGCTCTGCAGTTGGCCAAGGCAGAGTTGCCAGTGAGTGACAAGGGAACAGCAGGAGGCATCTGCAAAAGCAGTGTCCCAGGGAGCCGATCACAGACCAGGAAGGAGAAGCCACTGCTCTCCCAGGGGTATGAACCACAGGCTCATGCCATAGGAATGTAAAAGAAAGGCAGTTGTAGCCCATAGTGCATAGCATAGCAACCAGCAAAGAAAAAAACTCTACCTTTGCACCCCCAGATCTGGTGTTTTTCTGGGTTATCCAGGAATATCAATTGCTCTTCACATAAGCCCCTGTGAAAGTACAACCCTTTAACAAAGACAGCATAGTAGAATGGATTACCCAACTTCATGAGCAGAGTTTTCATTACTGTTATCCTATTTTTTGTATCTCCCAATTGTAATGTACTCAAATCAGAGGAGAAAAACTAATCATCAATAACTATTTCCTTTAATGTAGTTTCTTCCATCAACTCCAACTACTTTAGTTTAGGCAGGTGTTAAGCCTGTAGATAAATGGGATGCCTTTTTTCTGAAGAGTTGATTCTCTTCATATTCTGGAAAGTTAATTCTCTTCCCCAGCAGGGTGCAAGAAAAAGGATGCACAGATGTGTTTGCAAATATAGATTAAAACACTTACTTCACATCCTTATCTTAAAATGGAGGATATGGAATTTGCTAATCTGTCTATAATTCATAAAATGTATCACTGAATGAGAGAAAACTTTTTGTTACTTCTACAGCTTAAGTTTGTTACAAAGCCAAGATCAGGTAGATGTACCAATTCAAAGATCACACACAGCAAAATTACTTTGCATTGATTAAGAAGTGCCAGGATTGTTCACACTGAACACACAGGATCATCCTACATCTGTACATAAAGATGCACAACTAACCAGGAACACAGTAATTTCAGAAATACACAACAGTGCTTTGGATGTTTTGCTGTGGTTCTGTTTCTTTATGTCATTTTTTTTAAAACAGAGAAGACTCTAGCAAATACTAAACATCTTCAATGACAAAAAGTTCTGGTAGCTCAGCTTACTTCACCTTTTCCTGTATTGTTTATGTTTGAACCACCAACAACCAAACATAGCCAAAATATGACCAGAAGCAGGTTTAAGACACTAAGTTGCACTGAACTACAGTGACTACTAAAAGCCTGCTGTCACACACACACTTCTCAGTCAAGCCATTTTTCCTTCCCATAACATTTGTGGAGTGAAGGGAAAGAAAGAGCATGATGAGGATGATCCCATAGAGGCATTTCCTACCAATAGATAATGCTGAAGCAAATAAATTCTTTGTAACAGCAAAGTACTAGAAGAGCCAGAGGACAGAAGAAAATTTATCTTAGAGATAGTTACCCTCTTTACCCACAGATGAGTCTCCATCTCACTGAAGATCAAGCACTGAGAGGGGGAATGGCATAGACAGTTGAACAGGCAGCTGAGAATTAAATAATTTCACCATGAAGCCAGACTATCAAATCAATACTGTGCTGATGGTCATCACTTGCAGTTTAATGTTATATCACCTGGACAGCCCTAAATAGATTGGCTACAAATATCAGCATGAAGAGAGTCTCTGACAAATGGTTAAGTGCAAGCATACAGTTGAAGAAGGGAGACAGTGGAGTTTTTTGCAAGGAATTTACATTCCTCACTGTTGTCAGTCTCATTCCTTTCATTTGTGTTGAAGTCGCTCCAGCAAAAGAAAGAATGAAACATAAAATCTTGTCCCTACTGACCCAATTCCCATGCAGGCTGTTCAGGTGGAATTTAATTTAAAAAAAAAAATATTTATAGTTCTCATTCCTAAAGCATGCTGCATTTAGAAAATCACTATTAAGGAATCACACTTCTAAATGTTTTTCCAGAATGAAATTCTAATCAACTATATGCAACATTACTTAGCCACTCAATTGGAACTTAACTCATCATCTTTTACACCTATGCAGTAAACCACAGTGAGCTCCTGCATGCTGATAATGTTTGGGTTTGATGCTGCTTTTTATACTAAAACCCACATTACACTGGTTATTGATCCAGTGAAAAGCATGATTGATTTCCTACTTGCCTTTGCCACTAACAAGTCCCAGCAAACAGCACTCAGTAAGATGTCCCAGCACATGAAAATCAGTGCCTGCTCCTTAATTGCTGACAGATGGTTAAATTCTAACTACAAACTATTAGGCAAGTAGGATATAGGCACCAGAGAGCTGACACGTAGTGGATGTAAACTTAATACATCGTCTGGAAAAGTTAAAGCTTCCATCTAAGTTTTGGGGAACTGAATTCTTATCTTCTTGCTCTTGACTCTGCTGTATTGATTAGCCCTTGACACAGTGTTAAGACCTTCTGCTATATCATAGAATCATAAAATTGGAAGGGACCTTCAAAGGCCATGTAGTACAACTCTCTACAGTGAGCAGGCACACCCCACAAAGGAATACGTTTGTCAAAGGAACACTCTACTTTCACTTGGATGTCTCTGGGGATGGGGCCTCCACCACCTCTCTGGGCAACCTGTCCCAGTGCCTCACCAACTTCATGGGGAAGAACTTCTGCCTAATTTCTAATCTAGCCCTGCCCTGCTCTGGTTTATAATCATTGCCCCTATCCTATCACTACATGCCTTGGTAAACAGTCCCTCCACAGCTTTTCTGTAACCCCTTCAGGTGTTGGGAGGCAACTATGAGGTCTTCCCACTGTCTTTTCCAGGATGAACAGTCCCAACTCTCTCAGCCTGTCCTCATAGCAGAGGTGCCTCAGCCCTCCCATCATTCTCATGACATTCTCCAACAGTGGTTTGGCAACTACATCAGCCAATTACCTCAGGACTCTGGGATGCATCTCATCAGCTCTCACGGACGTGGTTCATATTCAGATCCTCAGATATTCACAAATGACATACAGTGATACAGTTCATCTGCTGACCTTCTTTGTTTGTTCATTTACAGATATTTTATACTACAGATAAAACTTAGTCTAAAGCCACCAGCTGAGTTAATCCCAAGGACAAAACTAGTCTCACATCACTAAAGGTAAGGAACACACAAAGGGAAGCTAGAACTGATAAATACACTTGAGAGAACTGGATCATTTCGTAGTATCTCTTTCTCTTTCTGAAAGGAAAAATGATGGTGTATGGACATCCTTCAAGCAGCACTCATTTTGATAAAGCCTTCTTAAAACTTACAAACCTGCTTACTGTCTCCTTGTATAAAAGGTACTGTTCTGCTAGGTGGTTCATCTAGAGTCCCACGAGGTTTTGATTATCTCATTTACCAAGAACAGTGGCTGATCTCTATTTATTACAGTATCTAGAAGCTTGTGTGAATAAAATATCAGTTGTGTTTGTGATGCAGCAGCTATGTTTGTTTGCAGACTTTACTAATTACTTCCAGGTCATTAGGCCCATCTCCAGCAGATATTTTACTGTCATTAGGAAAAGTGGTATAATGACACCAAAAAAGTCAACGAGTACAGAAAAAAAACAGTCAGAAAAGGTCAAAATAAGGCTCAAACCTGATAATTCAAAGCTGGCTTACAGATCACAGAAACCACTCAGATGACTTGGCGCACATCCTTTGAGACACAAGAGGAATCAATAGGTTACATTGGGCATGTGTTCGGGCAGAATTTCAGCCTATCAGTCACCACAGTAAGTCGTGTTTGTTATACAGATTCATCTTGGTTAAATTATAAGAACAGTTTGCTCATAAACATTGTCTTCCCTATTTGTAAGAGTATTTGGAGAAAAGCATATAGATACACACACACACATACACAAGAATGTGTGCCTGTCAGAACTGTGAGAAAATAAAATTAGCAGAAGCTGTCAGTACTTGACCAAAGGCAGCACTGGACCATGCCTAATTTTCTTCTATTTCACCAGTGAACAATCCTTCTAGAGGCAGAAATCCAAACACACTTATTTGTGTTCTTCCCCCATCACTCCTAGAGACACCATTTGCTGTGGCAGAAATCCTGGCTGGTCTAATAGTTTGATCTGCTTGTTCACTGCAAGACTGCCTCTATTACCAACATTTTCTTGTACCAATCCCTCTACTGTCAGTCCTTTCTTGAATCATTTGTTTGTGATACATTTTTAAAAGGAATAGCCCAGGGTGCTTCAGCCATAATTAGATTCTGCCACTTCAGCTATCCCGTCAATGGCTGTGATTGCAATTCCAAAGGAAGATTTCCAAATGCAACTGAACATCTAAAAAAGTGCAGTTCAACCTAAATGTTCACTTGACCACTTACACTGACAGCTCTGATTGTTCACAAGTGGATGAAACGATGCATTAAAGTGTCTTCTGGCATTGTTCTAAATCACAGGATAATCTGAATTCAATCACGACGTTTGAATTTGCTAACTAATTGCATCTCTTCTGTTTCCTATCAAAAGGAGATGGTCCCACAATTTAAAAGACTGACAACATATTCTTTTGAGAAATATTGCAGTCCTTAAAAAAGGCAGTACTTCCTAAAACCAAATGGTACAGCTTCACTCTAAGTATCAATTGACTCTGACCCTCCCTGCCAGGCACACGGTGCTTCCTTTCATTCACTTTTAGCCAGGTACATATAGGTATACTTTGTAAAGGTGAAAAGAATCGAGGTCAAATATGTACCTCACAGCTTTGGACTTACTCTTAAGTAAGGGGAACTGAAATAAGGAAGATTTAAATTGACACTATACCTAAACTCACAATTACTAGAGCTCATCAATCAAGGAGGGTACCCTAGTGAAAAGCTGCCCATTAACATCTGCATTTCTAACTCTGTTATTTTTTTTCTTCCAGCCCCCCCTATCAGGAATATAGCACCTCAAGATCATGGTTTTACACCTTTTGAGCAAAACATTTCCCCAGTAATAAATAGAGGTCTAGAGGAAGTAGCATAATCCATACATTGAGACCACTAGGTTTTCCTATTTATGTTCTGGCATAATTGCTCTTTGATTGACCTGGGTTTGGCAGAAAGTTGTAACAGTAGTCCAAGTTTGTACTTTGACTTGTACAGCTGCTGTTCTCTTAAAGTATGTTCCAGTGACTGGTCACTGTCACTCACACTTTGGATTTCAGCTCCCTAAAAAGTGCTTTACTTGGCAGGTGAACAACGCACAAAGAGGAAACAATTCCTATGAGTCTTCCATTGGAACACCATGCATTTTACTTGTCCTTTTTGTTTGCAATGGCCAAATAGAGATTTTCCCACAACCATTAACAGCAGTTGGTGGGCTTTCCAACGTAAGCAGCACTGCTGTTCTCATCTGTTTTCACTCCAGCTCCCCACAGTTTGGGCAGCCAGGGCTACAGAGCTCCAACAATCTCCTGCACAGTTATGAAGAATATACTGGCAGCCATCTAGGTCCTTTCTTGAGCCTTGTCCTGTAGCTTCATGTTTAATTCCAGCTTTTCAGACTATGAACAGATTGTGTTCCTGCAGATACTTGCTTAGATCTATTTCCTTTCTCAGCACTACACAGACAGGAACTGCTCAATAACCTTTTCAGTTCTTCATTTATTACTACAGGTCATCAGAAAAGAAGAACTATTTTCCTCAACAGACATATATTTTACAGTGTCATAGACACAACAAAATTATTCCAGCCATATAAGGCTATGGCATTTCCTTTGTCCTAGATATTGCAAGATGTATTTTCTAAAAGGAAAGGATTTGAAAGATACTGAAAATCATCCTTGAGTTCAGAATGCTTGCATCTTCTTAGTTCATACTTGTATTCTTTGTAGGTCCATTCACTTGTAGGCCACAATGATTTTAAATCAAACAGAATCACATCCATCTCCACTTCAAAGTCATTATTTAAATGGATAAGTATCCATATATGTTTAAGTGTGTCTTAGTTATGGTGTAAAACCATAAAATTTCCATATGCTAATCAGAGATGCCTGGGCAGAGAGTTAGGCAAGTCTCTCTCACCATGTGCTATTAAGGAATCACTAGAACATGAGGTAACTCTTTTTGGAAAAGGAATTTAATAATGCAATCTTTATAATGCTTGGGAGTTGTCAAATCACTCATAGCTTCCATACATTTCATTCCATCTTCTAAGATAAATATGTATTAGAAAAACAATTGTAAGATGGAGTTATTAGTAATAAAACCATTCTGTTTCAAAGAAAATTTATGCTTGTAGCCTGACAGATGTACCAGACTGGGTAATTCATCTCCTTGGCAAAAAATGTTTGTGTTACTCATTTCTTCAATTAAATATACAGTCTTATCCTCTTATTAAACATCCTGTAAATCTTCAATAGCAGAGTCTCCAAAAAGCATTTAATCTAGAAAGAACTCCTATTTTGAAAATGAATGGTGGCTTCAATCTGAAAAGGAACCTGATATAGTATGATAAACTCCCAGTTATATCATCTATGTAATTTCTTTTGCAAAAATAACCAAGAAATAAAGTATTTGGTGCAAAACTAGTTCTAGAAGGTGTAAGTGATGTTGCTGACATGGTTTATCATCTTACCATCACAGCATGCACTGTTCCTGGACTAGTGGGTATTACACTTCAGGGCCAAATCATTGGATTCAGAAGATACAATCTTTGGTCTTGATTTGGATCCAGCTTCTGTGGCTGACTAAAGTAGACTGGCCTTAAGCTATATTAACAAATATAAGGATACAAGAAGCTAAAACCAGTACTGACAATAACTTCCTTCCCTTTCTTGCACAAATAATTTCATTCTTTATGATGCAGAATACACTTTTCTCTTTTAGGTTCAATTTTTCTACAGAAGTCTAAATTAATGACTTTCCCTTCAAACGCAGCAGGCATGCCAGCTCCAGGTTTCCTTGAAACCACACAACTGCAATCATCTAGGCAAGTGGTAAGCATCCTACATTAACCTGGAATTTTCAGTACAGAACAAGATGTCAAGTTCTTCATTATCACACATTTGCTTTAGAACAACCTGAAAATCTTAGGGCTGTATAGTTAAAAACCGTCATTAAATTTCAGATTGAAAGACACCAACAGCTGGGGCACTGGCACCACACTGCCACCAGAAAACCCTCTTCAGAAGTGGGGCTCCTGTCTCTACATTGTCTAGAATATCTCTTGAAAAATAACAAGGTGAGAAGATTTAGAAAGCAAGGACAACAGTAGATAAGAAAATGAGTTCCTTTCTAAAGAAGATAAATGGAACTACTTTATCTTAATAATTTCCTCTGTCACATTACTTCACACTATCAGAAATCGCCAGTTATAAAAGGTGTAACAAATACAGCAATATCTTTGATAAAACTAAAGCAATATGGGATTTAAAAGAACAACCTAAACCCATCATTAACAAACTAATCCTTAATGCTTATTCCTGTGTGTTTAAGCAGGTTGGAAACTAAAAGTATTTCAACACCTGTTTAATGTAAACATTTTAAGCTCACTGACTTCTTCTGAAGCTCAATTGCACAGATAGTTTACATCCAGGACAGATGCCCACTGATTTGTTCCCATATAAATAACAGATTGGAATCAGCATTTCAAACTCCTTCCCCTTGTATCCTATAGATATTTCATCATTTACATATAATTAGTTACTAAGCTTTAAATAACATTAAATAGGTCAAACTCTGTATCACTTGATCTACTCTGCTGTACAGAATCACAGAATCACCCGTGTTGGAAGGGACCTCAAGGATCATGTAGTTCCAACCCCCCTGCCTAGCAGGGCCACCAAACAAACACATTTACTAGATCAGGTTGCCCAGAAACCTTGGTCAGCCACTTTTATCTGACTAGTTCTGTAAGTCTATTTCTCTTCTTTCACCTGTCAGCTCCTCTGAAGGACAATGAATCAATCCTTTCCCTAAAGTGATTTTTAGAGTTATTTCGGGGACATTAATATTTCCAAAGTTTGTTTAACTCATGTATTATGTTTTTTATGAAAAACAACTAGATCTGAAATACATTATTGTTCAAAATATTGGGTTTTTTTCCCTTAACTACCACTTTTTGATTACTGATATATTACTATAAATATCATATATATTACTTGCTAACATATGCAAATATATCATGATGATCCATAGGATGTATTTTATGCTGAATAGTGGTTTTGGATATAATTCTAGATAGGGAAAAGCCCAATGCAAGTTTGCATTTAAGAGCTAAGATTAAGCTTGCATGGAACCAGGGTTTTAGTTTTGGTTGAAGCTTGTATCTATTAAAAACATCTTTCAGGCTATTGCAACACAAAGTTTCCTATTACCACCCAAGCTGAGCTAAAATTACTCAGAAAGGCACAGCCTATTGAGAATTACTGCTTAAATATACAAAAGATTCAACCAGATAAATTACTGAAACTCAGGCTTTTACTTTTCTTGCACAAAGTATATTAGACTATTGCCTTTTACAGTATTTAATTAAACAATTCTTTCAATTATCCTGAGCAAATATGCAAATACAACCACAGTTGCTTCATGCAGTGTTTTCAGACTTAGTATTCATTAAAATCTCTGCTAGACTGTGTAGCATATTAAATTCATTCTGCAAACACAGCAATTGTCTTACCCAAGAAAACGACTCCTTATAATTAAAACACTTGCTCTTATTTGGCATTTTGCCCCCATAAGTTGAATTAAGAAGCTAGAAAACACTCACCTACAGTTTACAGGTTAAGTGTCTCAGGGTAGAGGCACACAGTCCAGGTTGGACATTGAACCACTAACAACTACCCTTTGGATGTGACTATCCATCCAGTTCCTTATCCACCCAACAGTTCATCCATTAAGCCTGTATTTCTCCCCTTGGAGAGATGGATGCTGTGAGGGCCCATGGCAAAGGCCTAGCAGAAATCTAGACAGATAATATCTATTGGTCTTCCCATGTCCAATGATGTAGTTATCCCACTGTAGAAAGCCACTAGGTTGCTCAGGTAGACTGCCCAGGTGGAAAGCTTGCTGTACACCTCCAACCACCTTCCTATACTTCATGTGCCTTAGCAGAGCTTCTAGGAGAATCTGCTCCATGATGACTGTAAGTCACATCACACTAATTTTTATGGCCTTGTATTTTTCACATTCTTCTTTCTATGATGCTTTATTTGGCATAAGAAATTCATTCAAATATAATCTGGTATTGCCTTGTTAAAATAATAAAAGTAACAGATTTTCTTTTGCTCTAGTATTTCATCATACACAGGAATCCTATTTGTCCACAACAGCCATACTGGGCTCTGCTTTCTTTAATCAGTTTGTTGATGAAGGCGCACTCTTAACAATCTCTTAAATCAATTCATAGTGCTATCACATCACATATATGTACCAAAGAACTCATTCAATTAGGACATTAATGATTTTTTAAAATCATTACTAGTATAATTGGGTGATATATTAGTATTTATATGTGTAAATAAATTCAGTTAATGAGTTAATTGCACAGAGACATGAAAATTAGTTTAAACAGGTCAATTAAATAATAAATAGCTCAGAAATAAGAAAGTATGTCTGTAATGCAATTAGTGTTCTAATAGGCTTCAATAAATAGTATCTTAATTATATGGCAGGTCAAAAAAATATTTTAATTGAAATAAAAAGGAGCATTTTGCTGATACACTACAGAGCCTACTGAGTTTAGAGAAAATGATCCATGTTAATGAGATCAAAATGCTGTTATCTCAAATAACAAGGATTTTTTTATTTGTAATAGAAACTAATCTTGAAAGTGGTCCAGATGACTGAACAAAGCATTACTGACTGTGAGAAACTAACATCACCACACTTGAACACGACTGAAAAATACATTCATTTAATGCTCTCCCAAAAGCTTTTCATAATAATAAAGCAGCTACTAGAATAAAATCTATGCTAATATTTTAATATTAATCATCATAAATTACACTTACTTTAATATACTGAACTGTACTGCTGCTTAAATTGAAATGAGCTGCAGTGAAGTGACGACTCATGAAGAAGGCCATCTCTCTTGTTACTGCATAATTGGGTGTTAATTTATGGGGCAGTGAGGTCTATGAGCAGCAGAGTGGAGTTTGCCATTCATTCATGGCTTCTTCCCTGACAAGGTGCAGCCCACTGAGAAGGCTCCTGGTGGAAGAGTTCCTGCCAGGGGTCGGAGCAGGGACTGAGTGATCTTTATTAGCCACAACCCAATTCACTGAGGGGAAAATTTAAGACCTTAAATGCTGAAGATGGTATTTTTATACAAATTTAAAGGATGGCTAGCATGTATTATTCTATAAATTTATGAACTTGAAAGGAGAATAAGAAAAAGCCCTGGAGCCCAAGCCATCTATAGCAATAACTTTACTTGCTAGCTTTGAATTTAAACACTAATCCGAGCTACTAGAGAGCACTATACTGCTGGGACTTGGAATAGTTTAAGATATCCCAGCTGAAACATCTATCTGTTCACTCTTTTGGTAGAGACAGAAGTTGAGTCTGGATACCAGCCTGCCCAGAGTGAGATGGCAGGGTGAAGTGGGGATGAGGCAGTTGGGGTTTGGTGCTCTTCTGTGTGATGAACAGGACACAACACCATGGCTGACCTTTCAGGATCTGGTACCATTAAGATGAGGATCATGGTTACTGCAATTTATCACTTTGAAGTCCAGCAAGAATGGATACTGGCCACTCTAGTGATTCCCTGTGCACATCTCCAGAAAAAACAGCCTCCTTCCCTTTCCTTACAGAAAGGGAATTACAATTATTACAATTCTGCCATAAACCAGAGCATCCAGGTGCTGCTTCTGCCTTTTCCTGACTTTGAAGTCACCCATATATATTTAAATATGTACATCTTTAATCTAGTGATTAGTCTTTTTTGTTTTCATCACTTCCATGTTACCAAGGACTGGGAGGAACATGAATTACAGGATATATTTTCTCAGCTACTTGTTTTTCCTACACTGAACACAGGCAGAATACTTAGAATTCCCAGAATTTCACAGAAAAACAAAGATACAAAACTGTATAAAAACTTCAAGTCACATTATTGAATAAATTCCTGAAGCCTGGTGCCCAAATACCCTCACAAAGCTGTTTCTGTGGCTTTATTTATATTAGCCACCAGCAGGCTGTCAGCCAAGAGCCTTCTGCAAAGAACTCTCCAGCCCCTGAACACAAGGATTGGACCTACATGTCTAAATGCCCTTCTGGTACTTCCCTTTCCCAAACACATGAAAGCAAAGCTTGAAATAACATTTACTCTTTGCTCTCAGCAAGAACTAATGTTTATCAAATGCCCTGGTCAAACACAAAAAAATCACACTGGGTTAGGAAATTGCTTTTGTAATTGATTTACTAGTTTTCATAGAAGAAAAGGCATTTCAGTGGAATTTTCATTAAACTTCTTGTCTACAACAACAATCATCACCCCCTCTCCCAAATTTCTCTTCTTAAGATCTTTGTTTGAACAAAGTAATGGAATGAAAAAAAAAAAATGCAGCATCATCCATGGTGACATACTGTGTTGTAAAAGAAGGTCTGGACAGTGAAATTTTGGTAATTAGCCATTACTTGGAACTACCAAGCACAGCACAGAGGCAACATAGTTCAGGTTGATGTTGCTGAAGCTGCAGCCTGAAGCACAGGAGGTGCAGGAGACCTGGGCTCTCGATTTCTTTGTGCTTCTCCTGTCTGTCTACTGACAAAGCCTCAGACAGCAATGATCTGGCTCATATTCCATTACTTGTGTTTTCTGGCTCAGGGACCTAACAGTGACCAACATAAAGAAAATACTCAGACCTAGGAATATTTTCAAGGCTCAAATACATCATACAGTGATAAAACAGAATGACTTCCAAGAGTCTTAAATTCCTAATGGAAACAGCCCCAAAAGAAGCCACACTTCCTCTCTGACTGGAAAAATTGTCTCCATAGGATGAGCCACAAAGAGTTCACTCCCTTAAATCAGTATTTTCTAAATAACTTCCAGTGGAGATGTTATGCCAATGGGACCAGCTCCACAAAAAACCTTGAGCTGTGCCCTATTTACCACTGCCTGCAAAACATGAAAATATTCTTCATCTACTACATAAAAGGGTAAATTCAATGGCACACTACTCCTAAAGGAGAAACAATTTTAAAAGGTTAAGTCTTATATAACCCAGCAGTCTTTTTTCCTTTTCTAATCCCTCTGCTTTCTTCCCTAAGAAGGAACAAACTCTGAATAACTCGTGTTTCAAAAGAAACAAAGGAAGACCTCTATTTTGCTAACGGAACAAGGTGTATGTATTTCCTTATATTTTCCTGAGAAAAATAAAAAAGGCTAAACTAATCTTCCTAGATATGTTCCCAAAGCTTTGCGAGCTAACCCTAGGGATTTCAATCCCACCATGAGGAGCATTTTTTCTTCCAGCTATAGGTTTCCAGTCCTGCAGTACCAGCCCCACAATCAAACCCTTTTGGTGTCACACTGCAGGTGTCTCCATCCCACACTCCATGATTTTCCAGCTCTTAGAGCTGAAGGGCTTGTAAAGATAACCACGTGTCTAAAGCACTATGTGAAACAGAATAAAGTGTTAATTGAAGGTCAGGCCACAAAATTCAGCTCATTCCAGACAGAGCTCAAGGCTTCTGCTCTTTGAATTCACTCTGTTGTCAAGACAGCTGAAGTGTCTCCAGCCCTGGAGTACCATCTCTGTGTTTCTGCATGGCTCTATCCTGTCAGATATCATACATTTTGATCTTAGAATTTTTAAAAAATGGAATATTTACTCATTTTTTAAAATATTGAATATAGAAATCAGGTTCTTTATTCTATCAAATTCGTACAGAGGAAAGATCCTAAGAATCTTCATTAAAATCAAACTTGAGTTTCTGGTGCCAATTTTCAAATGAAAGGCTGGGCTGACATTTAAAACACCTTTTTGCACAAAGGGTACTATTCATATTACAAAAAATTAATTAACCAGATCTCACATGCTTTTATGTATGGGAATTCATAGATTACTGAGATTCATAATTGAATAATGTGTAGATGTCACCTAGAGGTACTAAACCAATTCTCCTACTTGTAATTGCCTGACTAAGTAAGAATGACACTAACTTTAGCATTTTCCCTCTGATTAAGGCCACTATAGATTTGTGGTTGCCTCCATGTAATATAAATCAATAAAGAATAATTTTCCAGGCAGTAAATCAATTGTCAGTTCACAGACCCTAATACCCCTGTGCAGGTTCTATCGAAAAAATGAATGGCAGCCTTGTTAGTGGATGTACAACACACTTTACAGGCACATCATGGCACAAGGCCCAGTTCATTCCATACACCTCAGTACCTGCCAACTTCATTAACACTTTCTTTGCCTTTTAGAACTCTGTTGAAATGGAAGAAAGTAACAAGACCTCTTAACAGGAAGAAAAGAAATTTTAAAAATTGGATTTTCATTGAACTCCTCAACATTAGCATCCTGGTGTTCAGATATTTGCATTTCTCCTGTAAGCATGCCAGCAGGCAGTGGAGATTTTAGTAGTTAAGTGGTATGGAAAAGTCCCAGAAGAAAAAAAATCAAATAATTGGAAAATAATAAACTTAGATCCAAGCATTTTCTATGCAAGTTTTTGTCATCATTCCCCACTTTTCCAAAAAACAAACAAACCCAAGATCAGAGTTCTCTTTCTGTATTCCTCTTCTCTGCTTTTATGCAATATTGTGCTATTACAGAGTACTGTTACAGATTCAAGTGGCCTCTTCTGGGATTTATCATCTTATTGCTCATGTGTCTACATAAAAGTTAAATGTTTTGGTCATCTTGGTGGCAAAAGCAATGTGCCAAATTTTAAAGGGCTGCAGGTAGAATCCTACCTCAGCAGGTGGGAAGTCCTAGTCTATCAACTTTGAGCATGCAAAGCTGAAGAACATCTGAAGAACATATGCTCCAACTCCTCCCCAGGATCTAAAATAAGAGTTTAGCTCTAAGAGGAAAAAGGATCTGAGACACTCATTGAAAACACACTTTTGTTATTGCCTAACAATGAACAACAGAAACTTTCTCTGCCAGCACAGGAGGAAGATGACAAAAATTACTTTACCTCCTACACAGACAATTGTCAAGGGCAAGTTTGGCCATACATAAAGTGGAAGATAAAATAATAATAATAAAAAGTAATATTAATTTTAAAATCCCCACACCATGGGAAAGTGTCAAGAAGGAATTTTAAGAGATGGTTCAAAAAAACCTGTTCTATGACTGTCAATCTGCATCACTGTAATTCACTTCTGAATCACTTAGCACTGCCACTGATGTCACCTTTCAAAATTAAAAGTATTTGAACTTTTCTCTATACAAAGAACAATTGCTGCTCTCTTTCTTACAAAGCAGTGGAAAGAAAAAGTAAAATAGAAGCTATATACATAGAATTTTATGCAGAGAAGGCAAAAATTATGCCTTATGCCAGACTATTATGAAGAAAGAACTTGTCATAAATTCAAACTAGGCTCATTATCTTACATATAAAATAAAGGTTGAGTGCAACCTTCAAGCAAAGAGACAGAAAATGTGCAGGCATTGTAATATCCACACTCTACCACAGTGCTGAGAAAATAGGACCTTAATTATCCAACATTGTTGTCACTTAAAATAAGAACTAATGCTCCCCCACGGCTCTCAGAAAGACTGTTCCGCCCTCAATTCAGTATCAAAACCAGCTTGCACAGTCTAACTTCTTTTCCTCCTTCCAAGGTCTGTGGGCTTTATGGAATTGACAATTTCATGTCTTTGCTAGGAAATAGAATTGGATAAAAAGTATTCATTAAACTCCATTTCTCAACCAAAATGCCCTTCAAAATTAATATTCTTCTCCTTCTAACCACTGCATTTCTGCTGACATTTTTCATTACAAGATCCTGAAACTATATAAAACCAGTTCACAGATTCTTTTCTTCAAGGTAAGATTTCTACATAAGCCTGAGATAACAGATCATTTAGAGCTTCTAAAAGAGATCAAAAATTAAGCTATATTCAGACTATTCATTTGTATATATTTCTCATTTTCCATGTATTTAAAATAAACTTGCAGGCAAGTGCTCTTCATCCTTCTTGTTACACAACTGATCTTTTTAGTCAGCCAAACCTAGAATAATACAGCTGGGGCTGGAAGGGAAGTTTGAAAGTCTGTAGATCATTCCTAGGCTCAAAAAAGGTCCAGTGAATTCAGGTTGCTTCAGGTCTTGCTCAGCTGTGATTTAACTAATCTCAAAGAATGGCAATTCATACTCTTCTTCTACCTGATGAGATGAAACTGCCATTCATCCTACTAACTCGCACCTCCACAATGAACTTCACTCCAATTTTTCTGCAAATAAATTAGATATTATAATTTATCCTCTTTTGTCTTATGCCAGGCTGGATGAGGCACTGAGCAATCTGGTCTAGTAGGAGATGTCCCTGGGGTTGGAACAAGATGATCTTTAAGATCCCTTTGAACCCAAACCATTCTATGATTTCATATAAACAGTATCCAAAAGCTACAGCTGCAAACCAGCAACATATTTCCTGTTGTTCTCCTCTCTAGTTTTGCCAGCCAAAGGCTTTTTCCTAATGGCTTGTATCCTACAGCCAGCAAATGATGCTCACTCAATAATGTTGTGAAACAACAAAGGACCTGCTAGTAGCAGCATAAAATATTACTACTTTCTAATTGGTTTTGGAAGTAACTAGCAAATGGCCAGTACTTACACATCATTCTTAATTTTCTACTGAGAATAAATGAATGCAAATCAAAGAGAGAACATCATCTCCATCTTTTCACTGTAGCACCTTGAAAGCTAAAGAGATGGCAACTGAGTATCTTCCCTGACATATTTCTGTGAAGCTTTGTGCATGAGTAAAGGAATTATCCACCAGCTCTATAATAACTACTCTTGCATGTGAAAAAAAAAAAAAAGAAAGCAGGTAATAAGTGCATCATGCATTTCAGCATAAACTCTCTGCACTATGCAGCTGTGTTCTGAGAGCTCCCATTAATGCTGTACTGAGGTCAGATTTTACCTCCACCTCTCCATCTCGCTTATTCCACAAAGACAAAGTTGCTCAGCTTCTATATTTGATTCCCAATACTATTTTCTAGGGAAGGAACCCAGTCCCCAACAAACACGACTTAATCAAAATACTGGGCTCAATTCTCTTCCCAGCTTCAGACCCTCTTTGCTACTAGTGATTCATCTCACACAACAGCAAGCTCATTCCCAGCTATCAATTACTTCAGAATGAGAGGAAGAGTACCAGATGCCTTTCTTGTGGAAATTATTCCATTTTTCATCAAATCAGTCAGTAAAGACAGGAAGAATAGCACAGAATATTGCTGTTGCCTAGGGGAGCTGAGAGGACAAAGACTAGGTGTCTAGTTCCTCTTTCAGATCCTTCAATATCTGCTTAACATAAAATGGAAGCACTCAAGGCAGGGAATGTGAAATATTGAGCTGTTAAATGAAAAGGGGATTATGACCAATTCCTCCTCCTGAGACTGTGATATAGAAGTGATATCTTACCTCCATTCTTAAAAGCAAATCTCAAATGATCCAGAGCTGGTGTGACTGCCATTCTGAGTGACCACCCAGAGAACATAAGGGATGAAAACCATGTACTGAGGGGTGGATGCTAAACAAAATTAAATCTCAACCTTGTTTTCTGTCCCTTTTAACTCTTTTGCAGATCTCACCTCTACAAGGGCACATGGCTCCCAAGGGCTAGCTGTGCTCTCATGCTCACAGAAACCCACTCTAGTGATAATCTTGTAGGCTAGATTTCTTTTGAAGATTTCAGGTGGTTGGAACTTTTCCCAAGGCACATGGACTCAGAATGCATCTCTTCTCTCTGCCCACAAATTCCATACTCACACTCTGCAAAAATAAGTTCTTGCTCTTGATAAAAACTATGCCTTTATATAGAGGTCTGATCTACAGCCCAGTAAAGGCATTCCTGGTGTTGCTACTGATATAAAACTCTGAGGCAGGTGGCTATTTTCTATTACCTCAATGATACTTTTACATTGAGCACAGTATTAAACAGCCCAACAGATCCAGATGGCTGGATGACTGAACCTCAGACAGATGCAGTCAATACTTCCACTTGAATACGTTTATAGCTTTCCTGTTGCTATGGGGTCATCACTAACAGTAACCCAACTTCTTTAAATACTCGACCATTCAAAATATATCAGGAGACAAAAGAAAAAATGGAACAGGTTTCATCTGCATAATGAATCTGATTGCAAACACATCCAAGCTGAGAAGGGATCTCAACTCAAGAGCAGATCTTCTCTGGGCACATTCCAAATTTGCCTGAATGCACTCTTGTCCAACCTGCCCAAAGATGACCTGGCTAAACCTGCACTGGCAGAGGGTCAGTCAAGGTAATTTCCAAAGGTTACTTCCAACCCCTGCCATCCTGGGATACAATGAATGGTGAACACAAGCTTCAGGGAGCTTCATGCAGTAACTTCTGAGCTGAATTTAGCACCACCTTGTTTATTTTTAAGTCTTTTGTCTATATTCCCCCCTAAAATTTGCACATCACTTTGTTCATTATTGAAATCGTGTTTCAGTACATGTTTAATTGAAATAATTACAAAAAATTGTTTAGAAGTTTGAGGCGTGTGGGACTAAGGTTTGAGTTCAGCAGTAAGCCTATATAATCACACAAAAAGCCACTCTAGAGACTTTTTATAAAGTAATCAAATAATGAAACTCAGCAATACAATTGATTTTCTTGTCAGATCTACATCACTGCCTAGGATGCCAAATGGCTGACAAGAAATTCAGACACCTACAAGCCTGGGAGCAATTGGGAGCAATCACCCACCTAGGAAAATACCTGGGAAAGTCTGTTTTAAATTAGTCAACTCATTATCTGCAACACACTGGTACAGCAAAATAAGCAATACTGAGGAACAGGGACTTCATTCTACAGTTGCTTATGCTTTTTTATTTCTCATTGTCAGTTCTTCCTTCTCAAATAAAGCTCCCTTCTTTCATGTCACATCAGTGAAGACACATGATGATGTTGTAGCACTCAATGAGGAGCTGCTTCATTAACAACTGAATTATGTCACATCCTTTCATACCTTGTTATATGACTGCAGCAACATGACAAGACAGATGCTAACATCAGCTGACATGGGTAGAGAGATCCGGCATTCAGCAGCTTGCTGTCTTGACAGGATTTCTTTATTTTTTGCTCTGCAGGTTCCTTACTGAAGGCTGCACAGGTCCTTCAAATCCATCTTGGCAGGCCACACGCTGACTCACATCTCTTATTTTTATCTACTATTGAGCAGTCACATGCCACAGAACTCTTAGAAGTGCAGACAGTACCACAAACCTGTACACCATTATTCCTTCTCAGCTTTTCATCTGGAATTTTCAAACACAAACAAAAGTCATGCTATTACATGGGGCTTCACATTGTACTCCTGGTTTTCCTGTTTCCAGCATTGTGTTTCGCAGTACACTTCACCTTGCCCTGCCTCAGTTTTCCATCCTCAGTACAAATATCTGATATAAGACAGTTTAATTTTTCAGGTCCGTTATATATTATAAGCACTAACTATTTGTTTAACAGATCAAGAACTTTTTCAGTAGTGGTGCAGGGACTCAACCATCCACAGGCAGCAAAAGACACATGAGTACAAATGAGCTCAGATGGGAAGGTACAACTCATCTGAAGATCACTTAGGGGTGAGAGTGGAAAAGATGCACCTCCCTTACCTTGAAACTGAAGTCTGTACCAAGGCAGAGAGGCATAAATAGGTTCCTCTGGATGTTGTAGATCTGTCCTCATATTCCTAAAAGAGGCTCATTCCAACTTGCACAGTGTTGTCCAACCTGAGGACAACTTTTACACAGGCTCAAGCACTTCCTGCCTTTTTCTTTTACAGTTCTGCTCAAGACAAACTTCCATGTTTTTTCATAATGACTTTTATTACATCTTTCTCACTCATTCTCTCATTTAAATAAAAGCCCTGGGAACCTGTGGTTTTACAGATTGCCCACAACCCACAATTTATGGATGCTACTTGCAACCTTCAAAAGCTTTTAAAAAATAGTACTGGATATATTATTGTGAATTACAGTAATTGCATCTGAGATTTAAGCAGCACTTTGAGAAATTTCCATTTCATGGTACATTTCTGAACCCACTTCCTTGGCATCTGGAGGAAAATACTGTTATTTTTTGTGAAAGAGCTTTTCTTCCTATCTTTTTATATGAAGTTTCAATTGAAACCTCAGTATCAAAATTTCTCTTAAGAAAGAAATGTCTGGGTTTCCAATTCTAACTGCAAGAGGCAAAGACAGTATAAGATTAGAGCCTCACCTCAACTGTACCGGTATAAGCAGAAAGAAATCCCATCAATAGAGAACAAACTTTGGGATCTCAATTTTCTTCCACTTTCCAGGAGTTCCTTTTCCCAATGGTTTAAAGTGAAAGGCTAGATATGGTTAATCTATTCTTAGACTAACAATCAAAATTGAGTTTAGGAATATACTATTCATGAGAACATTAGAAGACTGGAGCACAGAATAAGAGTTCATTGATATATAGAGCTGGAAGTCACATTCAGGGAGCTCTCTAGGTTCTTACACAACCTGCTCACTACCATGTCACAAAATTAGATCACTGGGACTTGGAAAGGACAAGAATCATGTGACAATAAACCATGCAAAGAGGACAAGGTCCTCTTTTATTTCTTCCTACCAAAAAGTTTTTCCTACTTTAATACTAAAATAATTTCTACAGTCTGCACACAGGCGGGATTGTCAGAGACAGGCAAGAACTGAGCATTCAGAAAAACTGAGAAACAGGGTCACACAAAATGACAAAAACATTTTAAATATCATTTTTTTTAAATTGTGAAGATCCTAGAGGCATCACAAAGAATTTGCTCTAACTCTCCCCCTAGAGAAATAGATAAGCTCACAAAACCAAAAGCTGATTTCATATCAAGTTTTTCCGTGTTCAGACTGTCTTTCAGCGATTCCAAGATCTTCACTTGGATTTCTTCCCCTTGAAAGACAGACAGAAAAAATCTAACTTGTTCTAGTTACAACAGCTAGGTGCCATGATACAAATTCTTTCTGGTGGTTTTCAAGAGGTCATTACAGTTAATAGGTACAAGCAGATCTTGAAAATCCTAGCTGATACAACTGCAATAGCTTGAAATCTAAGTCCTTGCCTGGCCATCACTGAGGCATTCTCTACAATTTGCATCCTTTGCATCCTCTTGAACTACTTCATAAATTTTACAGACGAGCTCCTCCCATCCCATCCATCAATGTAAAAGGGAATAGTTTTTGTCTGGTAAGATAGACACACAATAGTTTACTCCTTTAGATGCCACCCAGATGGATACCCTCAAAGTCAGCATAGACCACCTCTCTCTTTGAGGCTGCAATGTTACACTTAGTTTGGAGGAGAAGGGAATATACTTCTGCTTTTGATTTTATGTAAAATAGGGGATGAATGACAAGTAGTAAGTTCTCAAATACAACTACAGTGGCAGTAGCAGAGAAGCGCAGCAGCAGAACAGGAGTACCTTGTTCTCAAAATACAATCAACTTTTAGGAGGAAAGGAAATGATCATTAGAATCATTGGCTTTGACTTCTGATTTGTGTGCTGCTTGCAGGGCAGTCTCATTGATGGCTCATCAAACTTTATATTACCAGTATAGGAGCAATCATGTTGTTCAGATATCAGGAGAATTAGCATTACCACAGGAACAGGAGCTGAATCACACTGTCCTGTCTCTTCCCCGTTGCTCACCTCCAACTCCCTCATACTATCAATGCTCACATTTGGATGAACAGCCTGTAGAGACTTGTTAATACCAGTCTTCAACTGACAGATTCAGACAACTGACTAAACTTCAGCACAACTGTATTGGGTACTGTTGGATGTGGTCTTCAGTTTCTTGTTCAGCTGGTTTTGAAGTGACTCATTTGCTTAGTTCCAGCAGGGACAGAGTTAATTTTCACAAAATGATGGGACTGGACAGAGTCAGGTGGGCTGACCAAAACTAGCCAAAGTGATACTGGATACCACATACCACTTGTCCAGTCTATAGCTGGGGAGCAGGAATCATCACTCCAAGCATGCTTGGGCTTCCCTTTCTCAGTTGGTGAGTACTAGAACACTAATCACATTTTATATAGTCCTCTATTTCGGTTGTTTTCATATTTTCTGTTCTGATAAACTGTCTTATCCCAACCCATAGGTTGTACCTTTTCCTTCTGATTCTCCCCCCCATCACAGCTAGGGGTGGGAGGATGAACCACAAGTATGTGATCCGTTCCAGCCTGCTGAGACACTACACTGCACAACTCAGATTTACACAAAATTTTGACAAGTGACGAGTGACAAGCAAGCATACCCTGTCCAATGGTATTTTTTTAATTTTAATGTCTCAAAATGCTGTGGATTTGATTATACTTTACAATTCAACATGCAGTTTTTACATCTAACAGACACTCTATTTAATAGGTCTCCTTAGGAAGAGGAATGTGGGGACAACTCCTCTGCCTCATATTCGCTTAAGGTATTGGACAGCTCTGGTTTTAGAAATACACATTTTTTTGTCAAATTATCTGACAATGGGATGTCTAGTTAGAAAGCTGCAACAATACTTTGCGAGCAGTAGATGACATATTTGAGTCCTCCAGGAATGCTCCCAACCAACACATGTTTGGCTTTCAATGGCCTCACTCTGTCCTTGTTAGCAGTATACTGTACAGCCTGGAGCAACAAGCTCCAGTTCAGAAGCCAGCCAACTACCACTGCTTTACAAAACAGCTCTGGTGCTGAATCAATATTTTCATGGCCTCCAGCTACTAGAAATGTCAGTATTTTTAGACCTGCCAAAACACTGAAATGTCACTTTCAAATCAAGGCCTAGATAATGTGCAATCTCTATTACACTTGTATAATTGGATATCAGGAGAATCACTCAGATTTGCAGATGAAACTGTTCAAAAATACAGTCTCATCACCTTATTTATTTTCTACCTTGTCTCCTAGGGGTTATTTTTAGAACTCCTAATTGTGAGGGAAGCTAAGAAGGCAGAGATCTGACTCCTATCAGGACAGTTGCATGGCTTCTTAATTCTCCAGTGATTGATCTCTGTGCAGGCTGGTAAAGTTCTGCTGCAACAGCAGCAAGAAGCATCAAAGGCACAGATGCCTCCATGGTAAGTTGCCATGCTGACCTCTGCAAACTCAGAGAACTATTTGATCTCACTCCTTAGCTTTCATTATGTCATTTATTTTCTCCTCTTCCTGTAATTTTACCCAAGTAACCTCAACTCTGAAAGCTGATAATCCAGAAAACAAATATTTATTTTGAAGTTAATTTTTTATTCGGTTAGATTTTTTCCTGCAGTTCATGCCTAGTAACATAACTGCACCCAGAGGAAAGAGGCAGCTTTTAAATATGGACACTGACTGTGCAGTTATAGTGAGGAGCAGTAAGACACCCAACTAAACTAAACTAAAAACAATGATCAGATGAATCTAAAAGGAAATAGTGGAAGAATTTTTTTCCTCCTACCTGGCTACATTTTACTCATCATCATCACAAAGAAGAATAGTAGAGAGGGAATGACATGAGCCAGAGAAGAGATCCTGCACAATAAAAGGCCAGATGCAGCTGTACCAAAGAAGCCAGCCTGGTCCTGTGGGTCAGCAGAAAACTAGCAACTGAAGAGACTTCATTAATATTTTTGGCACATGACCATGCTCTTCAGTTTTAATTGGTGACAAGTGAGCAACCAAAAACTGCTAAGTGGAATTTAATATATCTGTATACAGCAGATCGATATTCCCTCAGCATACAACAGCTCCTTGCATCTCAAAGGGAGAAAATAAATTGTCAGTCAGCAGCATGCTTTTGTTGTTGTTGGAATTTTTCTAACTAAATTATTCACCTTCTCAAAAGGCAATCTGATAAATGTTTATTTCTTCATAACGCATTCTAACAACTGCTGATTTGTGACACTTGCAGTGAAAAGAATTTAAATTCAGGGCAAAGCTCTAGGAAAATATGAAGCAGTACAAACCAGAGAGGGCTGCGAGAATGGGTCTTTTTTTCCTTCTCTTCAGATATTGCAATGGCCTCCCATGGTATAAAGGGGCACTAATTGAATTTAAGAGGTGTAATAAGCAAGAAATTTTCCCACTCACTTCATATAACAATGAAAGCCGACTCAACAGTCCTGGCAGTAGCATCGGCACCAGAACAGCACATAAGCACCAATTTCACAGCCAAGCTGAAAAGATAGTGGAGCTGTGGAGTTCACTGATGAGTGTTCATTGAGGGCAAGCCTGTAGAGCAGCAGGGAAAGTTTCACAAGCACTCTCTTCAAGAAGGTGCAAAATCAGAACATCTATTTTGCCAGTAATAATCCTTGACTGGTGTAATTTTCAATTTCACAGAAAATTTACATTTCACTCATCTCTCATCAAAAAGTTTAACTGTTTATTTCAGCAGCATACTACAAAATCTTGAATCAAAGTCTTGGAAACAGAAAATTACAAATATCCTGTCTACATTAAAGCATTTCAGAATTCTGATGTATTACCATCTTGTGAGTTTAACTTTTTGTTTACTAAGAAATAAATCTTAGTACCAGCTCTATTATTAGCTTCTGTTATGAAGAGCATAATCCAGAGATGCATAATTCATATTATGAGGAGCCCATAAAGACACACACCTGTCAACTGCTCTGAATGTGACCATTAGTGACATTCACATGAACACAGATCTCAAATCTGCAATATGCTCAGAGCCATGACAGAATGAGTGTGATTTAACGAGTCGACTCACAGAAGACAATATGAGAGGTGAGGATTCCAGGGAATATGGTAAGATTAAATGATTCTCCATGAAAGCTAAATATTTTACACTGTTTCATTACCTGTGCTCAAAAAAACACTACAGAAAGAAAAACTGGGTCTCAATATGGATCCTGAAGGAGGAGATAAGCAGCACCACACTTCTGTACAGAAAGCCTGCAGATGAGCAACATGGCAAAAAACTACAGCTAACCGGCAGGAAATAAGGAAGTGACTGTGATTGTTTGTAAAGTAGAAAGAATATGAAAAATGCAATAAAATTTGTTATGTAAGAGAAACTGAGTAGCACATGATGTAAACAGGATAAAGCACAAAACAAGAATCTGATGAGGCATAAAGACAGGTTCATTTAGAAGAAGACATACATTTAGAGGCATCACATTCAGAGCTGCAGCATTTTCACATGTACTGGAAGCGGTGATATAGCTTTGACAGCAGCTTGCAAAGGATGCTGCAGTAATCCAGATGGTGAGTTACAAGAGACTATTTAAAAGGCCTAATAACAGTGAATAGAGAAAGGTAAACAAACTTATACTGTCCAATTTTAAATGTGGCACATTTCTCATTAGATTCAAATGCTGCTGCATTCACCTACAGGGGAAAACAAGCACAGGGAGCAGGAAAAACTCCACTGGGAAAAAAATAATCCTGACGAACATAGATTAATCTCTCGAAATTATTTCAAAAGTCAGGCAGAGAAATACAAATTGTGCATGAGCTGTAATTTATGTCAAACGCAGCTGTGTCACATGTGATAAGCCTACATCCTCAAAAACAGAAAAGGAGAAACATAGCAGATGTGTTGCTGTAAAACATCAGGTGACACGAACAACTCCGCTTGTTTTCATAAATAAAAATAAAAAACCAAGAGAAATGAACACTTCAGACTTAAATTCATAAAATATTAAATACCTCGGTTGATTCAGTATCTTCTTTTGCTGCAAATGTCACAGCTGCTGCTGTGGAAGTGATAGTAAAAGAAAGGAAGCAAAAGAATGGGTGGTAGTGTAAAATGATGGGGCTTTGACATAAGTCATAGAGTATTTGAGAGACCCTAAAACCTGTAATTTTTAAGCTTTTGGAAGATTTGGGGCTGCAGAGCTTAAGGTGATAGCCTCAAAGAACTTTCTAGTGTTTTGTTATACTGGGGAGAGCAGCAGGAGAGAGTTTAAGTCCTGATGTGGGAGCTGTTTGGGGAAAATATCTGAAAGCTGTTCCAAAAATATATAGACCTCTGCTATCCAAAGATCTTCATATGTCCCAAGAGACTTCTCTAGAGGGTTTTGTAAATAAGATACTGGTTTTATCTCTCTCCCTTTCCTGATGGTGGAATAATAGCAGTGTGAGCATGTGCCCTTCTGGCAAGTTCTAAAGTCCTTCTCTCTCCAGCTTAATTACATCCTTCCCATTTTATTCTCCCAGGACAAGGCGAGCACGGTAGAGCATGGATTGCAAAGAGCAGGTCTGCACTCAGTCAGTGAGAAATTTGTGCAGAACAGGAATCAGAGAAGACACACAGTAGGGCAGAACCTGCGCACAGCTGGTGTTTGAGGCACAAAGGAACCATTTTCAAATGGATGGACTCTTCTACAAGTACAAGGAGGGGGGGGGTGTTTATATCAGACTTACATTTTTACCTTTTTTTTCAATCCCTCACAGTTGTTCTGATTATGGTTGTTTGCTCTTTCTTTATCTTGAATTTATCTTCACAGAACAAAGATTCCCTTGCTGCTTCTGGTTATCTCACTGCATATCAATCATTGACTAGAGTGACAGAACCTGGAAAGGTGGAGACCAATGGATGAGGTTCTGCTTTCACCTTTCCAAAGAACTATGGGACAGGAGGAAATGAAGAAACACAGTTTTCTAGTTCTGTGCTTCCCTATTCCTCAGATTGTTTTAACAGGGATCTGAAGATTACTGCCGTTTTTATCCCCACATTTGCTTTCCTTTACACATTCTCCTTGCCCTAAACTCAAACTATGAAAAAAGCTTTGTAGCATTATGTTTGTACCATTCAGCAAGATGTAGTAAAGACATACAGTAATTGCTGAGAAATTTTTCACTTTTTCATCCCAACAAATGTAATTTCTGACTGCTGCCTGCACATCCTCCCTCCCCACTGAGCCAGAGCACTGTGATAATCACACTGGTAACACTCAGAGATCAAGAGCTCTACCCCAACTCTGTCTTGCAACTTCCCATTTTACTTGGATGCACATATTACTGTCTGAAAAATATGAGGTAATTTTTCCTCTAATGAAAACTGCTTTTCGATGACAGTGAAACTATCCCAGATTTAGACAGGGAAAGGAGGATTCTAATCTATTGAAACATGGGAGAAAAGGTGACATTCTGTCAGCTGTTCATAGACACAGGTCATCTGAGCACTCCAGATTAACTCTCCAGTTTGATTCCAGCTAAAAATGCACGTTTCACTTGCCTGTGGCTGTAAGGAAGCCACTTATAACACAAGTATTAGTGAGAATTTGACATTGCAGAATACAGTTAACCTGATTCTGATGCTAGTGAAGATAGCAAGTGTGTCAAGGGATGTGTTACCAATATGACCACTGATTTAATTTAAAAAGCCTTTTAATTTTTATTTCAAAGCCACTTGCCAGTTGTCTGGGATTCTTACTTGTGAAATGTTCAGCTACACTTTATGTAGCTGTGTCACCTCCTTACTGTTTGTGATGGATTTAGGGGATTAAGAAACAGTCCCCACTCTGGCTTGACAGAGCCACTACATTCCCTTTCTCAAGTGAGAGGCCCAAGGACAAGTGCTTAACTCTGCCTCCATCTGCAAGTGTCCACCACTACTGTCAGAGCAATTATGCTTTAGATTGGCATTAAGACATGAACTGAAAGCATGTCTAAATAAAATCTTTAAGAAATATCTAGAAGTAAGAATAATTAACAGAGAAGTTGGAAATAGCACAGGCATTCTACCAGAAACAAAACAAAAGACAACAATAAAGAAAAACCTCAGAAAAAACTACATTAAAACTATCAAGATCAAGACTTGCAAAGACTTTACAGTCTGATGTCTACAGAAAGCAGCTATGAAGTAAAATATTGAACAATTATCATATAATTACACAAAAGAGTAATTCAAAGGCTTAGGAAGATTTTGCTAGTTTAGTATTCTGTTTATTTTCTGAGTTATGGTGTCCTTTTTAATGCTCTCTTTACATTTAGGAGCACTGTTTGAACAACATCAAACATACAAACCAAAAAAAAATTCCTTAACCCTCAGCTTCCTGAAAGAGGCCTTGGATTCATACTGTTACAAAAAACAGTCCTATCCTATTATTACATGCACAGTCAAAAAAATTAGTATCTACAGAATATATCACATATCCAGAGTCTTCCTGAGCTGCATATAATGGGTGTTACATATCTGAATGCAGGTAGACAGAAACACATTCTGAAATATAAAGACAAGACCTGAGGGTCCTCTTCTTGCTGCATCTGGCTTGAGTAACCTGACAGTCAACTATCTGGTTCTGTTGGATTTTACTTTAAGCCTCATTCAATCCTGAAAAACTTATGAAATAGGAAACATTCATGTTTGGTTACCAATACCAAACTAAGGTTACAACTGTCATTGAAGCTGAGTGTGGATATCCATTACCACTGCTCTCATCACCACTTCTGAGTATTTCAGCAGCAAAAACTTCAGTGATGCTGGAAGAACTCTGTGACAACAAAATGCTTGAATAAGCAAATCTCTACAAACAATTCTATTAACTTCAGAGGGGCTGCACGTGCAAGAATGATTGTACAACCATGACTAAGTTTTTAAAAAAACATTAATATTCTCTGTTTCTTCTCTTAAGTGTCATAGAGGATGAGCCTGCCAACCATCACAACACCAGTTACAGAACTCAAGCCTAAGGAAAGGCACATCACCTTATTGCTGTAATGGTTGTCTCCATGATTAAACATGGACAGAATACAGAACTTCCTTGAAATCTAAAATCAAGTGCTATAAAAACCTATTAATCTGCCTCATGCTGCTTTTATTGGTATGAATACTTATAAAATGACAGTACATTTAGAGCAAATACATCCCTAAATGAAGAAACATGTCAGCTTGTGCTTCAAAACACAGGCTGTGCCCTCTGATTCACTGCCTGCTCTCCCTTTGCTATCACATAACGGCAGAAACTTGGCTTCTAAATCAGCTGCCAAAATGATCATGGCCTGATGCAGCACAAGAGACCGAGGGAACCAGCTTTCCCCCTAGAAATCCAGTCAATTAAATTCTGCCCGGAAGGGATCCAATCTAATATCAAAGATGCTGCCATAAGGGTAAGTTCCCTGGAGCACAGGGTTAATGATACAGAGCATGTCAGGCTGGCCTGAAGCAGTGGAAATAAAGCCACACCTAAATAAATAAATATATGGGGAAATAACCAAAATAAATACTTGCAGTAATTTAAAAAAAATTCCCATGGTGATATAGTATAGTAATCTGCACCCATTTGAGGGATATTTAAACCTTCCTAAAATCTCCCCTTAATACCTGAATATTTTATTTCTCATGATCACTGAAACATAAAATACTGAAGAGCTTGTTAATATACACAAAAAACCTAAGCGCAAGTCAGTCATGTCTGAAAATTACTGCAGTTGCTGCTAGGAGCAGGTATAAAATTTCTTTCCATTCTAAATGAAGACTGAAGATTGGTTGTCCTCTTTACAAATTGCGGTTCATCCTTACAAGAACCTTCATAGTCTATGTATTCACTCCTGAAATAACAGGAATTGTTTAGTGATATAGATGTTAAATTTTTCTAAACTTAATACTACAAACACAAACAGTACCCCTAATAGCAATAAATCCAAGTGGGTACTTTTGTTGATGCTTTTAAAATTATTATCCCTGAATCATTTTTGCCTTTATCTCACTGCAAGTGTCAGACAGGCACCTGTTTTTTACAACTACAATTAATTCAGTAGAAAAAATTAACAAAATATTTCTTATATGAAGGCCACAAAATGACAGCTGTAGAATACTGCTTATACGGCTCCTGGTCTTACTTCTAAAGCAAACTTTTCTTCTGTCTTTATAGGCGGATTGAAAATTACAAAGAAAAAGTTTAAATCTTGCAAACATGGCTAATGTGGAAATTAATCCTGTCTCAAATAGATGCTTCTGAAACACAGCTGAGCAACATCTGGAAGAAGTCCTGCTGAGACACACATCAGACAAGAGAGAAGCAGTGTTAGTCAGAGAGATGCCTCATAGATCGATGAGGCAAGACAGACATTGTTGTCATTTAGGCTGTGGACAAGAATGTACCATTAATATTTTTCCATGTTATCAACTTAAAAAAGGGATTAACAAATAGTGGCAAGATGTTTTTGTCTCAAGGATTGAAAACTACACACCTAAATGTGTATTTGGGAACATCAGCAGAAACACAGAACTGGAGCAGAATGGTTTTTAGCCATCAGCTCAGCACCTAAGATATGTCTCCAGGATATGGAGGACTCATTCTGACCTGTTTCCTTTCCTTCAGTGATATGATTTCTCCCCCATTAAAGAATCAGATGCTACCATACTAAGCAACGGATCTTGAAGTCTCTCCTACTGGCTATGTTTTGATATTAATACATGAAAAAGAGGGGTTTTTTTAAATAACTAACTAAAACAAAACAAACCAAAAAAAAAAACCAAAAACCTTCCTTGACCATTTTGACAACACACATTATTTCAAGTCCTCATGATCATACATGCCGAAATCTTTATTGTCTCAACACCTGAATCCTTCAGTCCCTCTAAAGCCAGAGACTAAGTAAGATGCAGAAAGGGTTCAAAAGAGTTTCCAACTACCAAGATCAAGGTCCAGAACCCATGGTTTCTATATGGTGAAAAAAAGAGGCAGCATTTTACAAGATAATTGGACAACAAATGTCTATCAAAGAACTGACAATTAAACAAAAATGCTGTTGACAAAGGACAGGGATATCAATTCCTCTTCCTCTCTGACCAACAGCCCAAGCTGGCTCCTGTGAAATAGGCAAGAAAAAGCACTGAGTTCTTAGACACAGGAGAACGTCTGATGGTAGAATAAATTAGTTTTCTGTTGTCAAGGTGAACAAACATGATGGTGATAGGCAAGGTATAAAAAAAGTCAAAACTGTAACAGAACAATCAAGATGACAGATACATGTTACCATGGAAACCAAAGAGCATCTGCTAGAAAGCATACATATATACTCACCAGAAAGAGCTTAAGAAAATTACAAGGAAAAATGAAAGAAGCTACAACCAAAACAAGGGTTCAGCTACACTAGACTTGAAAAAGAGTCCTATTTTATACCTTTTATTAAGATTATGGTGTGCAGATTATAGTACTCTATATTACCTGGTAGCTGAGCTTTTCAGGAGTACAGTACAGGAAAACTGTGTTCAAGTTTAGCAATAGACTCATGGTGTGAATGAAGACAGATAAAGGAAATCTGAACTATTAGAGAGACCATTCAAATGTCCCTGCTGGATCCCATATGATAGAAATCTCTCCCTGGTCAGTACTCACCTGTAGCCATTGGTGCCACACTAACTCTCATTTGATGATCTCAGTAAATCTGGTAAAATCTGAATTTAGTGTCTAGTGCATATCACATGGTAGGTAAAAGTTTATTTTCTAAATTTTTACCCTACCTAAGAAATTGTCCAAGTTCTAGACACTGTATTTGATACTTCACTATGAAGTGTCAACAAGGAGAAAAGGCACTGGTGAGCTTACTCAGCCGTGGCAGACTCAAACCTCTTCCATGCCCATCTCACGGGTCACTCCAGTTTTTGCACTGCAGATCACCCAGGTATTTTAGCTTTCTGCAAATGGTCAAACAGATAGAACTTTTATTACCACTTCCTTTGAAGACACAGAGAGAAAGAAGCAAAAGCCAAGGGGCCTTTCCTTTCAAGCAGTTCTTCCAAGTTGTATATTCATACTGTGAGCTTACTCCTTTAGAAAAATTCCTAAGGGAAGAAGCTCTCAGAAACACAGGCTCAAATAATAACCCATCATCCTTAAGGTCAGAGGAAAAGCAGTTCTCATGAACTCATTGAAAAGCAATCTAATGGTTACCAATGAAAGCAAAAAAATAAGTTGATTCTTGTAGCAACACTTCCAAAGAAAATAAAACCCTTGAATGGAAATATCAAAGTTAGAGTCAGCTGAAATAACAGAAAGATTAATAAGTTCAGGAAGTCCGATTCACTCATGTGCCGTAAGTTTGGAGCAGGACAAAAAAAAGATTGGAAATCATGGCAGGTTTTATCAGATTGGGGAAAATCCCAAAATTATAAACAGTCTGACCCAACAACTGTGCCTGCTCCCTCTAGAAACAAAATAATACCCAGCAGCAACACAAGAAAAACCCAACATCCAACAAAATAAACTAAACAAACTTTAGAGAACAGTGTTAGCACTGGAAATGAAAATCTAATAACTTTAAGTATTTTAGCTTATGATGCTTTTGAAGGGGGTTAGAGGTACTAATTTCAATCAGGCAGTAAAAAATCCAGTTAGGATCTCACTTGAGAAATTAAAAACATGAAAAAAAGGAGAAGAATAAGAAAAATCAGCACAAGCACTGATGTAAGCAATCTACTGAGCCCAATTGTCTAGAATCAAAATAAATTAATTTTGACAGAATTAGCCTGGAATTACAGTGCCTAGCTGAATGGAGTTCAGTTTGAAAGGAAAAGGACAATTTAAGAAACACAGGACTTTGCTGGTGGTAAGGAATGTAAACACCAGAGGTCATTCTGCTCTCTAATGGTAAACAGTATTGATAATTCTAGATAAAAATTGTTAAGGAGACTATTTAATAACAGTATATACTAATGTGAGCCCTGTGATATTATTTTTTGAGTAAATCTGGACAGAGAGTCAAGCACTCCAAAGTTGACAACACACATTCACAGAATGAGGATTCAGGATACCTTCTTTTTCAACTTTGTTAAATGGCCACTTTCATTTAATCTCCATTTCTCTTTCCACGTATTTGACCATAGCAAGAGCCAGTCCTCTGGACCCACTGCAGGTACATCCCACCACACAAGCGCCTTTGAGCATTCACTAAATTTTTCTTCATGGAAATTTCAAGAACCATGCTATCTGCTAGGAGGTTTTTTCCCAAAACCAGCAGCACACTAATGGCAATAGCTCTGCTGCCAGCACTCAGTTCCAGTTCCATATACACCCTCATGTCAACATGCACCCAACCCAAGCACAATGTAAGAGACAGCATCAGCAGAAGTCATACCACATGTGATGCCCTAAGGGAACACATATTTTCCATGGCATTTTTCAAGTGCTTCATGAGATGGCAGTTTTACTGTCAGGAAGCTGCTCACAAGGATCAAATTTTCACTTTGCTTCGGTTCTAAACCTTTTTAATACCATTCTTAAGTAGTCTCAAACTTCTTATTTTATATGCTGTTGGTATCTTTAAATCTTCTCTTCTTTTTGCAAACCTATCATGGCAACTCGTAAGACTCAAGTTCAATACAGATGAGACTTGTGGTATGACAGGATTTAAATAAAAACAGCTCCTTCTGGTTTGAAAATATGACAAAGCCTGTTTATCAAATACAAACCCATCTATCACCTACTAATTAGAAGCCTTTTTTGCCAGCATGTCTGGTGCCTCACTAATCTGTACACAACTTAATAAGGAAGTTAATAAATTATACAAAAGAACTAATTATACCTATTTGTCAAGAGATGAGATAGTTAAACTGAGGACTTAAAGAATAAGAAACAAGCATATTATCCTAATTAGTTTGACCTAAACTTTTGGAAAAGAGAGAATTTTTTGTGACTAATCTCTGAGGGTATGAGCTATTATGGACAGGTGATAAAAGCTTGAAAGGGTCACTGTTTCATGAAACACTGACACATGCATTTTTCCAAACTATAGGATATCATCCTGATATCAAAATCACCACTCGTCCTACAAAAGTGGCATTAAGCCTCCTTCCAGTTTACTCAGGGATTGTTAGTAACAACAGTTACTGAAAAATCTACCTTCTATTTAGCCTATAAAAACACTGTGAAAAGGGAAAATAAGTCTATAATGATATTCGTTAATAAAAGCAAATCCCAAACACAAAGGAAGACTTAGTCTAAGGGACAAAATCATTTTTTCTAAGTATATGTAAGAGTAGACAGGTCTAGTACAGAAAAATGAGAGGCAGAGAGTCATCACTGAAATAGAAGAGGTGCTGATCAGAAATACAAAATAGAATCACAGAATCATAGAATAGTTTGGGTTAGAAGGGACCTTAAAGACCATCGAGTTCCAAACCCCCTGCCATAGGCAGGGACACCTCCCACTAGATCAGGCTGCTCAGTGCCTTGTCCAGCCTGGAAAATAGGGAATGTGTGATGATCCATGCAACACATCTTTGCATTTGGTTTTACCTCCTGACTGCTGTGCCCAGACCAGGATGGAACTCTTCATCTCTACATTGTATCATCTTATGTTCCATCCCTGGAAATGTTTAAGGCCCAGTCTGATGTGGCTTTGCTCACAGCAAGGGGTTGGACTCAATGGCCTTCCAACCAAAAACACACTCCATGTTTCCATGTCTGTCCCTAATCTTTATTAGCGGAAGCATGCTTTTAAAAGTATTACTTTTTGAAAGTAAGAGACTGTTAGAAAACTGTTTTAAAAGGCACAGAAAGAACCTGAAGATGTGAATCCAGACTGACAGAGCACGACGGTTTGTGCATTTAATTGAAGGGCAAATTTAAAGAACACTTCGAGGCCGTCTGGGGCAGCAGAGCCAGTGGAAGAGGTGATTCTGTCCCTTTGCCACTGCTTGTTTTCATTCCTGTCTCACCCACTCACTTGTCCTGCCCACTCTAGTGAAATCCAAGGGATGTAACTGGCTGAAACAAAACCAGAATTGAAGATGGGAGGCTGAAGGATAAAGTAAAGGTTAGTTTTAATCATATAGAGTTATCCAACCCACTTGACCTCACTAATCTTTCCATTTTTAAGAGAAGGATGAGAAAACATGGCTGTATGCAGAAGCATAAGTAAATTCACACTTTTGATAAATGGGAATAAGCAACAAGTATAAGCACCTTATGGAATTTAATTACATGTTCTTGCTTGCTAACTGAATCTAGTGGTCACTGTTCAGTTTCTAGGCACAAAGAAAGTGTTTTTGTAAACAGAAATAGGAAGATGTTGCTGCTTTTTCCCTTCACTCATTGCAGTTCTCATGAGGTTGTTTTTTGAAATTAACCTTTACTGGCTTACAACATTTATCAGACACATCTGTGTGTGTTTTTCTGGCACTGTTTTTTGAGGGAGAAGAAAGAGCAGGATGGAACAGAAAATATTTACAGCATAATTTCAAGATTCAATCTGGCTGAATCAAAACCAGTCACCTCTCAAGCCAGGAAGCATATAAGAGTGTTTAAATGCAACTGAACACTCCTTCATTCAATTCTGCATAGAAACATTCCTCTCAGCACAGATCAAACATGAACAGCCTCCATCCTAAAAGGTAATGGGAGGTAATGGGCAGTTAAAACTAAATGAGTTTTACACAGCCTGCTCAATACACCAAGCATTACAGCATGAGGTTCCAGACCAATTCTAGATATCACCTGTGGAATTGTTGCCCAGAAAAAATTATAAATTTGTATTTCTTTGGGTTAACAGAGCAAACAAAATTCTTACAACGTATTTCTTAAAGCAATTTGCAGCAGCTGCACCATCAGTTAACAGCACTGTCCTAGAAACACTGCCTCAAGTGAAAAAGAAAAATCTGGGCTCACTTAAGAGGAAGTTTCACTCCAGGTTGTCAGATAGTCATACTGATTAAATAAACAAAGCATATCTAAAGGAAACAAATTACATAAATTCTTTTCTTAAATTTATAGGAGGAGGCAAAGCAACAGGCATCCGGTTAGGAAACAATTTGGGTCTTGCAGTGAAAACTAGTCTCCATGGAAGCAGATTTCCATCAGGTTCCTGCTGTTTGAGATCTATCTTCTACACTCCCAAGTTCCCTATCCATCTGAATTCTGAAAGGCAAATGTAGCAGCATGAGACAAAGAAAATCAAAAGGGAAGAAACACTACAGAGAAGATAAATACTGAAAGCATAAGGATAGTTCTGAAAAACGGGCAAAATAAACAGCATTAGATTGTTCCTACATTTATAAGAAGAATCACCTAGGTTGGAAAGCACCTTACAGATCATCAGGTCTAACCATCAACCCAACTCTGGCACGCATTTTTTCCTGGACAGGGACTTGAACCCTTGGCCCTCAGATCAGGAGTCTGATTTGTGAAGGATCCTGATTGATCTCTCCTTCTCACATAGTTCCTCAACTGTACATCTGATTATATTAATTATCTGATCAATATTCATTGAAGGCTACAAACTTATCAGTTCCTATTGAGGGCCCAGTTGTACTCAGACATGACAGCTCAAGTTCCATTATCTTCCTTCACTGGCTGTTTCTTCCCTAGTCACTCCTGCTTTTCCTAGTTGCGCAAGCCAATCTAAGAACTAACACTAAGTATTACTGTTTACTACTTTGCTTTATTCTCTACATTAGAGATCAAACTACTGCTCCTCCAATAAATCTGAGTTTTCGTGTGCCATTTTAACTTTCCCTTTAGACAAATTTATCTTGCATAAAAATCATGTCACAAAACAGATCTTTCAATGTAACCTACATAATTACTTTCTAGTAAACCAACACAGGTTTGGTCTTCACCAAATTCACAAAAATCATCTCTATGCAATTTGGATAAACAGAATGAGAGTACAGTCATTCTTTGTTAATCCCAAGTGTAAACTTGTAAGCAGTCAGTCTTTCCAGGGAAAGTTATATTGATCCAACAATTCTTCTTCAACACTAAGAATGCTACAGGCACTGCTGCTTGAAATAGCACACAGGATAAATTGAACATTTGCTGACAAGTTTCCATTTATCAAATCAATTTCTTTTTCCCTAGAAAATACAGAGTTAAATCCTGAGGAATTATTCCATTTATGGTACTGTAATAACAGCCCTTCCCAACCTTTGTGATGGGATACTTTCAGTCTATGTGGCAACATAACATTTCCCCAAAATAATACATTTCCCATTAACCAATATCTCAATTACTCATACATTTTTGATGTCGAAGAAACAAACAAACACCATTATTACCATATAAACAAACACTTGGTAATTTGTTTCAGTGTCTGTCCATAAGCACTGAAACCAGAGAGATGATCCCAAAGAAAGTGAGACTGAGGAAAGATAACATTCTTTGTGTGTGCTGAGCTGCAGGTGTTCCCTCCCCAGCCTACTCCCAAGGCCTTCATTTTATGCTAGGCAACCACTGTGCTGCCACAATTGGGAACATAGCATCTGACCATTGCTGAGTGGCATCCTTGAGCAGAGGGCATCTGCCAAAGAATGCTGTCTCACCTAAATTTTCTCCTAGGAAGAACTGCACCATTTCAATTGCTCCAGCAGACAAACAAAAGGCCAGCTCAAAATTATTATCTCAAGTTAACTTCAGGCTGCACCATCAAATGCCCCACATTAAAAAGTGCTTGTTGCAGGCACTCTGCTTGCAAGAATTAAGTATTCATGAATATAAACAACTGGTACTTTATATGATTATAAAACTTACTAATAAACCAAACAATTGAGTCTTTAGATGTTAAGCTACCTTTTCCCAGATCACTCAGTTTTGACTCTTGGCACATTTCCTCAAATTCTCCTTTGCTGACAAGTTTTCATAACTATTCAGAAGGAGAAGTTTTTCAAACAGTAGATGTCTAACTGTCTTCTTGTTTACACCCTGTGAAAACATTTTAAGGCTATTTTTCAATTGTTAAGATCAACTGTTTCATGTGTCTCATCACCACAGCCTTAAAAAGTCAGACAAGCTTCATGAGTCCCTTTGGAACTTTATTTGTCTTTTATCATCAAAAGCCCATGCTGCTTCATATACGTATGCATAAAATTTTTCCGTTTTCTCCCTGAAAGTTTGTAATTGTCAACACTGCAAATTCAGAAGTTGCTTGCAAAACAGTGTTATAGTCTTATTTTTAAAACTACAGCAAGAATTTCATCCACTACTATACATACAAAGAGGTGAAATGTATGTAATAGATACACAGGGCCAGATTTTTCTGGTATGTATTACAGACCCAACTGCTAAATGTGTAAAGAAACCTCCATTAGTTTAAAGCAAACCTGTTCATGAAGGGAACGAGCCTAACTACAGCAAGACAGTGAAGGAAGAAAAATTAGCTCATAAAGATCTCTAGACCACTGTATTAAAATAAAATATTTCTTGTAACAAGCTAACCTCTTTAAAGTTAGCTCAGCAGCAGTTTAGAATAAATATATGTTTTGTTAGTAGCTCTGTCATAGGTTATTTCTGAAACCTATAGAAAAAATGAGATTTACAAAGGGGAGAAGTACATATTTTTTCCATTAGCATAACATCTTTCATTCTAAGGACTGTCATGTTATTGCTCATGTAAATAAGGCCCAAAAAGCAAAACATAGTAACGTGACCATATAACTATAGACCATTAAACACTGATAGCAGATTCATGATTTTCTAACAAAGATCTGCCTCCTTAGTATCATGGCACTACTTGCCCTTAAAAGTCTTTGTCACCTTTTGTTAAGGTTACGGGAAGCAAAAAGGAAAATTTTCAAAGCCTTGAAAGTCCTTGGAAGGACTAAATGATGCTTAGTTTTAAAAATACCATATATTTTCATTCCTTTTAACTAAATGACATGGGGACAGGAAAAAATCTTTCAAACAGTATCAAATGCTATTTAGTATATTAAGATCAGACATGCTGAAGTTTGGTTCCGCTTCTTTGAAAATAACTGGGGTGCACACAGAAGGAGAGCATCAAACTCCCAGTCTGAGGATCAAGGGTTCTTTTCTCTGTCCAGGTATGAGGCTTGTCAGAATTGTGCTGATGGCTGGACTGAAAGGTCCCTTCCAAACTTATGATTTTAAGACAATAAGAACTCCTGGAAAAAAAACCCAAAAGAGAGTCTTCCATAGTTTTTCTCCCTTTCCTGGTTCTGATTTTCCTACTTGCATTCCAGGATGGATATCTCTTGTTCAGACAGTCTTTTGACACCTCTTCAACGGCTCCACAATGTGGTTCCTTATCTATACAGATGGTGCAATCCTGCCTTCAACACACAAATAATAACACTTTGCAAGAAATGCAAGAATTTCTCTTGCCATTAGCATTTACAGAACTTCATAGGAAAAGGATATATTCTCACTGTCAACAGAGTTTCCAGTTCTTCAGTACCCTTTGAAAAAGTCTCTTTATCACCCTTGGTATAAATGCAAACTTGGGAAACGAAATGAAGACAATAGATTTGCCTGCAGAGGAATAACCCATGCCAAACAACACTTTTCAGATCAAAATCCTAGATTCTCAGCAGACAGATATTCTATGCAAGAAATACTTAAATAAATGGAGGGACCAACACACATGCTACAGTTCTCTGTAATTTTTATGCAAATGCCTGCAAGTACATTCAACAGGTCTCTCTCTTTCTCTCCATGAAGTCTCAAATCAGTCGCTGAAACAGTTTAGACCAGTTTCAGGTTTAAACTGACAGCATTACTAGCAAACAAAAACCTGCATGTTTTCATATCCATGTATTAACTTCTAAATCTCTGTCATAAATACCATCATCTCCTTTCCCTCCTGAGCAATATCAGACACCATCTATTCTGACTCTGACCAACCCAGCTCAAAGATGGTTGCTCAGTCTCAGATTTCAGACACCACTTGGCAAACCTAGAGGAAGAAATATCTCATATTTTTCTGTCTAGGCTGTAGTTCACAAAGCTAGAGTGGCACCAAGTGGTGAGCATCTGAATTTGGTTCTTATTATGTACATTTCTTCAGAAAGACAAGAAGTCACACTTGAAATAATATGAATTAGAATAAAATGGCTGCCTGAGGAGTTCAGATTTATTTGAAATCCAACTTAATCCCTACACAAGCACAAACTAACAAGGGATGGAGCTTCCCATGGAGCACTCATGAGTAAAAGTTCAGAATTACTAAATTGGCAAAAAGCATGTGAATATCAGTAATGAGCAGGAAGTTAATAAATGTACCCTAATTTTCATGATCAGATACAACCACAACTTATCTTCATGAAACAATTTGTTTTTAACAAACAAGGCTATCTTCTCCTCCTCACTGAAGCCATTACAGCTTTTGCTACATTCTAAAAGTAGCAGCTTGTCATTTATTTCCCTCCTTTCTGGCATCTGTAAAGTGTAGCACCATCTTGCACATTATTGCTTCTTGTAGCAGCTCAGAAACAAAGACAAAAAACCAAGCAACAACAAATGAAAACCAACCAACCAACCATAACCTTAAATCAAAGCCATTGTAAGCTTTCAAAGATCACATCTAGTAAAGGATCTTCCCCCTCTGGTTAGTCATAATACAGGTATGCTTCAGCCTAATCCTCCTCTCCACAACACACCGGGCTTCTAATCAAATCTGGAGAAGCATAAGAGGAAGGCTGATGAGTATTTCTGTGAGTAGCACTTTAAGAAAAAAAAAAAATAAAACCAGTTAAGAATATCGTGACACACATCCCCCCTTGTCCCCAGGCAGTCATTCTCAATAAAGAAACCCTACAGCTATTCCAAGGGCACTAGTGAAATTGAGAGACTGTTTTCATACTGCACTTACACTGACCATCACCCAATGGAACTACTACTTACCCAGGCTGCTGACAAAAGTACTTGTTCACAAGGAACAAAGTAGTTGAAGTTAAACATTTGTTGGCTACTTTTGCCCAGCTTTTCAAGCACAGAAAGCCAATTTCAGTTTTGCCTGGCATAATTGATACTTTGAGAATAGGAAAATCATTGTCCTAGGAACAGGAGCTAAAAAAAGAACCTGACTGAATTTCTTCACAAATCTGAGAAAAGTAAATGCTCTTACTACCACGATCAGGTTCTTAAAAGGAGGAACAGGCAATATTTTTGGAGGTATATATAATCACAAAGCCACAGACAAGGACAGCTACACAGTTGATAAAATATTTCAGAATCTACAGAAAAACAAGTTCTATGGAAATGAGGAATGGAAACACAAAGTCTTGTTAAAGTAGGTCTTGCTTAATGCATCACAGCAAGGATGGACAGGTTTATAACACACCAGTAACATGTAGATGACAACCCAAGTCTGCAGCTGATGGTAACCCCACTTCAGTAATTTGAAAAGCAGCAGAAATTTAAGCAGACATAGGAGCCCCTGAAGCTTCTGATCCCTTTTTCTTGCACTGGCTGTTAGGAGCACAATTGCATCCCAGTATAATGGGTTTTTTTGGCTTCCAGGTATCCTAGGCCCAATCTTTGCTTCAGAAGTCAGGCAATACAAATTCTGAGCTATGAAGATTCTTACCACACAAAACTATTAAATTGTCTCAGGACTTTTCAAATTTAAATTCAAGGTCAGGTGGTTAACAATCCATGTATGAACATCCCAACTGTAAATTAATGCTTTGTCCATAAGCTCTACTTTCTTTCCTGTTTTTAACAGATGGTAGCAATGTTGATCTGCACATTAACAACAACTGATTTCCAATTCCAAAACAAGTAAAATTATCTTTGTATCATTTCCCACTGAGATATAATTAATGGACATTTGCAAGCTGCTTGGAGATCTTCCAATAGAGGGATTCGTTTGTTTTAGGGGGGTTTTTTTGTTTGGGTTTTTTTTGGGGGGAAGGAGCAAGTTGTTTGGTGATTGCTGTTGTTTTTGGGGGGAGTATCCAGTTTTGCTTTGTTTTAGCATTTTTTATGTGATGTGAAATATTCCCAACCTGTATTTTACAGCGTTGTGCATCTTAATTTCACAAGATTTCTCATATCTCACTTCATTCTCTCATGCTTTAATGCAAACTTCACTGAAACCAGCCACAGCTGGAGCATCCCCACCTGTGTTCTCTGTCCCTCACTGAACAGCTTTCTCTACCCAAAGTCAAAACTTAACAGCTAGAAAATAAAGACCATGGCAAGTAATGCTTAAGCCTTTTGCTTCATCACTTCCCTGTCTCCACCAGCTCCAGTCATTTGTCCAATTTTACTTCTGACAAAATTTTTATTCTTAGATTATAAAAGACTTGGGAGTAAATCAAACTTCATGTAGTGTGCACCAAGCACAACAGGATCCCAACCTGAGGAGATATCCTTCCTACATAAAATTATTATGTGAATTTTTAAAGTAAGAAGGCATTACGGCCCTGTTTCCTGTAAAGAACTCTAGCAGCTTCTATTTTGGTTATTATAAACAATGAGGGGGAAACAACACTGAAAAATATTCCTGTGTTCAAGGAGGTTAGCATACAGTCATTCTTATCATTGTGCAAGGACAGCTATGCTTCCTTGGAGAAGTGGAAACTGCAATGATATTTTACAATAGCACTCATCTCCTTGGAGATATAGACACTGAAAGGCAAATGTTTAAAAATAAAAAAAAATACTGACCAATTTATTTTAAATGAGAAGTTGCATGTTTCTCTCATAAATGAGTGCTTATCCTGGGATCAGAGGATATGGATGAATAGCTAGCCTAAAGTACCAACAGCTTTCTTAGAAGAAGAATTATCTGAAATCAGATCTTTGTTGGATGAAACCTAAATTGTAGAGGGAATATTCAACCCTTTAAGGAGGAAATCCATAGATAAGCTACTACAGACTACAGTTAGCAGAAATAATTGTTTTTATCTCATCTTCCACTGGAGCTCCTAATAGAATGCTTTGTATAAGAATCAAAAACCAATGTCATTGATACTGTCTGATACAGATTTGTTATTAATTAGGATTTAATGACATAAAATGCTAGCATTTGGATTGTTTAGCAGATAAAACTTGTGTTTGCTCTGGAGACCCCAAGTCAAGTTCACCCTTTTGAACTAAGGCAGAAAAATACACTGACAATAGCTCAGTGAGTTTAGCAGCATTTTCAGCTGCAGCTGGTAAGCTTACTAAAGAAAACCATAATTGTCATGAAGGTTGATTGATGCATAATTTATTGTCTTTGACAATTGACTCTTTCAGGTCACATGTATTTGTTTGGCCATGTTTTTGCTTACCAATTATGTTTCTTGATTCACATTTTACAATTCTCTTCAAAGGTTAGACCACATATTCTGACACCACCCGAGAGGAGATGATAGCAGCATTCCAAGACACTGGTTAGTACTAAGAATTACACATCTGTGTTACACAGCTACACACAGCCCACCCTCTATTATACACTGCTGTGCAAGTAACTCCCCATTCTTTACCAATAACTGCTTTATACAAAGATATATAACACAAAGACCACAGGGTAGTAGAAGGACTCATTTCAGCTTATACTGTCATATATGTCCATACCTGATTGTATTTAATTGCTTTCAGAGAGCATTATAGCTGCCTTAAATATCCGAAAGGCCACTAATTATCCTTCTTGAAAGAAAAGAATTACAAGGAGTTTCCCATTGAAGCTCTTTTACTTGTCTTAGTTCTATCTAATCACTTGATACTTGTCTGCAAATGGATTTGAACTCATACACAATAATGATGATGACAGATGTTTTTCTGCCAGTCAAATTTAACATTCAAAATTCAGTCAATTATGAGTAATCTACAGTTTCCTCCATAATTAAGGCTGCAACTTTGTTCCCATTAAAAAGTTCAAGTTTGACCTCCCACTTGCATTTATTAATGAAGGAGAAGAGACACACAAGAGCTGTGGCAGAAAATTAATTTTTGTTCTCATTCAGAGCAAAATGAAGGAGGAAATTTCAGGTTGTAGCAATGCATTACGGACATTGCCACCTGTCAGCTATCTGTCACTTCAGTGGAGGAGGAAGAAAGCAATGTAACTTGACTGGCTTAAGCCATGTCCTCGTGCACAGAACTGAAGCTGAGACAACAGAAGTCTGATTTTAAAATTGAATTGACAAGTTCTTTACTAAGATCAGGACAGACTATAGGCTCCAAAATAACAGGTAACAAACAAGCACTATAGCTACCCTTCCCCTACCTCTGTCTCATTAAAACAAATGACCTCTCAGGCACAGAAATACAAACTTCATCAGGAAGACCCAAACAAAAGCAGAAAATTTTCCTAACACAGCAGAATTTATTTGGGTGAGCTGAACATAGTCCAATGATAACTGATTGATGATGTTCCAGTATTAGAGGTACTCATTAGATTTCTAAAAATTGTTCTTTGGGCAGTCTCTAACAGAGAGAGAAGAAAGGCAATATGACGTGGTTTAATGCATTTATCTACTGAGGATCTAATACACAAGAGCAATGTTTTGTTGCCCAGAGTCCAATCTTAAAAGTTATTAAGATTTTAATAGGCTCACTAGATGGGTATGTTGACTCTGACAACCTAATTTAGGCTCACTGACAGTTTCATAGCTGCTGCAGCAAGTGTTGGAGCTGGCCAGTTTATTTAAACTCTTTACTTCAGAACAGCCACAAACCAAAAAAATCTCCTCAAAATAGTTGAGATAAAAGGATCTGAAAACAGCTGAGGGACATGAATAAGCAATATAGAGCCAGGGTGCAGAATTAATTTCTCAACAGACCTGGCTTTTTTATGCAGGACAGAAGGCACCAAGGAATAGTCTTCACAGACTACTTAGATGAAACCAAGGTTTTCCTTCTATATGCAAACACATGCAGTAGCAGCTAGAGACTAAAAGACAGCTTGAGAAAAACTTGCTGTTCCTGAAATACCATCATAACTTTTCAGTCAGAACCCATGAATAAAAATTTTGATCACTGAAATTGCTCCCACACACCTTTTTGTTTCCCCATTGGTGAAAGAAAAAGAAAAATTACTTTGTTTGGGGTGTTTATCCTCTGACATTTTTCACCTACGACATTTGTTTTTATCCTGCTAGAACAAAAGTGAAAGGAAGAAAGTGGAAGGAAGTTTTGGTACCGCAATTTCAATGGCACTATACCTAATTCTGGAAAAATTATTTTTTTAGTGAGAGTAGATACAAGCTTATGACTAGTAACTGGTGTTGCTCCTCCGCTGCTCAAAACCCTTTAAAAGTGGTATTTATTACAACAGAATCTTAGAACTATTCATTTACTGAGAATATTTCCTCACTAAAGCTCTTTCTAAGCACTTGAAAGCAGCAACATTTCTAGTAGAAGCTTTGGAAAATAGAAGAAACTGCCAAAATACTTGGTCTCTAACTTATCTGTAACAGCAGCTTGGAGGTTTTCTATTAAGGATATTCTGGCAATTCTAGAAAGGCAGAAGTCTTGATTACTCAAAGTTATCATTAGATATTAGTACTTACAATTATCCATCTGAAGGTCTACATGCATCTCTACAATATATCAAAGCCTAGAATGATAGTCCAGTGGTAAGAGAGAGAGCTTACACAGTTGTCTAAATCCTGTATTTCCACTTGTTCACAGGCCAATAGAATCATAGAATCATAGAATAGTTTGGGTTGGAAGGGACCTTAAAGATCATGGAGTTCCAACCCCCCTGCCATAGGCAGGGACACCTCCCACTAGACCAGGCTGCCCAGTGTCTTGTCCACCCTAGTCTTGAACACCTCCAGAGAGGGGGAATCCACAACCTCTCTGGGCAACCTGTTCCAGTATTTCACCACCAATAAGACCAGTGTGAAGTAGAATTCTTGAAGATGGCTGTTAAGATGCCAAGGTTCCCTCAAATCCAAAGGAAGCTTGATCCAAGAACACGATTCCTATCCTTTCTACCATTCCTCATAACTCTAAAACAGATCCCCTGATAACTCTGGATGATCTGGTCCAGCTACCATTTCTCAGAATCCTGCTAAGCTTTAGGTCTCTGGAAAACCCTGCTACTCATTGCTTCTGCAGCAATACTTTGTTTTCCCACTGTGCCACAAGCCTTCACTTGAAACATATTTACCTTGCAAGGCAGGCCAAAAGCCACCACTATATGCCACCAGCACTATTTCAGAACCTTCAGCTTCATAACATGTTTTGCTATTATTGATTTGGATTTTTCGTTTTGGGCTGAGTTTTCTTTCCAACATTTGTCTCAATGAAGACACATCACTATAATTTTCCTCCCTGAGGAAGAAACAGGACAGCAGTTCTAACATTTATATTCTAGGTAGCAGAGTTCAGAGAAATGCCTGCTCTATCTGCTCCTGCCTTTTTGGTTATTGGTATTAAGGTTTCTGCCATCTCTCCAAGTATACCTCTTTCTGCATTCTTGTTACTGCACCCACAAGCCCACAGGTGAATTTTATTCACTGCAGCATAAGATAGACACTTACCTAAGTTCACCTGATTTTTTTATCAGAGTTGTTGCTTAACAAGAAGTCTATTATCAGCACGTGTCAGAAGCTGGCAAAGATGTGATACAGCAGAACTGCAGCCTGCAGCATGCACCTCCACTAGATAAGCCTGACTCTCAATGGAGAGATCCATCAGTGGGAGTGCTGCCTTTATCAGAGTAATAAGTGATGGAAGAGACGATTGGTGTCCTAACAGTGATGGCAGCAAAGTATTATTCACTCTGCAATATCAAATAGAAGAGTATGCAGTTTCCTCGAGACCCACACTGAAAATACAGAAGCAGACAGGAATTTGTTCAGCAGCAGACAGCCAAATCCACCTTCTGAGGTATAAGGCACAGAACAAGCAAACTGCACTGAATGCCAAGTGCTTATTCACATATTAGTGATTTGATTCAGCCTCTGATGCATATTTTATATGGCACTCTAGGGGCACCTATAGTCTCTCAAAGTATGATGATTTGCACCTTTCACTTAATACTCCCCATTCCTCTAGGCAGAAATCACCAATCTGAAGACCTTTGTCCAGTCTCTCTGAACAGAGAACACTTTCCTTTTCACACTTACAATTCAATACCATCTTTTCCCTCTTCTCTTTTTGGCACAGCAAAGTCCACTATTTTCCCCTATCACTGTAGCTAATCTGAGTACACCAAGCCCACGGAACAGCACTTCAGGACTCAGCAATTCACTTTTCTCTCCTGCAAGTGCAGCAACACAGCTAATATAAAGAAATCACACATCTAAAACTCTCCAAAGTGATGCAGCGGATAAACAATTAGTGCCCTGTACCTAAACAATCCCAAACCAACTTGACAGGATAAGGATAATTCTACACCTTTAATGGTGTTCTCAGGAAAAAGACACTCAGACAAGCAAGCACTGGAAGCACTAATGGAAGTTTTTAAACATCACACTACTGTCATGAAACCAATTAATGCAACTTCCATCTTAGGAACCTAAGACACTAAGTAATTTTTAAGTGGCTTTGAAATTGATGTTGCCTGAACCTCAACTCCATGTTACTGCTTACTTGGAAAAGAACTATCTGCATGGGCATGGCATCTTCAAAATCTCTATCTGTAAGTGAGAAAGGATAGAAACTTAATCTATCTTCTCATCGCCTGTAGAGTTGATATCCCCCAGCTTTGAAAGTAATGTGTAGGGCAGTAGGGAAACTTTTCACAGCATCACAACATCTCCCCATAACAACAGCTAGAGTAAGGCAGAGCTTCAGAGGACTGACAGAGGGATGCTGTGGCAGATTCTATCATGAGTGGACCATAAGCCTGAGTTAATTACAAGGGTCTAGAGTTCACTTTGTGGGTTGACACATAAAATAACCTTCCCATAACAAATAAGTTTAGAACAAAACACCACAATGAAACAAATTTATGAGTAACGACTACCAACAACACAACAAATCCTTTGAAAAGCTAATACTATAAGACTAACTAGTAATCTGCATCATCACAAAGATGAAAATAATATAAGCCATTATACATATTCCATGCACAAAATACACACATATACATCTACTGTCGAATCCCATACAAATTACCTGTCACAATTAAGACATTCACACTGAGAAGCTGATATATATACACACACATACACATCTATCAAGCTAATTATTTTGTACTTTTTTAAACTAAGATAATGGGCACACTGCTGCTAGTGGGCAAATCTCAATCATACATTGTATCATGCTTCCTTTCAATTTTGATGAAAACTACAGGTGGAGACAGATTATAATGGGAACATCTAATTGAAATTCATCTCCATTTTGCCTCAGATGGAAGACACGCTGCTTGAGCCCTGAAACGTATTCAATTTCATTCAAAATGTATGCAGATTTTTAAGGCAAAACTGATTTTTTTAAAAAGTTTCAGAGACTTCTGGAAGAGTTCAGAGTGCTGCAAAAGCTTTATTACTATATTTTTGGTATCTGTGTACCGCTTCCACAACGTCTCCTTACTAAATCAGGCAAGAGGAGATACAAATCCCACTGAGGTCTGCCCTTTTGATAGGAATCTGACATCTTCCACTGATGTGTTCAGTCACTAGGTCCTTATGGATACACTGGGGCATTATAGCTGCTCACTATGGTTCCTTCCAACACATTCCCATCAAAAGAGAGATAATTCATCTGTCTTTTACCTTTCCAAATCAGCTTGTGGATCAAAGATGTAGTTTGGATTTTTTGGGTTGTTTTGAGGGGCTTTTTCCTGAATAAGAGGTTTGAAGTAGTATTTGAAGTTGCAGCTTACACAACCTTCCTCTTCCTACTACTCATTGATGTAAGGCAGATGTGATAGAAGGTTCTATTAATAGCAGCTTTGCTGTACTTTTTCCAGAAAAAGAATGCCAACTTAAGATAACTTCAGCTAAGGTCAACCTTAGTTTTGTAGGTTTGATTTATGACATTTCTAAAGCCATTACTTGCTTTTCTTCAAGGTGTCAAACAGCCCAATTCCCATTTGTACTTAGACTCTTTTCTATTTGCTTTTACTATTAAAGCATAAAGGCTGGATCAAACTGTTTGTCCCACTTGTAAACCAAGAAGACAAAACTTCCATAAAGTTTACCATAATTTCTCTTGCAAAATCACACAACCTTTCTAGTCAAATTTCTGCTCTGAAATGTTAAGGTGTGATTTACACCAGCTCAATAAGGGTGTTTTCCACAAGACAATTACTTAGTTCTGAAAACTGAATTTTAAAACCAGTTTTTATTATTTTACCTGCATATATTGGATTTTTCGTTTTGGATGATGACTTCCAGCATATATTTCCAGCATATATTAGCTCTATATTGCAAATACTAGTGTGAATTTCACTGCAAATCCATGACTTAGCTCAGAGTTGCCAAAAATTAAACCATGATTCTGAAAACAGAATGTTGTGGAGTTCTTTCAGTGCCTCCCACCTCCTAACAGCATTACTGGATGAACTTGGACAGAATAGAGGTGAGGGAGGAAAAACCAAAAAAAAACCATCAAAACACTTAACCTCAGTAGAGCTAGAAGAAAGATTATTAGAAAACGTGAGGCTTTGAAAATTAGGACTCCCCTATAAACCCACCTGAGTTGAATATTTTAACTCCAATTCCCACAATGTGAAACAAAAGTTGTACGGAACAAATCACATACCTTGGCTGAAGCTGTTTCACTTGTACATCATTTTATTGGGGAGGAGTGGTAAGACAAATTTACAAATACAAAAATAATACACACTATTCTGATAAACAAAGATCCTATTATACAGCATATCTATAAAAATGGTGCTTTAATGAACCATCTGAACAGAAGTTAATGGAACATCCAAAGGAGCTAAAAATATTCAATATAGGAATAGGATGATTTTTTTTCTTCTCTATTTTGATGTTCTTACTTGTTACAGGTTGGTAGGGGTTTGGACTTCCTTCTAACTGACTAAAATCAATAAATAACACAATAGCCAAATAAAAACATGATTAAGCAAAGTTAAGTACATAGAGTTAAAGACTCCGGGTCAATAATAAATTCTAGCTTTCCAAAACTTTGTACTTTTCACTTAATTTTGCATTGATTTATGAGACAGTCTCCTGGGTGCTAACTGTACACAAAAGAAGCATTAACTCAGTGGAGGCAATACTTTGGGTTTTTAATAATAAAAAATACATACTGTTTGTACTGTTATTGCTTAGGAAATTAGATAACATCCCTTCTAATACCCTCACACAGGATACTGCAGCAAAACACCAAGTGTACAATTACAGCATATTGACTTGGCACAATGATAAGAGAAGCAGTGCTCCTGCCAGGTTAGACAAGTTCCATGCTGTTAGAACCTCTGCAGTTAGGCATTTGTTCCACCTTACCAACAAATTTTTTAAAAGAGATTGCCTTCAAGGCATAAAAAGATCAAATTTAAATGAAATATTTTGTGCCTACTTCATAATAAACAGTGTTAATAATCAGTGTTCATTTAATAAATAAAAATATCTGTATTTCTTTTGTCAGCCCTATTAGTGGGGTGATCTGGTGTGCTGTATATACACACACCAAGAAGGCAATACAGTATTCCCCACTGAAGGCACTCAGAAGGACTCTGCTATAAGAGGTAAAAAGCAGTGTACAAACTATTATTTTGAAAGTTTGCTTCAGTCAGCCCTGAACTTATGTGACCAGGCATACTTCAAACAAGCATAAGAGGTTCTCTTTGATTAACTTGCTCCTGCAAGCACAAAGCCCTGCAACCAACACCAAATCCACTAGACAACATACACATAACTTTCATAAGATCTTTGCAATTTCTCAACTTCTCAACAAAGTTATCACACTCCCACCACAATACTGCCAGCATTCAGCTGCTCAAGCAGGCAAAATAAGCAGCTGCCCTGGGACAAAGACCACTAGAAATGCTGTAATATCCCAAGTCCTGCTGCCTCCTGAAACAGCATCTCAGAAGACAAATGAGTGATGCCACTTCATGGTTACAGCACAAAGCAGGAACTACAATAATACCTCCTCTCCTCCCATTGTCCTGTAGCAGTAAGACAAGCAAGGCCTACCCTTCAGGCTTACTTTACCTTCTCCTAACCAGCATGAACATGACACATCTATTTATGTGGAAGAGCACAACAGTTACTGAGAAACTATAACTCGGCTTTGAGTTGATGCCAAAGTATCTGGATGCAGTCAGAGAAAGTACTAAGACTACATGAGCAGCAACTCTACAAACATCACAGTCATTGAACAAGGTAGAGGAGGGTGTGCTCTAGGAGACAGAGCTGAAATTCCCCTGTCGGTCATGGTGAAGCTGATGATGACGCAAGCCATCCATCCTTCTGCAGCCCATGCAGCAGATACATCCCTGTAGTCCAGGGAGGACCCCACAGCTGAGCAGGTGGATATACCCAAAGGAGGTCATGACTCTGTGGGCAGCTCATGCTAGAATAAGCTCCTGGCAAGTCCTGTGGCCATGCAAATGACCCACATGGGAACAGGCTGCTCCTGAAGGACTACACCAAATGGAACCAGTGGGAAGGACTCACATTGGAGATGTTTATGGAGGACTGTCTCCCATGGGAGAGACTCCAGGCTGGAGCAGGGAAGAGGGTAAGGAGTCCTTCCAAGGAGGAGAAGGATGGCGTGTCAGAGACAACATGTGGTGAGAAGATCACAACCCTGTCCTTCTGCACCTCCGAGGAGGAGAAGGAAGAGAAAATCAGGAGTGAAAAAAGCCCAGGTGTGATGGGTTTTAAAATTAAGATTTCGCATCATCCTACTCTGATTTGATCAATAATAGGTTAAATTAGTTTTCCCAAGTCAAGTCAGTTTTGCCCACGACAGTACTTGTTGGATGACCTCCCTGTCCTTGTCTTGACCCACATGTCTTTTTTAAATATTTTTCTCTCCCCTGTGCAGCTGAGTAAGTGGAGCAACAGATAATTCTTCCATATTTTCATATGCAGAACATTCCACTCCACCTGCTCATGAAAAGAAACCACATTTTTGTAGACAGCTGTACATACTAGAAAGAAAAAAATCTTCACAAAAAGCAATGCCATCTGTTCCTTTCAGATGGAGTTCACATTTGCCTTAAAAGGAGGGAGACAATCCGTAATTTAGTCACATTTTGGTTGGTTGGGTAATTTTTCTTCATTAGTTTGTTTTTTAAAGAAGAGTCAGAGGTAGTTTTATGTGCTGCAATCACCCTTGGATCTTCTTGACCAGGGTTCCTAATTTTCAGAATCACCATTTTAAATTTTTTTAAATATATTTCTGTCTCCCATGACATCACGTGAACAATACACAAGAACACCCCCATTGAGGGCTTACTGACATTGAGGACAAACAACTCTGCTGCCTATACACTTAATTTTGTCAAATACAGAAAGCAAAAAACTTGGTATGAAAAATATTTTCCAGATGTAATGAACTTGAAGAAAAAAATCAAGTAAGTGCACTGCTTATATATATAAAAGTAGAGCTGCTTAGAGATGGATACAGAAGAGGAAAAGTAGCAACAATCAAAAGGAGAAATAATATTCTAGGCAATTTCATCCTTTTTGGAGGTAGGTGGATGGAGATGAACCAAAATACTTATCTCAAGAGTTAAAATATACCAACTATTTCTCCCACAATGCACAAGGTGTTTAAATATTTTGCAGCACAGGGAATACACTTAGCAGAAGGGAGACTTAAAACAACCAAATGTCAGCTCTCCTGAGACATCAAAATATTTCTATTTTCAGTAGAAGCATTTGGAGGAAAGAAAATGGAAGCTTTTTCTTTTTTTTTAGCAAAACACTCTACACAATTGCGTTTGCTTTTCCAACAAGCTGCTTTTACTGAAAACCATTTTTCCACTCAAATGGAAAACCTTACCTCACTGATTTTAAGTTCAGTTTTAGAGGTCTTCCCTAAAGATTTCACTTTATCCCAGAGAAGGATTATCTGCACTAAGGCAGCATCTACAAGTTTTCTTCACCCAAAGGCCCATTAAATGGAAAGCTACAGAGAATGCTTTACACCACGAGCAAGCATCAGAAAACTAGCCTTGTGTGTACATTACCACACCCTTTCAAAGCAATTTTCTGAAGTTCTGAATATCTGTGATATTTATAGCTCTAAGTTTAAAAAGTGCTTCATTTTAATATTGATCAACATAAGGGTATATGTGTGGAAAACACATACATTCTGAGACCTACATATATGAGAAAACAAACGCCACACAAAATATGCTCAGCATCTCCTACACTGATAGGATTGATTGCAGCTGCATTCTCTGTAATCAATGAGTCACACATAAGTAATGATATTACATTATGAGTAACCAGAGGAAAGACCAAGAAGAGCTCAGCACAAGAGATGAGCAACAGCTGCCTCATTTCAACCGCCAGAGGGGCTGGCTGGGATGCAAAGTTTCCTGTTGGGCATGCTCCCCTGACTCAGCTACGCCTTCTAAAGCTGCTGCAGTAAGTGAGAGCACATAATTTTGTCAGCCACACACACTGAGATCCAGTGAGATTAGGTCTAGACCACAACCAGTACCATACTGCAGCTGTCTGCAGTTTTCTTGCTGCTACCCTAAACGAAATGTCTAATTCTGAGCACACTGTATCACCACTTCTTAATATTCACCTGAAACCAAAGCTGATGTGACAGCAAAGAGCAAATAGCTCTCCTATGTTTTATTTAGTTTTAACTCTCCTCAGTCCATTCTCAATTAATTATAATTTTCCTTGCCATTCAATTTACAGCACAAAATTCAGGTTGTTTTCAAACAATCTTTGCAAAACTTCCTCATATTAACCAGTTTTAAGTTCTGCTGCACTAGTATTTTGTCAACTCCATGGCTAGCATGGGGAACGTTCTCCTGAAGCTGAGGACAGCAGAGATCCAACCAATGAAAAAGTAATGGGCAGAAGACAATCTCTCAAAGATTGCTTTCCATAAAATTGAATCGGCAACATCTGCTCAATCTACTGTAGATAAACAGTGAACTATTTTCCAACTCATTAACTCAGAGGATACAGTATTAAATGACCCCAGGGGCCTCATGCTTTTTTATCACATTTAAGGCTTGTCCCAAACTCACTAGATTAGGTCTTCTGTGCAAGAGAGAACCTAAGAATTGAGTTGCAGTTACACAGCAAACATAGATATTTAAATTCTTTTAAAAAAAAGTCCCTACTTAAACAGACTGTGTTTCTAATTACTAGTCACTTACCCTAAATAATTAACAGTGTCCTTGGCAGTGATGTATGGTACATGTAAATCTCCAAACATGATTCTAATAGAATTATCTAATTCTATTAAACCACAAACAACAAGCCATTAAGTATTTATTAGAAAGCTTGCATTCACTTCAAATAGATTGGAATGTCAGCAAACCACTTTGCTAATGCCTTCTTCATTTCAGTCTTCTACACTAAGAGTTCAAAATGAAGTAATCAGGATCACACATATTGATTAACTACAAATTAGTTGGCTAATCAAAATCAATGAAAACGGAATATCCAAAAAGAATTTACAAAGTGCATTACAAAAATGCACTGTTTAAATAAACATGTTTGTTCAAGATTATTTGATTTTGTAAAGCTTTTTAGCTTATTCTACCATGGGCCAGGGGTGAAAAATACCAACTAATTAAGTTTCCTTTGGAGCCTCAATGAGTTGCAAGTCTTAAAAAGAGAGAAACGGTTTACAGTACTTAAAAGATTCAATAGCAATTTAAATTCTCAGTAGTTTTTAGGTTGGGTTTTTCTAAGCTTAGCAGCCTAACCTGGCATCATAGCAAAAGCAGTATTTTAATAAACAAAGGGACAAACTTTGCAAGATACTCAAAATCATGCATAACAGTAACCTTCTGCCTTCTGAAAGAAAAAATGCTGAGGACAAATAGAAAGAATACAGGAGACAAGCAATAAATGTCATGCTGTTTCTGTGGTGGCTGTTAGATGAGTCATACAAAGCCAATCTTTATGGCATTACATTTTGTGGCAGATCCTGCCTCTAATTATCAGTTTTACATATATTTGAATATACATTTCAGTCATTCCAACAAAATTCAAGTTGCTTACCACTGAAGTGAAGCCTTCTAGAGTCACCCCTAAGGAAAATACAAATCTAGATGAGTTGAAAGTGTTGCAAGGACTATCCTTTTGCAAGTACCACAATGCCTCTGTCCCAAACACCAAAAGTTGCTCTTAAGGCTGAGAATAATATGAAAGAAAACCAGCCTCTTTCTCCCCACTTACTACGCCAAAGAGGAGCAAGTGGAAATCCCTACCATGCCATTTGGAACTTAGATCTATATGAACAACTTCTGTGGCAAACTCCATAGCACATCTGATGCACTGCTGACATCCTGCAGCAGACACTGTACACTGCTCAAGATGTTAGCCAAGAAGAGGATGTTTTGCAAGGAAGAGGAAGAAGGAAACCTGGAACTTTCCCATCCAGTCAATTACTCTGAATTAGCTTCATCCTTCTTCATCCCTTGCAGCATCTGCAACAGAAGCAGCATTAGAATGCTGCGTGCTGAAAAAAAATACTACTCCTCAACAGTCCAAAAGGAATCTACTCCTGACATTACTCCAGATCACTTAGAAAGAAACATTAAAAACTTAATGTTCATCTAAAACTTCCTAGACCTAACATTTCATAGACATAGGAAATATGCACAGTTATTTTCAAATACTTTAACTGAAGATCCTGACAACTCCAGCAAAAAGACTGATCTGCACTGGATATCTGAAGTATGCAGTGAAAGTAAAGCAAAACTATGCTGTTCTTTCTTTTCTCTTCAGAATTTTTGCACTCTGAGTCTTTTAGACATCTTTTAGACAGTGTTCTCACTGTTTTCACATCTTTTTCCATGGGTCTTTATTATCTAGTACAACTCATGAAGGTGATAAGGAAAGCGGGCCTGATTCTGCACTGCCTGCTAATTTTTGCATTCTAGCAGGCAGGGAACAAAGTGAGATAAAACTCTATCAGTTCATAAATAGTAGCAATTTACAACCCACTTTGCACAGGTGTAATTGACTGCAGAGAGCACAGGAAGAGAGAGGCCTGATGAGATTTTATAAGTGAGCAAGGCAAGCAGAAATTGGCCTTAATTTTTGTACGATAGCCAGCACTTTTGCTCTTCACTTGAAAACTTCACAGCTGTGAAACATTTACAGAAAGGCAAAGCAATTACATAGCAATACCACTGGAGGAGGTTAAATTATTTAAGATTCATCATGTCTCTGATGAATCTTTTTAATTTTTTCCTCAAAACCAGATGCTGCTCATTTTAATGCCTTTAGGTTCCACAAAACTGGGGTTCTTGTTTCATCTAAAGGTATATGGACTACACGTGCTTCCTTGAAAACACAGGGTGATCATTTCCAGACTATGAAGGTATGGGTTACTTTCTATATCTGAATCCTGAAAAGAGTCCCTTTGTGGATATCTAATCAAGATTTTTAGGGCCCATAAACCAGCTCTGATAGTTTATAGGGAGCTGTTGGCTCATACTTGGAGAACTTCAATGCCATTGGAGAAGCTAAACTAGTGGAGGTAGGGTAAGACACTGCCAATGCAAACTGAAGTGAAAGAAAAGCCTACCTATGGAAAAAGCAAGACGATCTGGCCATACTGAATGTGTGCCCTTTGTACACCAACACAGAGGTTTCTGTGCCTGAATTAAGAGACCAGGATAGTAATCTCAGAGTCTGTAACAGCTGCTTTTGAGAATCCAGGAACAAGTTCCACAGTAGGATAATACAGACAATATTTATGACATAGGTGAGTTTGACATTTCCCAAGTTGCCTAAGTGATCTGAATGTCCAACTCACATGATTGAAATCATAATTTTAACACTAATGCAACACCTGCAGACTCAATCAATCTTGCTTAGTCAGGCAAAACTCCCCATGAAAGCAGGAAAATGCAAATAAGCTTCCATACAAAACTACCTGTTGAATTAACCTTTGGCAAATTTTCAGTGATCTATTGATTCATTCTCCCCTCTCAACTGCCCTGAGTACCCTGTCTGTCTTTTGTAGTCTAACGTCTGCCCTACCAATGCTCAGGCCACTCTCACTCCTCACATCTCTTCTTCCATGGAAAGAGCACTTCCATAAGTCTCTCTTATGTTTACCAGTACAACCTAGTTTTGCATTTGAAGATCATTGTCCTACAGTGTCACCATGTCTGCATCAAACAGAAGTTCAGTGCTGTAATTTGATCAATGAGAGCTATGTTATAATATAAGTACACCCTAACAGATTTTTCATTTTTAAGTGTTGGGAAAAAGCAGCAGAGAGCAAGAGAAACTAAAAGTTCTCAAGTAATCCAAAAGATACAGCATAGGTGAAGATGGTGTCAGCCTTTAAGTATTGCTCCATCAGCATGCCTGGATGCTGGATGGAGATGGATGGGCTAGTCACAGAAGAGCACAGGCTACTTAAGCTTCTAAGCATAGGCAGTTTGAGTTCTGTGCCAAGTCTGCTAACAATGCAACTATACAGTACAGATCCACTTGTTTGGTCTAAATTAAATGTACTTTTCTTGTGCAATTGAAGAGCAGTAGGACAAACAATTTATCTGTTGTTAATAATAGTGACAGTCACCTTTAAAGAACCTGACCAGTATTTCCAATTGCCTGCCACAAGGCTTTTGAGTTTTTCTGAACACAATTGTGTGTGCGCCTTACCTTGAAGAGTCACATAATTTCACAAACTACATGAAGAGAGAAAAAGAAAAACAAACCCTTCACTGAGGAAGATGCTCTCAGGCAAGAGAAAGGGATTAGTTGTTATGGACCATAACTAAAGAGAAAGGAGAGGGAGGAGGATATGTCTGTTTGTTGCCATTAGAGCTGACAAAATCCACAAGGGTACAACATCACATACAATTAGTATTGTCACTAGAGCACTAATTAATCACTTCAGACACCTTATCTGTCTCCCACACCTCTCTGCCTCAACAGTGTCATCATTTACATTATACAGTGGTGCTAACCTGTGGCTCACAGAAAAAGAAGCTTTGTTAGTGCTATTTCCCTGCCCTCTGCCTCCTCTATTACATAGGATATAAATCAGGCTATTAAAACACCAAACACTTTGTATAGGTTTGCCAGAAGCTTGTCTCTAAAAGATGCAACCACACATATTACTAGTCATAAAAGGGGATCAAAACAAAAATAGTTAGTGATGCCTGAAACTACTCCACAGCAGAAAGGTCATCTCATGGCAACCACAGTAAGAAAGACAAGAGGCATCCATGATTGGAAGTCCAATAATCAAAAAGCACATCTGTGTTTCTGCTAATGCTTCTTCCAGAATTTCTGAACTTAGCAATAAAACAGTTTTTAACTTTTACCTTGAAAATCACCTTCAAGTTTTTTCCTTTCCAAATAATTGCAGTGCTTTCACAAAAAACACCAGAACACCTTGTTGTGCTAAGTCCAGGAAGGAAAAGAAATGCAACAAATAAGAGTGGCTTGAAAAAATCTTTAGCTGACAAATAACTCTTCCACTGTACACTAGATAGAATAGAAACTGTAAACATCCCATTCAAGCTGGTGTTCCTCTCTACCTCTTAAGGCAGGCTACTAAGGAGGTAGGGAAAATTAGCTTACTTTCCTGTGACACACCTCACTCTGCTGAATCTTAAAGAGAGATATTGTTTCAAAATGTAAACTAGTATTCTTCCAGTGGGAAACTCTACAAACTACTCCAGTTATTAGATAGGAATTTTCTGGTTTTATTATTATCTCCATCAAATATTTACTTACTCATTTGACTATAACCAGTTTCAGAAATATTGTGAAGAGCTTCTACAGGTGTCTAGCTGTATGGATAGTTGCTGCTAATACAAATTAAAATAACTGCAAAGAAAGACTTTATACATAAAAAAAATTAAAGTTGTAATTAGGCTACAGACACTCTATCAAGCTCAGAGAGTCACCTCAAAAAAATAATTGGATGGGAATATTCAAGTATCACAAATCTAAATTCTCATGTTAACATCTATTAAAGAAACATCACACTGCAAATGAGGAAAGAAAAGACAAATTCTACAGCAAGACATGAATATTTAGGTGTGACACATGAATTTTAAACCAAATCCTACTGAAATCAGGAACGTGGCTTAAAGCCCGAGTTGGTATGCTTGATATCACATGTGCAGAAGTATTCCACAGTTACAAAAACAAGCAAAACACTGTAGGTTCTCTAAGACTGGCACTTCATTCTTATCATCCCTGTGCTTCTTGACACTCTGTCTAGTTGATGCTCCCTTTTTAAGTTCCCTTTTCCCCACGATTTCAAATACAGAGTATTTTTAGAGCACTATTTAGCATGCTTGCTTGTCAGCTAAAGCTCTTAAATTCCACTTCACAAATGGCCTTGGAATTGCTAAACAACATTCTGAAGTTGATTGGAATGCAGGAACAGGACAGATTTGGATAGGCAAGTTTTGTCACAAACAGATTTTTAAGCTTTTACTTTCCATTCATAGATTGACAGCAACCCTTAAAATTCTGAAAAGATGGTCCTTCTTCAAGATTAACAAAACAGTAAAATAGATTTCTTTTTCCCATGTGATACAGGTAACTCAGCTATTGAAGTGGCCACCCTCATGGACAGATAAAAGTGAACTGTACTTTTAGAAATGTCAGCTACTCTTTGACTCTACTCAAGTCATTTAGATTCATTGTTACTGTGGAACCAGGCCAGCTGTTTTCACTGAGGACTGTGTGCTCTACAATATCTATCACTGGCAGAAAATAAATACACTTGGAAGCAAAAATGACAATTACTGCAAGTCATTGCATAGAGCTGAAGCTCTGGAAAGCTACAGAAATTTCCTTGAAACAGATCAGCAGAAAGTTCACATCAAAAACAGAGAAACTCTTTCAGTCAGAAAAGCCTCACAAAAAAACAAACTCATTTGTAACTGAAAATTACAGCAAAAGGCTTTCTGGAATGCTATTCCAATAACAACTACTTCAGTCACATTTAGAGTCCTGTTCTGCAAACACATTGCTAGTGGGGCAGTGAAAGACCACCTTTCTCTGATGAGCGCAGGCAGCCTAGTATATAGAAGTCACAATTTCACATACCAGGATGTCTGAGTAATCACTCCTTGAGACTATTTGTAATGAAAAATTGGGGAGCACCATGAGTTATATCTGCTTAGTCTAGTATCTACAATATTATGTCTGAAAGACTAAAAAGGAAGAAAGATAGATTTCAAAATGTTTTCCCACGAGACTCATCTCAAAAGTATTCTTATGGGTGAAATTGTTGAAAGTTGTCTTGAACAGAACTGTCTTTGATTAAGCCTTTTCTGTATTTGCTCCATTCTAGCAATGGTATCATTATGGTTCTTATGAGCCAATGTTAGGCAGTACCTCACTTTACAATCTCATTTGATTTGATCTCAGTGATCATGAAAGTATCATGCCTCCATTTACTCTTACATAAGACCAAGCTTTTCGAAAGGTCAAATATTCTTTGACTCTACTTCATTTTTTTAAAAACTTAACAGATAGCAAATTTCTATAAACAAATACATTGGCCAAACAAAATACACATCATTTATCTAAGCAGTATCAGTAGTAATACACTGGTAAGTCACACAGTACCAAAGTAGTAAAAAATACAGAACAATTAAGACAGAAGACAGAGTCCAAAGACCATTCTAGCAATGGTGTGTCAAGAAAGATACTTATTCAACTGAAGAAAAGTCTGTAGAAACTTCAGAGATCTGTAAAATAATGGTATTAATGTTCCTTGTTACTAAAAGCAATATTCTTTTCCCTCATCCCCACGTAGAGACATAACTACTCTCTCTCTTTCAGAATACTATAATTCAGACATCTCCATTCACAATCATATAATCACAAATGTCAGAAGCAATGACCTGCTATGGCCTTTACTATTTTCCTTTCCCTGAGCTTAGAATTCTGGTGGATTATGTTTTTCTGATAGATTTAGGTATCATAAATAAAGGTATTTTTACATCTCCTTTGGCAGACTACCTACTAATATCCTAACTGACAGGGTACTATTTGGATAGCCCATTTTATTATAGATAATGAGAACGGCATGACAGAAGCTAAATCCTGATGCAAATTCTATCCAGCTGAGCACAAAATAGTATCTTACAGTTTTCAACAGTGTCTTCTATGGCTTTTTCACATTAGTTCTAGTTTTTTTACTTGCAAAATTCATTTCTCACATCCACTGTCTTCCCTTTTGTGCCAATAGGTATGGAACTGAGCAGGCTGCCACATTCCAGTCCTTAAAACATCAAAATTTCCTACCACTCTACCAGGTGGTGGATTTCAAATGTCAGAGGAAAAGAATAAATTTATTTAATCACACTCCATAGCATTTCACTTTTACTTGGACACTCTCAGTCGAGCATTTGGTAACAGGCTGGACATTCATAAGGGTAACTGTGAACAAACATCCACATTCTCTTGCAAACTGCCACTTGTTTTGAGTGTACTCTATAAAAACAGTACATCAGTTTTTGCAAGAAGATTAAGACATCCTGAATTATGGAATAAATAATAGTCTGACCCATTTTTGTTCAGGATGGTTATGAGAGAGCATAAAAAATTTTTATTTTATTCCTCCTTTCCACTGTCTCCTACACCACCAGCTGCTGATAAGCTTTGCCACATCATGCATCAGCCATTTGGTCTCAAAATTAAACTTGAACAGCCTCAACAAAAAGGCTTACAAACAAGTGAAAAACAAGTTCTTGCTATTTCTTTATTATGTGGAGTAACTTGCTTCTCCAGATGAAGCATATTTTAAGCATGTTGGTGGTATGGTATTGTAAGAAGCCTAGAATGTCACTGCTTGCTCCACGTCTAATTAAGCCACCGACTTGTGTAGCTGTCAGTCAAGGAACCTCTTACTTATATCAAAAGGCAAAGTGTAAGAGATTGCCCGTGGTTTAGAGGAATTTCATTAATGCGTAGCTTTGGTCACAAACTACTGTTTACCTGTCAACTGGGTTCAAAACACCCACGAGGTGTTCTTTGAAGTTAACCTCTTGGATCTAAAGATTTTCAAACAGCTGTTGAAGGAGTGTTTGATCTCAAAATCTGAGTCTTTTGAAGTTGAGAGCTAATGGAAGATTTTTTTTTTTTTCAACAGCAATCAAGCAGTTAATGAAATAACACGATGGGAAGACAGACTTAATAGAATCTGTGGATACATATTATGGTTTGGGTTTTTTTTAGGATTATCAAGAAACCTAAAAGTAGTCAGGGCCACATGAGTCAACATTATAACAACGAACAAAATTAACTTTTTTCAGACTCAGCTCTCTCCTGGAATTAAAGCTATTTTGGGACTGTACTCTAAACACCTTCACCAACAAATCTGAAACAGAAAATTCAACTATGAGGTATTTGGCCTGTGCTGTTTTTGCATGCTGTGATAACTGGTTCCTGCCACATAGCTAACCTACCACAGAAAGGGTAAGGCTTAGCAAAATGAAGATTTAACTGAACATTCTTAGCATTTTTAAAACTTAGCAGGCACAGAGATTTTTTTCAATACCCCGACGTTCCAAAGAGTGCTCAATTTCAGTATTGAAATATGAATATTATTTTGCTAATACTAAACCTAATATTAAGGCATTAATGTTTTCAGATGCAAGAACATCCTGCTCTTGTTAAACAAAATCCGCTGAAGAAAGAGACCCCCAGTATCATGTACCAGTAGCACAAGTTATGAACCAGCCCTAGTTGCTGGGATCCTGCACCAGAAAAATAAAATAAATTTAAAAAATCAAAGAACAGGGAGAGGAGTCAGGAAGTTCAAGGACAAACTTTATACTATGGACAATAAGTCTAAGAGGTCAAAAATTAGATAGTGGATTCATTTCCTTATGTATTAAAATGCAAATAGAACAAAATCACATCTTAATTTATGAAATCAAATAAATCCACTTGGCAGTTATATCTAACTTGACTTTCATTAGGTTTCGTGCATGTCATTTTTATAAGTCAGAAAATTAGGTCTAAAACCACAGAAAAGTATTCCCTAATAAACCTCTTTAAATAGGGTCCTATTCTAAAAAGTATGGATAACAACAATATACATTTGCAGTGAAATAAAATTGTTCTCTCCTCAATTCTTGTTACTTATGCGGAAGACTAGCAAGACTACTTGGAGTATTAAAAAATTCGTGCTGCAGATACAATCCAATTTAGTTCTGTTCTGTTCTTTGGATTAAACACAGCATTCCCCTTGAAAACAACACCTGAAGATGAATCAGTTAAACCAGTTGAGGAGCAAAGAAAATGTTGAAATGTAAAGAAAGAGGCAACATAAAACAACCTGCAATCTGGTTTGATAGCTTTGTGCACTCTACTTCAGCCTTCACAAGTCATAGTAAAACATCGGAGTATTTCAATCCTGCATTCTTTAAGGTTGCAATTTAACAGTTACAGAAATGCCAAAGCCACAGGAAAAAAAAAAAAAAAAGGATACTTCCATTTATTTCCTTTAGCACATTCTGTTCCAGGGCAGGAGTGACAAGGACACTTGTAACAGAATTGTTACAAGACCTGAGCAAACTAGATAAAATGCAAATACAAAAAGAAGGAAATAAAATTGCATCTAACATGTAATTCAGAAATCATGTTATGAAGTACAGATACATCACTGCTAAAGGAAAGAGAGAAGATTTCATTCTTCTTCTACTATTGCCAATCAATAACACTACATCTGTATGTGTTCTTAGAAATCTTATGTAACTGTGGATAGTGACACATACTGGAGAAATATGGAAAAGCAGCCTAAAGATATGTAGATTCAAAGTGATAGGCAGGAGTCTGCACTTACCCAGAGCAACCTGTAAGGCAACAAATAAAAAAAATTACAAAAATAAAAAATCCCCTCAAACCTGCAGCAGGAGGAACAGAGCTTAGTAGAAGCAGATGCCAAGGATGCCATATAATAGATGCAACTGCTGACATTTTGAAATAGCCAGGCATGATCTAACACCCACTTCTGTTATATAAGGACTGTAAGAAGATACTCAGCTGCATCTTGTTGGTTGTTTTCCAGCAACTTAAGCAAGAAAGACATGACAAGATGTTGCATGCAAATAAAAGGCTTGCTTACAAGTACATCTGAACAATTAGCCATCAAATGCTGTCAAACACTGTCTCTCCTTTAGAAAATATTACATCTGGTATCATTCCTCATGAAATTTCCCTATTTTCTCGTCCCTAGACAAAAAGTCATAAAGTCAAAAATCTCACAGAGCTACCAAGGAAAATGATCATAATACTGTGCTGCTGGCAGTAAAATGCTACCTGCCCACTGCAAGAGCATGCTGTGATATCTTTATGCTAATTACTTGGTTTCCCCACTTGTAAATTCCTATCATTCCACAGTCTTAAGCCAGCTGAATAAATACAATTCGATAGAAGTATTTGTCATCCTACAATTACTCATATACTCTATGCTTTAACCTGTTTTAAACAGTTATTGAACATTTACATTTGCAAATGCAATTTGTCAGTAAACAAACTGAAGGGTATCATGGAAGTCTGTTCCTGACACCAGACAAAACAGATGTTATAGTCTTGAGCTCTAACTGTAAACAAACTTCAAAAAGTATGGAGTAGAAGTCACTTGGCTTTTTATTTCATGTTAATCCAATTACCTGGAGAAGCCTTTTACATACCTACTTGTAAACTAAATTGGCTGGGAAGGAATATTTACTTCTCTTACAGAATCTAATTTTGAGAAATTCAACTGGAACTAACCACAGCTGTAGAAGCCAATTTTATAGACATTTTTTCTTTCCTTATGCAAACAAGTCTCAGCTTCCTTTGCATGCAAGGAATATGTACAACCTTCTCAGAAACAAAGAAAAAAATGTCCATAGAACAAGGAAATAAGAGCATCTACTTCAGTGTTCCCAGTGTTAGAAAACAGAGCACAATACTTATGAAACAGCTCATGTGCAGAGAAGGATGCTCTGTCCTAAGCCCAGATGTTTCAATACAGTATGATGCTATCTTATGTCCCCACAGTCAGGAATGGGACTTTTAACTACATATTTAGAGAAAGCTCAACAAATCAACACATCACTGAACAGCAGATAAGAACAAACTGAATAATTATTTTAGCTCAGTATGGATATACTTGCATCTAAGACTACATCTTACAGTCACATCTTCAAATTCTTTCTAGATAAGGCACAAGATTAATTTTTAAGATTCCTCTCTTAAAACAACTCTTCAGGTTCCTTCTAGCATGAGCATTGCAGGTCATTTTAGAGAACAGGAAATTCAAAGAAAAGATAGAATAGAAAAATCCCAGAAGTACAGAGGGGTTGGGACTGTGACCCTATTAACTATTAATCACAACAAGGAGGCTGGAACCCAATAAAGCTATCCTGCTTCATTCCAAATATATCACTGAAGAATTCAGTTGGTTCAGGTTTTTAATGCTGGTTTCTATCTTTTTCAAATTACTTTATCAAGCCTCCAATTACATCCTGAATTCAAACTAGCTTCCTTCAAGTTCAAAGTAAAAGGTGGTACACATTGGTCAGATTGATCTAAGTGCCTGCAAGAAATGGTATTGTGCTGAACTTCAGCAACTCTGTTGCAATCATGCAAGTTGTCAGTGAAAAGGAAAGCAGTGGCAAGAACTATTCATGAATACGCATGCAAACTAAAGCTGAATTTTGATTTGAAAGCATTCATAACCCATTTATGTTCATTTCTGTGGATGATCAGATGCTAGATATTTATTCATGAAAATGAACTGAGTACTCAGTCACCAAAAGGGAATTCTGAGCAGTATTTCAATAGACTGCCAAATCAGACAAAGGAAATCAGCAAAGAAAAATACCCACCAAATAATAATACGTAAGTCTAGTACAAATTACAAATATCCACAATGAGACATTCATAGATGACCTTCTAATCAATCCCAATTCATTTGAAGAGTGGAAGTTCAGTGGTCTGGGTTCTGTCCTGTATCTATGTGCAGGCAACATGAAGTGATAATAACTACTTCCATAACAAAGCATTTGCAAAGCTACAAGCAAAAGGCAAACAGTAGGAGAGCTACCTACAAGCACTACATCAGGGAACTGTACAATTGTTTGCTGCCCTTTCACAAATGAACTTTTAACAAAATATTTAATTGATGATTATTTGTTATGATAATTCATGTAACCTTACATGACAACCTAGACAAGGACTAAAATTAAGTCTTCTATGATGTCAGGTTTACCAAAAATCCTCACAGTCCTAAGGTATAGCCTAACTGTCCTAAATGAAGAGATGGTATCCTCTGCTTCCTCATACAAATACTCTCTTCACACACTGAACTGCACTCTAATGACATTTAGTTTATAAGATTTCAGGAAGGCAAATGGGAACTTGGACTGATAGGAAGCCATCAGGACAGCTGCATCACACCACTTACTTCTTCACATTTCATGCAAATTCAAGAACTTTACTACAGCAGATCTAAATTAGAGCAGCACAGAGCCTCAACTGTAAGACTCCCTTACATTTTGGACTTTCAAATTCTTAAATTTGCCCTTTACTTTAAAAAAGTCAGTGATTTCACCAAGAAAGTTTGATTAGTTTCTTTTACTTTCTGTAATGAAGTGACATCCTTTTTACACTTGAAAGGATCTTTGTAATAAAGCAACATTGATCGTTTGAATACAGATGAGCTAACCCAGATAATAAGATTCGGTACCCAAAATAAAGGGCATCTGAGCATGTATATGTAAGGCTCTAGTGCCACCAAGAGGATTTTAAAGATAAGGCACTTATTCATTAGCAAACGATTAGCTCAGGCATTGCAACAAGTCTTCCATTCCTATTTGATTTACAGGTGATGTTTCACACAGAATCACAGAATTTCAGGGAATGGAAGGGACTGCAAGAGATCCTGTGGTCCAATCCCCTTGCCGGAGCAGGAACACCTAGATCAGGTCATACAGGACAGTGTCCAGGCGGATTTTGAATGTCTCTGGGCAACCTATTCCAGTGTTCCGTCACCCTGACCGTGAAAAAGTTTATTCTCATATTTCTGTGGAACCTCCTGTGTTCCAGCCAGCACCCATTTCCCCTTGTCCCATCACTGGATGTCACTGAGAAGAACCTGGCTCCATCCTCCTGAAACTCACCCTTTACATACTTATCACCATTCACGAGGTCACCCCTCAGTCTCCTCCAAGCTAAAGGATCCCAGTTCCCTCAGCCTTTCCCTATAAGACAATTGCTCCAATCCCTTCATCATCTTCGTGGCTCTGTGCTGGACTCTCTCAAGCAGTTCCCAGTCCTTATTGAGCTGAGGACCCCAGAACTGGACACAATATTCCAGAAGTCACCTTACCAGGCAGAGTAGAGGAGGAGGAGAACATCTCTCGACCTACTGATCATGCCCATTCTAATACATCCCAGATGCCATTGGCCTGGACTGGAGCAACTCCCTTATGAGGACAGGCTGAAGGAATTGGAGTTGTTCACCCTGGAGAAGAGAAGGCTCAGGAGGTACCTCATAGCAGCTTATCAATACCTGAAGAGAGCCCCTCCTGTTGTCCTTGCCTCCCCTCAGAAAGCTTAATGCTAAGGAGCCTTTAGCTTTCCTAGTTGCCTCCCTACACCCTCAGTGCAAAGGAAAACCCCACAACATAACTGGGAATGTAATACACACGCAGACAAGAAAGTGACAATGTACAAGCAGGCATAAAGTAGCAACACAAAGTATGAAGCTGCCATCAGCAGCCTATATGGAAAAAGTTTTAGAGCTTGTCTCTTTGGTAGTTCTCACCACAGCATGGTGCTTGCTTTGATAATAACATGCCCAGTGGAAAACTGATAACTAACTTGCTTTCTTAACAGATAACATCCACTTACTGATTCTTTAGACTGCCCGAAGACAAATTCATCATTTCCAGCAGAACTGAGTACCAAAACCCCTTGGCTTTCATTTCCAATTGTACTACAAGTTTGTTGCATTTGTTTTCTAATCTAGATCTTTACTCCTTCATAACCTTCTTCCTTTGTTCACTTACTTTCACAATCATCATGTCACAGCAGCAATTTTTTCTCATGTGCTTATAACATGCTTGTATTACTAAGTTTGTTACATAACCTACAATAATTTCAATAACTTTGCCCCTTGCAAACACAGATCAGGTCTATTCTAAGAAGAAAAGTTATGCTGTAAATTATCTTAAAATAATTTCATGATGGATTTTGCATCATCCAAGATACATAAAAGGGTTTAGCACAAAACGTGACATAAAAAAATTAGACAGTTAAAAGTACCCATGCCAGAAAGCACCTTGTTTAAAAATTACAAAAGTAAAACAACTCCCCTGTTCCTGCAAGAGGAAAACGTATGTTGTAACACCTCATCCAAGCTCTCGCCAGCCTGCCAAATCATTGTCATGATGAGAACAGCAAGAGCTGAACTCAAACTGTGCCTCAACACCATTTTCAGACACAACTCTTTTTCAAGCATAGGCAGAGCTTTTGAGGAAAACAGTCATTTCAGCTGACCTTTCTGAAATCTTTTCACGATATAGCCCATTAATAGGCTTACTGTGAATACATTTTGCACCAAAAAGATTTGTATTAGTCTGGATAACTAGAATTTGACTTTGCCTATGCAGAGCAATCAGATTTTGCTGGTGACAGCATATATGTAACATCATTTCAGCTTCAGCTCTCCAGGCTTTCATACTACCAAAACACAATCATTCTATGTTTGGAACATCAAGCGCTCATGTTAAACCATGATAGCAGCAGGATATCTCCCGTTTTTTTTCTTTCAAGAGCCTTCAGGCAGCACCTATAGATTAGTAGTTTAAGACAGACCGAGCCATGGCTTTAACTTGTAAACAGGGTCTTTGAAAGAGCAAAGGTGTGAGTTTGTCTCCAATAAAGCAAACTTACTTTGCTGTTTGCTTTGGGCAATTTTGTGATAAAACTACAGAGTAGGAATGGATTTCCTGTCTGTCTCTGCAAACTTGTCTTTTACTGAACCAAGAAAAATTGTCAGGATTTTATTTCCACTCCCAACGTGCACGTCTGGGTCAAAGACAAGGGGTCAAAAGTGCATTCCAGGATGAGGTGCGTTTCTTTTCAATGCTTATGCTACCTAACATCATAAAAGAAAATTAAACACCAGGGTTTCTAGGGTGTCAAGAGGCAGAATGAGGAGGATCTGATATTTTGTTCCTTTCTTATTTATTGATTCATTTCTGTCATCACTTATGAGTAACTGGCACATCCAAATGAAGCAGAAGAACATTCCATTCAAAAGTGAGAGATTTCACACATTATTGAAATTAGATTGTTTATATTGTAATAAAATAGATAAAACTGAAGCCTGTGTAGTGTTTTTCACCTCAAGATCTCAGTATGTTTTACCAGAAAAACTCCAAAGCAATTGTGATCAGGATTTTCTTATTACCAGTTGAGAAAAATACCCTGCAACAACTTGTTTGAAGTCACACAATTTTCAGACTTTGGGCCATCATTATTACTTCTCAACTATCCTGCACAAAAGGAACAAGCAGAGATATTCCTATACACACTCTCCAAAAATGATCCTGTTTATTCAAGCCATTCTAACCTCCACTTATTAAAACTCACCTGAAATTTTAATGACAGACAATATCCAGCATAAACTGATGCATAAACACTAGCAACTATCTTCCATTCTACAAGTGTTACAGGGGAGAAATAAACATCCTACTTACACATGTCCGTCAAATTGACAAATGAAGATAAATCATATACTTTGCTGCTTCTATCAATATAAATATAGAGAAATAATAAACATTAAAAATTTCTAACTACCTATCTGCTTCTACCTGCAAACGTGCACTTCCCTCACGCTTCAATAAACGAAAAAATGTACTCAATGAAGACTAACAAATCTGCCATCTGTTCTGAGAAAGCTGATAAGCCAGAGCAGTAGTTACGTGGGCCAATACTGACCTCCCGTGGCAGCTTTGCTGAGAAACAACTCCAGGAGCAAATTTCTCATTTCTGTAAACGTGGGAATTCACGTGGAAGTGACCAACCTCACCACTTCCACTGCTGCAGCAGCAACACAAGAAGGCCCAGTCAAAGCCAAGGCATCTCAGCCTCAGACACACTTCAACACCAAAGCGACCACCACAGCTCCTGAGGACAGGCTGAACAAGCTAGCAATGTTCAAAGAAGAAAGGCTGTTGCAAATAGACTTTGCTGCCTTGCTTCACTTTAAGTCCATCATATCTGTTTATTTTCGGCAGTGCATGCACAGAATTGAAATGAAACAAAACAAGGACCAAAAAAACCTCAAAACCAAACCAACCAACAAAGCCCATCACAACATACACACAGAGAAAATTACCTTTCTCTCAATAGATGTGCTAAGCATTAAAACTGATCATTTAACAATATGGCTCACTTTCCAGAACAGGATGACTCAAAAACAGGCTTGGTGAACTCCTCCAGGAATAGCTGGGTTTGCTCTTGAGCTTCCAGTAGGAAGTAGAGGAGGTTTCTTCCCAAGACAGATCACCTGTCCTGAAAAACACTTTCTTTACACTAACTCCATCCTACTTTTCAAATAAAGAAAAATATAGTGAGTAAGCAAAGTATGAAATTACACTGATGCAAAATACCTGTGAACACTATTACAATAATCCACTGCCCAAGAAATGGTCCAACTAGAAAAACACATTTCCAGCCACAGAACACACCAACTCAAAAGAGCACATTCATTACCATATATCTGCAAGAACTATGCTTTTTATAGCAAAAATGGTGTGTGAAGTACTCCAAGACACAGCTCTGTCCTCACACTGCCAATACAAACTACATGCCTCAACAGTCAACCCATTTTACATCTTTTAAGAAGTGAGAAGCTGTAAAAGATTGGAAGAAGATTTATGAAGACTCTTTAAGTAAGCAGCTTAAATAACAATACTTAAAAAAGGAAAACAAAAAGTAACTCCAGAGCCTCTAAACAAGCACAGCAATTTCTCTGGAGTTCTCTTGAAGTTCTCTCAAGAGAGAGTAGCGTGACTAAAAGCTATGAAAATATAACAAAAATCAATAAAAACAAACCTGAAGCTGCTCCCTGAAGCCTCTACCACCTCGTTCCCACAGCAGTCCGCATCCTTCCACTGGCAGCACCATTTTGAATTCTAGAATCATCCTCCACATTGTTGCCCCAACAAGGAAATGGAGGCAGCTGAGGGGTGTGGGCCGGGGGGCCAGAGGCCTGGCTTTCCGCTCTCACATCTCTCCTGTGAAGGGAGTTGTGCTTTTATGAGGTTTCATTCTCTGGAGAGAAACATGGGAAAGAATCTCACCTCGTGGAATTAATCTTTTTAGCTAATTGCTGTTGTGCAGTTTAAGGGGTAAAAATTAATTGGACAGGACACTCGAGGATGGCATCGTACAAAATAGTAGCTTCATGCAGGGAGGTAACTGTGAAGCACAACTGGAGTACAATTCTTACTACATTAAAGTCTGGTCAGCAGGCACTGTGTTTATTTAAACATTCTCTCACAATGCTAGAAGCCCCCATGAAGCAGTTCACTTTGTGCTTAAGAGCTAGAAAATACAACTGTCAACTATGAAAGTTATTCTGACCAGTTTAATTTCTCTGTGTAAACCGGGTGAAGTGTTCAGTGCAGAATTGAAATGAGCTTCTGAAGTTATTTCAGTTTGAAAGCTCTAGCTGTTCTAGCCATAGGCTGCTCCCCCTGAGGAGCACTGGGATATGGAAATGGTGGTACCACCTGCACTGAGGCCCCAAAGAGGAGAGCTCTTACACAGGACACTGACCACAGCTGTAACTGAAGATATGAAAAACCCACTGAGGTCCAATCTGGTTTTCCAGCCCAGACAAATGGCTCTAAGATGAAGATAACTGAAGATGAAGTTCTGAATTACTTCATGTAGAATAAAAGCAAAGTCGTAAGTGGCTGCCAGAGATAATGAAAATTGAGATGGAACTCTAGAGAGTTGTCCTGGCTTTATTGGTTACCATCCCTGAGTTAATGCAATACTTGGTCTGAGCATGTATTCTAAACCTTTCTAAAACAGGTATCTTAAGTACTGCTAGAAACCTTGACACCAGGTTGGAGTTCTTTATCTGTTCCTAACCTCTGTGAAAACAAATACTCACAAGGGAATACAGGATCAAGCCTCCACCATAGAAACAGCTGCTGTGACTCAGGTTATATTGGGAGAGTGCTGTAGTCAGTAGCAGTTAATTACATGCGAAGGAGAGAAAAAGCCTTAGGATTCCACTAAGCAGCCTCTAAAGATCAGATGGAGAATTTTTGTAACAAAAGTGTTACATGATATTCATGCCTGTTGTATCTACCTGCCATAATGCAATCCACTAGTTTTGGGGTTTTTTTTTTCAAGTTATGTTTATGGATTTCAAATATGAGTCATCTTTTGGTCTATCTAGGATTAAGATATTTTCCCCTCCCTCCTAATAACCCAGATAAATGATACCCACTCTCTCTGTCTCGTCTGCTTAGATCTAGCAAGCACATTTATCTTGTCTAATCTTCTTTTCTAGGATCTGTGCTGACTAACCCTTAAGCAATTACAGATATCTAAATGTTCTGTGTGCATAATTGCTTTTCATATATTTTCTGCCACTGAGATCAGTTTTACAAGCCTGCAGTGCTCTCAGTCATCTTATAGTCATTCTGATGGTGCCTAATGCCACACTTTGTCTTTAATAAATTATCAGTAAAATATATACTTTCTGAAGAAAAAAAAGACAAAATGGCTACCACTAACACTCAAGAAGGAAACTTCCTAACCTATGTGTTCCTCACCCAGCTTAGAAATTACAATTTCTATTGTAATTTGGAAAAGCCAAGCTGAAAGCCCCTTTCTTATCACTTCCCTAGTCATGGTGAAGCAGGAGAAGCTGCCCACAAGCAGGCCAGCCTCCTCCTCTGCTGGCCACAGACTCTCTCCACACCTGGCAGGGAAAGGGGACAATGCGATAGCCACAGTTGTCTGTGGGGTCAAAGGGATGGAGAGGCTCCCCACAGCTCCCCCTGATCCCAGCCTGATTCAGCAAAATAAACCCCTCTTCTCTACAAGGACATGCTTGTTCATTTTTAGTTCTTCAGACCTCCTCACATCTTTTGAAGCTCTGTTGTTGCAGCCATGTGCTGTTCAAAGTCTTTCTCTTTACACTCAATACTGAAATACATCATTTCTAGAATTTTACCACCTTCCATCTTTCTTATGAATAATAGGCCAAATATTCATTTAAGCTACTGGCAATGCTTGCATCAGTTATCTTCGTATTTTCTGAGTTTTCCCTGCCTGTTTGCTGCTTATAAAATAACATTTTGCTTATTTCTGTACTTTCTGGAAAATGAGACCATTCACTTCAGCTAAAAATAAAAACATGCTGGTTGAATCAACAATCAAGAACAGAATTTGGTATTTGAAAATGTGAAGTACTGGGCTGTTTTAGAAGCTTTCCATACAGACAGCAGCAACAAACACAACAAGCTGTGCATTAAACATAACAGGAAAATGAAGTATATATATAGACTTTATACACACACACACACATATATAAAATTAGGATCAGAAAATCCAAGCAATTAAACTTTCTACTGATGAATAAAAAATGCTAGAGTGGTGGTGGAGGGAAGAAGAGGACAGCAGAAGAAAATCAGTTTACATACAACCAGACATTAAAAGTTCATCAGCTCTAAAGGTTTAAAAGATGCTTTTTCTGGGCAGATGAGCCAAATATACCTTCTGGCAATGGGCCAGCCTGAAGGACTAAGAGCCTGTTCTCACAACCACTAAGCACTTACACTCAAATGGTGGAACAAGTGTTGATACAAAAAGACTTTTTCTGATAAAATGTTTCTCTAATTTCTCTGCTCTACTACTGTGTGAGCACTTTGCTTTCCTTGGACTCTTTTAAAATCTGATTTTTTTACCTTTTACAAACACAACAATGCCATAAAATGCAGTACCAGCCTTACCCGCACATACTTTCATAGTGCAGCATTGTCAGTGGGACTGGGGAAGGAGCAGAGACCTTGGAGATCTGATTAGATCTATGCCCTTGTGATTACACTCATTTCTATTACTACCAGTTCCTAGACTGCAGTGAGAAGAACTTAACTGCTCCACTCCTCAATACTGGTATGAATTATAGTATTTCAAATAGAATACTATCATAACTTAAAAATACTTCTAAGGGGACAACCTGTATCCTTATTCACCCCATATCAAGATACAAGCATCAATGCTTCAAAGTTTTATGCCTACGCTGAACCCTAGTGAAATCACTGAAACATTAAGCACAGATAGAAATGTTTTCTGTGATAGCTTTGTTAATGTAATTCCTAATCTCTAATGCCTACACATGTTTTCTTTTTCCTTAACTATTAAGAACAGTTTTTCATGCTGGCAAATGTTTGTACCAGTCACAGCAGTCCTCGTTTTTAGAGCTAGTGTCACAGAACAGCCAATCCTCCTCAAGAACCCTTCCTCAGTTTACAAAGAAGCCATTTCAGGAAGAGTTTCATTTGTCTAAGGTTTTATTTAATATAAATTCAGGCAAATATAAGCTACAAAGTAAACTCAAGGTCTCTCAAGACAGTGCTAAGTTCACTGCTCAGTCTATCTCTGACTTCCAAAATCCCATCCAAAAGTGTGTCTGTCATAGGAGGCTATGTATTCCTATTGTACCATACCATTCCTCTAAGCTCCTGATGCACTGTGATATGGAGGTGCCCAAGCAGCCTTAGATGTGAGTGGTAAAGTTATCACACTAAACCAACAGCTTAAGTAAAGATGTGCCACCTAAGAAAAATATCCAGGTTTTAATTATCAAGCACGTGGGAACAGAATGATTAAAAATTTGTGTAATTAATGTTATTAGTGAGTTAGTCTAAATCAAGCTCACATAAATTAGGTCAGAAATCACTGATATAATTTGAAATTAAGTTATCTGACAGATATGCACAGGCCCGTTACAGTTCACTAATGAGTGGTCTCTTTTCATTTAGGAAGTAAATTAGATTTAAATTTGGATTGTCCATTTTGGCATGTTATTGCAGCCAGTAATCAAAGAGAGGAAAATTCTAAACCAAAATGGAATATTATTTAGAAACTCTAGTTGTGTGTGTCAAGCATGGCTGAGTGAATTATTTCAGCCATTTCTTAAGAGCTCGAGCTGTTAAGAAATATCATTTGTAGGAATTATTTTTAACAAAGTTTTTCTGTGAATCAGCATTAAGAACTGAACTGACAAACAACACAAATCCTAAAGCAAAGAAAGCCTGGACAATGAGATGTCTATTTTATGAAGTAGTCTGTTTGCTGAATTTCACAGAATTTGAGATGTCTTTGAGCAGAATCCTCCTCATTATAATATACATAGATTAAAACCCCCATCCCTACTGCTCAACTGTAGCATCCATATTTTACAACACCCTTTTTAACTGGCTTCCCAAAGGCCTATAATGGTGGTGGGAGCTACTGATGTGGTTGCATCAGAAGACACTTACAACTTTACGAATCAGTTTATTAGCTCTGAGTGGCCAAAAGAACAACTGTAGTGGAGTGAGCTGGGTATCAGAATGTCATCTCTCCTGTGTTCAGGGATGCCACTCCTGGTGCAAATTGCTTCTGCCTTCTTTCAGTTCCAGTAATTTCATAGGGAACTGACATGTGCATTGATCACTTGGCGAGATCCTCTTCCAGATAGCAGAAAGAAAATGGGAAAAAATGCCAATCTAACTTACATTCATTTTTGTGGAGTGAGAAATGTTGCCAGCTTCTGACAGCCTGGGCTCATTTGAGTTCTACAGTGTAACGCACAGAAGAAATGAGAAAAGCCATAAGATTTGAACTGAAATGATGCTTTCCTAGAGACTTTTGCATACATTTGCTAAAATGTGGCTCTTAATAACCAAAAGCATTTAATGTACTAACTGATTTTCCTGTTTCACTTTCTTTCTACAAGCAATGAATACTACAGTACCAAAGCAGAGAGGGTATGTGAAGCTATTACAACAGTTTTATTTTTCTTTCAGCATTTAACAAAAAGATACTAAATTTTGGAATGTAAGCAAATCTAGCAAATACAGTTCAGACACTTACTTCTTTTTTTGGGGCTATATTTTTTTTGCAAAATCCTTCTCAAACTGGAAATTTGGGATGCAAGGATACAGCTTAAAAAAAAAACCTCAGCAACAACCTGTTTTATAAATCTGATGGCTATGAAAGTGCAGCTGTGCACAAAAGCCCTTGGAGATCACATCACAAGCACTTCTGCGACACAGCTTCTACTGGAAAGTAAAACACTTCTTATATCTTAGCGCTTCCCAAAACAGTCAAGAGATTTCCTCAAATGACTCCGTTTTGAAAACTGTCAGGTTTCTATTGAATTTGCAGGAGCCCAACTTTCTGGGAAATTGGTAGTAGATATTGCTTCATGGCTTCAGGACCACCAGTTTAATAAGAGCTCTCTACCTTTCCCTGATGGCTTTTCAGTTACAAGCAGAGAAGCATACCATTTTTGGAACTGATCAATACTCTACATAGGTACAGCAAACTTTAACAGCAAAATGGAGTCAAGTGGACAAAATGACAACTTTGTGAAGGTTTACAGTGACAGCCTTTTGCAGTGCTTCAGCCCAAATCATAAAGCATTGAGTTTAAAAACAGAGTTCTGTTGCTGTTTGAAGAACAGAACATGAAACTCTTCTCTGTGCAAAGCTGTTAACAGGTATCACTGCTATGAAGCCATGCTAATAAAATTAGCTTTAAAAGGTAGAGAAATGGCACAGCAATAAGTCAACAAATTATATTTCTCTTAAGTAATAGGTTTTTTTTGTCACAATACTGTATTTCTCTAGAACAACAGTGGAGATGTAGAAAATAACTGAAATATTTATAAAATACCAAGTTCAAATTTGTTTTACTTTCAGTTTAGGAACAAATCTGTATATTGCTTATCTGACTGTTATTCAGAAATAAATTGGAAGAGACCAGATGAGATAAGAAACCTCATGTTACCTCATGAAAATCCATCCTTTGAGTTTAGAAGGCCTAGAAGATAAAAAGTAAAGTACCTCTTTGCAGTCTACACAGACTTTAAACCTGTGACTTGCCTTTCCCTTTCCCTTAGCAGACAGAGAGCAATGAATAAATGAATATAAACATCAAATAACCCTTGAATGAGGATTGAAACAGAAGTGACTCTGAAATGCCATACTTTCACAACCACTAAGCTGGCAGAAATTGGCACTGCTACTGTAAAAAGAATAACATTCTTTCCTCTGCATACAGATTGTCTCATGAAGTCATAATGACTCTGACCCCAAACAGCTCCTGGTCTCATGTTACCAACACAAGTACTGACAGAGCCAGGGGACCAGAAACACAAAGCCAGAAATAAAAAGAGAAGGGCCTGACCAATTCTTTCAACAGCAAAATAGCTTGAAGGTGATTGGAAAAATTATAGGCATAGTTCCCCTGTCTCTTGAAATACCTACAGTACTTAGACCTCTTCAACCCAAGGAAGGAAATGTCATGAAACATGTCTGTCTAGTAATAGCTTCCAAGACACCTCTATTTATCCAGGGTAAATTCTTTCTAGTGAGAGGATGCTGAGGGTGTGGATCCCCTCTGACTAGGTATAACTGAGCAGAACTCTTCCCATGACAGAAATTACCAAGTTAACTAAGTTTTTATTTCCTGTTGGAACCCTAGAAATAATGATTCCTTATTCTTGACTTGGTACAAAAAAGGTAAAGAGGAACTTTGTTCCTATGTTTTGGTTTAAATATTTTTGTCAAAGTTGCCAGACTGCAACAGATTCTGCAACTATACATAACATCTAAGATTTTAACCTTTTAAGCATAAAAATTTTTTTTTCTTATATGGAAGACTATGAAGTGAACAGAAATGACATTTAAGAGCATACTTGCCTTTTGCCTTTGTAATCTGTCATTGCCTCCAAATTAAGGTAATAATTATAGCCAGATGGAGCTTGGTATTTATTTTTTATAGACTATATATGGAGCAAAATGGGAAATACATTGCTAAATATAGATTGCTATATTTAATCATTAACAGACTAAAATAAAATATATATTTATCAGAACAGAATCCAGATCTTAACAAACATTTTTATAAAAGGATTGAAGCTTGGGGTTTCCTACATAATTATGATGGCTTGATATTCATGGTTACCTGGCAATAATTTAGGCAGAACTACTATCCTAAAACTCCCAGTCATAGGATTAGCATAGTGAAGCTTCAATTTGGGTTAGATTTTTGAGACCTGTTGTAGATGTAGAAGTCAATGACTTAAGAGCTACCCATTCAACTCAATCACAGTCAGAGAGACACACTTAGAACTTTCTATATTAACTTTTCTTACACTCCAAAATAATTTCCAGTTCGTCAAAACTTTATCCAAGGTCCTTTTTAAAACATTAGTAAGATCATTTGATTGCTGTCTATGATGGAATAGAGCTTCCATTGAACATAGCCTTTGAGTAGATCAAAAAAACTTGGTGAAGGGGATGCAGTAAGTGGGAAAAACCCTATCTCCTTAAGCTCTGATTTTTCTGTATCTTTGGTCATCCAACCAATCAAGAATACAACATGGAAAGTCACTTTTTTGATACATCTCTTGTCATCTTTGTATCTTCCAATCCTATTGTCATCCTTTGACACTCACTCCAGAGCTACAATAGTTTACTGTAACAAGCTCTAGACTTTTCCTGTTTAAGTGAATATAGTCTCCCTGATTTTGAGTGTAAAAATTAAGTATTGAGATGGCTAATATTGTATACAAGGTGCAACACACGCAGGAATAAAATCACATTGCAAACATTTTATACAAAACTGCTATTTTTAATGCGGAGTTCTCCAAACCATCCTTTTCTCTTTGAACAACAGCAGATTTTACTTAACACTGAAATGGTTCTGCAAGTGTAGAAGTTCAGAAAGTGAGAAAAATCTCAAAATCTAATTCTGTCCTCCTGGTGATAAGCCGAGCTCATCCCTGTTAGGTGTTGCTTTATGTTTGGGAGAGGAAAATTTTTGTTCCTGGTCAAACTGCTCCTTTTACAATAATGGATGCAGTGCCAATTAAATTGCACCAGTTGAAGGGAGCGGAGCACTTTTATGGAGGTGACTTACATGGATTTGCATCATCTTGAATCAGAAAGCAAGCTCCTTGCATTTTTTAAAATAAGTGGAGAATTGATTACTGCCCCAGTTTGTATTGTAATAGATTTTGTGGGTATAGCCACAAGCAATTAGAGAACTGTGTAACATAAATCAGCAATAAATCCAGAAGAGCATATATTACCTTCCAAGCACTAATGATGTATTTTCCCACATTTTTAAAATGGAAATTAGGTAAAAAGAGAACAACTTACAGAATTATTTAGTGACCTGATTTCATTCAATAAAGTACTGTCACTTCTGATAATGTATGCCAAGGAAAAAAAAGAAAAAAAAAAAAACAAAAAACCACACAGTAGAACTGCAAGTGCACCTCAATGCTCCATAAAATTTTATCTTCTTGTGGCTTTTACTATCCCTTCATATCAGTTTTAAATTTACTGCAATTTTTTTTTAAAATAGGGTGTCAGATTTAATAAAAACATAGCTACCTGCAAGTGGAGGGTATGTACTCAGACACTTCCTCAATAAGCATTGAGACACAGCGGGTTTCAGGCTCATATTTTCAAAATCTTTTGAATCCTTTGTTTTTGGCAGACATTTATCAAATCCTCAAGGAAGCAGCACATAGACAGGAAAGCACTGATCCAACCTAATCTAACTCTGGAAATAGGTGACTGAATTGAGATGGAAAATCACTGAAAGTGCACAAATATTTCAAAATTTGCAAACATTTATGAGTCAGATAAACCTTGTGGGTAAAAAACAAATAAAAAAACTGATTTTCATGCTGTCAATATATTTATTATAATTTTGGAAATAGGTTACCATGTACGTATCAGGACTTCAGACTAAAAACATACTGGGATTATGAACTCTTGGCATGTTCGTTAGAAATTAAAAGACTGAATATAAAGCTGACCTTTAGAAGATCTTCTGTTGGTTGTTTTGTGTCATGCTCTAAATGAAAAGATGAACATCTTCCCCCCCATTTCAACCTCAGAAAAATAAACCATCACCAAACTTTTTCTAGTTTTACTTATTATCTGCTGGCAACCTCAGAACATTGATAGTGCTGATTTGACAACTTCAGAAGGAAGCCTAACCCTTGCAAACCACATTCCTCCCCTACTTTACCCAGCTATGGAGCCCCTCTTTAAGGACGGTGAGGGTGGTGAGGCACTGCCACAGGCTGCCCAAAGAGGTGGGGGAGGCCCCATTCCTGAAGTCATTCAAGGCCAGGCTTGATGAGGCTCTGAGTAACCTGATCTTGTGCAAGATGTCCTTGCTCACCTCACAGGGTTGGACTAGATGGCCTTTGAAGAGCTCCTCCAACTCTATGATTCATTCTATGACTAAAGCAGATTAAAGATTTGCTTATATTAGACTCCTGCAGATACATTATTACAATACAAACCTTCAACACAGGTGCCTTGCTGTTCCAGAATCAGCTGCATCAGTGCAAGTTCTCAGTGTGCAAGAGGCCGCAGTGCTACAAATTGTTGGGATAACTTCCTAACAAACATTCTCCTCCCACTAATCCCAAATACTACCCAAAACAAAGAGAAAGATGAAGATATTTCATGCTTTTATACAAAACAAGCAAGCACAACATCCCACTCAAAAAATCATCCAACTCCAATCCCCTATCCAAAATATCCTCAGGTCAAAACTATTTTTCCCCACCCTCCCTTTCTTCTTCTAGCTTTGTCACCATTAAAACAAATGTGTACAACTTACTGTACAAATATGAAGCTACATGCATTCAAGTTACAGAACATTCTGAAAATAGTTCAAGCATAAAAAGTACACTTGATAATTGCAAAAATAAAATTTCAGGTTTTTTTTAAAAAATATTTTGATCAGAGCTCAAGCAAAACAAACATTTAACAATTCCTAATTCAACTTCATAAGAACCTCCAGAAGGTAAAAACAAAAACCTCAGCTTTGTGGTGATACAGTAACTGACCATATCTTTTAATGAAGAGAAATGGTATATACAACAATGGCACAGATCTTAAGAATCAACAATGTATTTCCCCCAAAAGAAGTCTAGGAGTGATCAGAGTCATTCTTAGCATCAAATGGTACAAAGAACCACTATTTGCCAGGAATAGACATTAAGTTAGACTGGTACAAATGAGAGGAAAGGTCTGTGACATCACATAGGCTCAGTTTTTGTCACTGAACTTTTTAGGCTAACAATTTCACTAGTGCAAGACCATAAGTTTACCCAATTAAATGAAAACTCATAAATGTCAACATTTAAGAACACTTATACAAAACTATTTTTTTTTTCTTTTAAAAATTGCCACATACCATACTTCAACTAAAAAAAATACAAACTAATGGAAGACTGTCTGCCTCCATCTCTTGTCAACAAGGAAAGGCCAAAGAGATTCTCTGATGCCAGCTCGAAACGGTGTCCTCTGACCTATCCCCAGCATCTCCAACTTGGAGCAGTCTAGCTGAGCATTCCTTGGACGAAGAGCACCCATGACTGGACAATCAGTAATCTGAAAAATAAACAGAAGAAAAACCCCAACACAGCAGCAAGTAATCAGAGATGACACAACTTGTGCTTTCCTAGCTTCCTATACACCCACTCCTCCTTTCTGTTTTGTGCAGGTTTTTTTGGCTTCAAGTTGGGGTTGGTTGGTTTGGTTGTTTTATGGATAACTTCATTCCAACACAAAAGATGTCAGAATTATGTGAAGTGTCTGCAGGTAAATTTTTCTAACTCATTTCCTTCTATTTTCTGCTTTTCTAAGGTAAAAAATGCTCTAAAACAGAATCATATCTTGATCAATAAACTAGAAGAGAAATACATTTGGTCAGAGAAAAAGAAAACAGAACCAGACTAACCTGGTGTTCTCCATTATTCTTGGCTCCATTTTCCAAGACGCATTTCCTGTCTTTATTTTCACAATCTTTGGAATTTAATTTGGATATAAATAGTATCTTATTTACAGTTTGTATTATCAAAACATTACCAGTATGTATTTAAGAGTAGTCTTTCTTGTGTCTATAAAACTGAAGGACAAGTGCTTTAAGCAAAGCAAAAACGATTTGAAGTTCAAGTGCAGACATTCAGAAATAAATATGGACAATGAATAGTTCATACTGATTCCTGTCTTTGGGTTAGTGTTCTGTCAGCCTGGAAGCTTTTTTACAGCTAAAAATACAACAACAAAAATAATTTACTCCTAAGGAGAACTGTTCTGCAAAAACTTTGTTACACTGCAGACTGCGAAACTGGGCACTGAGGGACTGGGTAAGTCTCCTAACTAAAGCAGCTGCACCAGACAGGATCCTCAGCAATTTTCCTGAACCAGAAGCTTCCTTGTATAGTTAGCATGAGACCTACTGCATGAAATGATAAAGCACATCCATCTTTCCACAGGTCAAACATCACAACTTACTGGTCTCAGGTGGCTGCTGGGAAGGTTGAAAGCATCTGCAATTGCACACGCCATTTCATATTTAGTCATCTGTTCATTTCCTGACCAGTGAAACATTCCTTTCACTGATGGGTCCTGCAGAAGAAACAGAAAGCACAGGTGAAAAAAATGGAGCTAGCTAGCCCTGCAACTAATTCCTGTGCAAGAATTGTGCAGAATAATTTTCCAGCAATATCCTATGCTAAAAGGCCTGTTCCAGCCCCTCCCTGACAGTCTGGAAATGTCTCCATGCATTTTCAGAAAACAACTGACTGGTGTTACATGTATCCTATCTGGCTTTTCACAAACACCTCATATTCTGTAGAATTAACAGGAGGATAAGGACCAAGCTAATCAAGTCAAATATCTGTGGAGGAGGAACTCAGCTGTCTGTACTACTGACTTACTAGAAAACAAATCCAAGAGGCATCAAAGACACTCTAAATGTTAAACTGAAAACCACGTACAAATCCTGTCAAATAAAAGGATTGTACCACATTCACCATATGAACCTGCATGCTTCATTTATCAAATTGAAATTACATGTATGAAAAACTAAAGGTGGTTGGTTTTGTTACCTTACAAAGGTGGTAATCTAAAGGTGCACTGATAAATAAATACAATAAAGCATTTTGGTCCAGCAAGGGTTTTTTGGCCACTTGAGTGTTCCTAATACAATAAACAAGGCCATCTTTGAGAACTACATCTAAAATGTCAATTTGTAAAAAGTATACTAGAATGAGCCAAGTATTTCCATTTTTGTCCTGTATATTAGCAGACGTGACAATTTTCAGAACTATCTCTCCCATCAACTTTGTTTCAGCTACCAGAACAACCACACACTATCATGTAAAGACACAGTAGTAATACACCTAGTTTCTCACTCCCTCCCCACATTACAGAAATGCAGGTTGTATTCACTTCTCAGTTGTACCAAAGGACTCAAACTGGTTCTACCATGACAAGGCCTGTTTCTTTAACTTCTTACCTGCATTCTCTTCTCTGCTAGTTGTCTGCAAACAACTGCTACATCCTTCACGTTAGTGGGAAATCTTTGTTGCCAATGGTCCATATTGGCAGACTTATTACTGAACTGCACTTTATCAAACATAACAGTCACAGCACTTTCCTCCAATCTTTCCACCTCTCCATACAAGACAGGAATCCGAAGTACTGCAGCATCTAAAAGAAAGATTATTTTATTAACTATTAACATTGTTATGAATAGGTGGAAATGCTGAAGCATAACCTGAAAGGTGGTCTGAAAGTGGTAAGAAATATGCTAGTGATAATAAGCATCTAGAAATGAAAAAGAAAATAGAATGAATATTTTTGCCCTCAGAATACAATTTCAATTTGTAACAGTTAAAAAGCTTTAGTCAACCTATAAGTAATAGAAATGGTTTATGAGCAAAGAGACTGACTCCTCATCACCTACTTTGCTAAATCTTGTGTCCATGGTTTTGCAAGTTGACCACTGACTTATGATCTATTCAGTTTATATACAACTAAGTAAAAATAGAAAGCTTCTATTAAAAATGACCGATTGTATTCTTACCTTCGTTATTTTCCAGGACTGCCTTTTCACCCTCCAGCTTGGTTTTACCATATAAATTCAGGGGATTTGGAACATCAGTTTCTTTATAAGGAGGGTTCGTTCCATCAAATACATAGTCTGTGCTGATGTAGATCAGGAATGCTCCAACTCGAGCTAGTAAAAACACATTTATACACAGTCACTTTGAGTAAGTGCCTCGTTTGAATTCACAGTAACTAGTTAAACCAATCAAAGGAATTAAGTTTCTAACTCCACTCAGTTCCACTGATCTTTCCCAGTGATACACACACTGTCCCTGGACTGAGCCCTGATGGCAGAAACAACCTTCAGCACTTGGAGCATCTTCATGTTCCACTAGAAAAAAAATGAAGTGTCTTAACAAGAAAACAAATCCCCCAGAGGGTCTCCTTACCTGCTTCTTTTGCAAGGTTCCCTGAAGCAGCCACATTGAGCTGAGAAGCAGCATCTGGATGACTTTCCACAACATCTGGCCTTCTCTCTGCAGCGCAATGCACTATAGCGTGAGGCTGGAAATCAAAGACTAAATTTTTAAAAGTCAATTTTAAACAACAAATGTTGCAAAGAGACTGCAGTCACTCCCTAACTCTAGCAATTAACTCCTTCAGGCAAAAAGGCATTTCACTAAATGGTGAGAAGTAATAAAAGTAGTATTATTATTTTTTATCATGGCATTGTAAAGACCACATCTTCTTTGGAGTTAAACAGAACCAGGTTGCTTTAAAATATCAAATTAGAATACAAAAAATGAAAAATTATTATTTTTGTGATTACATTCTTCAGTATACTTGATTTTACAGCAAAGTTGTAGGGTTTTTTTTCTTTTTAATTTGGTACAATAACATAAATCTCACACACAAAATGGTACTTCAAAAATATCATCCAAACTGTTTTTTAGATAAGCCATTTACACCAGACTTACTGACACATACAGACTATTAACAAGACATTAAAGCCAATTTACAGATGGTACCCTACATAAAGTATTTCCCATTTTACATATTCCCTTTAAGAATGAGACTGTAAAAACAGCAACCATCTCACTAGAGCAGTTATTGCTGCTCTATTGACATAGATCTGTGAAAGTTGGGTTGAAATAATGTTTCTAAAAAATAAAGGTTTAGCATCTTGATAACCTGAGCAGGAACGTTTGACACAGGGTGGAGGGTCCTGACAACCTGAGCTCATAGGATGTTGCAAAAAACAATTATTTTCAAGTCAGAAAATTGCTAAATAGAGGCCCTGATAGGAAGATTTCAGTAAATATTACTCTCTCAAACACAATACTAAAACCAGAAGACTGGTAGATCAAGAAAACCTAAAATGCAGCAGTGTGGTAAGGCATCACAGCTATGCTAGGATATACTGAGAGCCCCTGAAAGGGTCTAATTTTGAAAATAACAGCATAAAAACCTGTACTACCTGTGACAATTCTTGCACTTCCCTTCCTACCCAGGAAGGAGTGTATCCACATTCAAAATCGTGAATAAATCCTACTTCACCAGATCTGTGCCTCAGTTTAACTACTTTGACTCATGAGTGCTTCTCATGTTCTTCAACTGCCAAAGAACTGCTTCATTCTCTTCTGTCCAAATCTCACATCTATCTCTTTTACATATTAATTCAAGGGTGCTGACACAAACATCAGTTACTTCCAGCATGCTCATGGTAATGATAGCAAAGTCCGAAGCTACCTGCAAACTCACACTCCAGGTGTGGCAGAAAGGCAGCTGTGCTGTTTATGAAGGAGCTCTGTCAGCATCTTCCACACTAAAGCCAGAGGAATGCACTACTGGAGCAAGACTGGCAGCTGATCCCCTGTTATATCAACTACCTGTTCCCTCCAGCTCCCATTCCAGAGACTCACCTGAAAGCCATGGATGATGTTGTGAACTGCAACAGGGTCCAGAAGATTGACCTGTTCAAACCTGGGCTGAGCTCTCCTGTATCCACAGCCAACTGCATTCCAATTATTTCCATTGAATTCTTTAAACACAGCTCTGCCGAGAAGTCCTGTAGCACCGGTAACCAAAACTCTCCTGCTAGGGATATCAATGTCTTCCTGGGAAAACAGGAAAAGTTTTCTTTCTGCTGTTATTGGCTACTAGTTTTTGTTAAGAAGCATCACCCCTGCCCCGTGCAGCAGGATGTGCTGCTGCCTCACAAGCCACCTGCAGAGCAATGGACACTCCTTAACACAGACCATCTCAGCAACTCACCTGGAACACCACTAAAGAAACACAAAACTTTCAGCTTTACAATAAAATTTCCTTGCTTTTTCTGCTTTATCTAATGCCCAACATCGAGTAAAAATCAATGTAATTAAAAAAACCCGTACTAGGTAACTGCAGTCACATCAAAATACAGGCGAGTAACACTACGAGACTAAAAAAATACATCAAGATGAAACCAGGGCACACGACGTTTTTAAGCTGGACTTGACAAAACCGGGGTGAACTCAAACCCCATAGATTTTACAGACCGACCACTAGAAGCAGGAGCCTGCGGGACGACAGAAGTCTCCAATGCCACGTCACGGCCAAAAACATCCCTCAGGGGCAGCGACCCAAACACCGAGCCCGCGGCCACGGTGGTACCGAGAGCCCAAGGCACGGCCCGGGGGGCACAGTAACACAGAGGCTGAGAAGATCCCGGGCCGGGGCCGCGCCTGTTGCAGTACGGGCGACCCAGCGAGAGGTCCGCAGCCGAGGGGGCTGAAGGAGCAGCGCTACCCGGTACCAACCCCAGAGCCCTCCATGGAATTAATGTAAAGATGACGTAAGGAAAAACAAAACCATAGGAGCTCTGAAACCCGCGGGCAGCGCCCAGCGGGGGCCGAGCGCTCCCCACGGGCTGCCCGTCTAGGCCCCACCCAGCAGCGGGTACAGGGCCCCGCTCGGCCCGGGAGCCCTCGCTGCGCAGCAGGGGAAAGGCGCCCCAGCGCGGGCCGCCGCTCACCTCCACCAGTTCGCAGCGCCCCGGCACGAAGTGTATCTTGAGCTCCTTCTCCCGGCCCACCATGGCGGCGGCGCGGGGGCCGGGGCCTACCGCTTCTCCGCTGGGCGCTGCGGGACAGATGGCGAAGGGACGGAACCGCGCCGCGGGCACGCAGCCGGGCGCAGGCGCCTCCCGCCGCCCACAGCTCATTGGCTGAGGCGCGGCCAGAGGCGGAACCCAGAGCGGGGCTTTAAAGGCGCACCAGCAGCGGTAGCGGAGGCGGCGGGGTCCTGGGTTGGAGGAACGGGTGGAAGTTGTTTGGGGGAGCACGATGAGCCGTGCCCGGGAGCGTGCTGTGTCACCGAGGCGCTGCTCGGCCCCGCACCCGCCCGCTGAAGAGAGGCCAGGGCTGCTGCCCTTTTCCTCGTCGAGAGAAGGCAAAAAGCTGCCCTTCGCCCCAAAGCCGCGACACAGCACCCGGCCTGTCACCGCGCCCTGCTACAAGGAACAGCAGCGCTAAAGCGAAGCGGACGCATACGAAGTAAAAACGTAGAATGAGGCGGGAGGGCAGAAACCGTAAAAGGGCATCTGGTTTAAGCCCCTTTAGTGAACAGGGACATCCTCTGCTCTTCTATCCCCTTGACTCCCTGCACTCGATCAAGTTGCTCAGAGCCTCACCCAGCCGGGCCTTTAATGTCTCCAGGAATAGCCCAGGTTGCCCAGAGAGATGGTGGAGCCCCCAATGCCTCACGACTCTCACAAGGAAGAGCTTCTTGCTAATCATAGGATGGTTTGGGTTGGAATAGACCTTAAAGATCATCTAGTTCCACCTCCCACTAGACCAGGTTGCTCAATGCCTCATCCAGCCTAGCCTTAAATACCCTCCAGGGATTGAGGGGGCATCCACAACCTCTTTGGGCACAATTTGCCCACCAGCCACAGCGTCCTCTTCCTTTTTCTGATGGCAGCAGCCCACCGATGCCTCCCTGGGCTAATGTCTCATCTAACCCTGCTCTGCTCTAGTTTCAAACCACTGCCCCAGGCTCCACCACCTGGCAAACAATTCCCTTTTGAAGGAGTCAAAACATACTTATGCTGTGTTCATACAGCCCCACCTGATAAATTGACTTAATTAAAACATTTAATTGGTGCTCAAGGGAGACAGTAGCTGCAGGGATTAATACAGCATTAAAGAAATGTCAGATAATTACTAAAATACAATCATATTGCAAGCAATCCTTATGACAAACAATTGACATTTTCATCATGAAAGATTACGTGTTTCAACTACCCCAGTTTCTGCCTTCTTGGAATGCAGATGCTCTAAACTTTCTTTCATTAAGTGTAGCATTCTGTATTAAAGTATCAGTAATGCAGTACTAGAAACCTTCCAGCAGAACCAAGGTGACACGTCAGGCACAGCCACAGCTCCCCAAGGCACCAGCTGCACGAGCTCAGTGCTCATCCCAACAAAAACAACCCCTAAAATGCAAGCTTTGCCCTTGGGGCTGAGAGCAAGAGGCAAACAGTGAAAGCATAACACAGCAGTGTCAGGTCTGCCCCATGTCTGCATGTTTTCATTACATACGTAACAGTCACAAGATCTGTATCCAATTTATCTTTGAGAGGATTTTGTTTGAATTCAGTAGCATTCTAATTTAAAGTTTCTATATTAAAAGTATCTCCCCTTTGTGAAACACTGATTTAATGAAGCAGATAGAAGTTTTAATCTAGCTCAAATCACTCACTTCAGTATAACCCATCAGCAGGTCACTAAATGTACTCCTCATTAAATTAACACTTCAGACTCTAATTCACAGAGACTAAAGCATAATTACATGTGTCTCTCCTCCCCTTCTCCCCAGTTCTGTAATCCAAATGTGGCAGCAACCCCTTACCCCAAGGAACCCAAGCCTTACCTGTGCCATTCCCACCTGCATTTTGGGCATCACCTCCAAACGCAGGAGGAATTACCAGCCTGGGAAACAACAGCTCCTCAACTGCACACCAGCCCCTTTGTCTGCAGGTAGCACACAGAGCCAGAGCAGTAGCAGCAGCTCAGCTGACCTTTGGAACCAAAACACTAATCCTAGCCCCACATCATGTGTGGCTCTGAAGCCTGTTAAGCCTTTGGTTTATTCCCCATGGTACCATTTAAGCAGCTCAGGAGGAACTTCCAAGTTTTACTTCACATCAGCTGCACAGAGCCTGCTGCAGGAGACAGGAGGAGGGCTCATATTAGGGAAGCCAGGCCTAATTTGAGCAGCTCTTTACGGAGTCCTCAGCACAGGAAGGACATAGACCTGTGGGAGAGGGTCCAGAGGAGGCCATCAAGGGGCTGGAGCATCTCTGCAGAAAGGACAAGCAGAGAATTGGGACTGTTCAAGCCTGGAGAAAAGAACGCTGCAGGGAGACCTCACAGCCACCTTCCAGTATGTGAAAAGGCTTGCAAGAAAGCTGGAGAGGGTCTGCTTCAACTCTACAATCCTATGATTTATTTTAAGTATAGCCCAGATCTTGCTACAATATAGTGAGCTGGATGATCAGAAAAATAACTTGCTAAAAATAGTTTTTAAAATTTAGAACAAAGTCAAGTTCCACAACATGAAAGTAATTGATTCCTACAGAGAATAATAAACAGAGCTGAGATATCAGTATCAAGGGTTTTTTTGAATATGCATTTTTTATGTGCATGAAACCAGCAAAACTACTTGTAGTTGACACACAAACTGCTAATTTCCCCTTTCTTTCCACTCTCTACCTCGCCAATTTGCTCTGCATAATTTAACTATATTTTAAAGCTAAAACAAAAAAAGTGACATGGCTGCAAAGTGAGCAGAAATATTGTCAAGAGTTTCCCTGTTCTTTGTCAGTCAACCTGAAAGAATATCAAATGACACTTAGACAAAACCCACCAATTAAGCTGGAAAGGCTGCATGAAAAGTCTGTAGCCATCATGAAAGCATGACTCTACTTGATCTGCTGCTTTTTGCTTCACTCAGTACTTTCATGCACAGTGTGTCAAACTTCAAAAACTGAGGCTGAAAGCCCACCTTGACTCAGCATCCCTTCCCATGTTTTTGTGGAACCTGTGGTTAACATTCACTTGCCCTGATCTCGGCATTGTGTTCTCTCTGCACAGCACCTGGGTGCAGGAAAGCAGTTGGTACAACATGTTCTACATTTCACTTATGTTACAGTATTTCATTTTCTATTAAGAGAAACTCACAGTAAAGGAGAAAAGTACAAGTTGGGGGTGTTGTACAGCTCAAGAACTCTCAGACCAGACTGACATCAGGATGTGAAGTTTTAAATCTACAACAGAGAACATCAGTTACTCTCTGGAATTTGATTCCTACTTATCCACAGCTTGAAAAGGAAATTGGCAAAGTCTTCAATTTATAACCTTTATTGTGCTAACACAGACTTAATATTACATGGAGTTACTTAGATTCTTTCCACCTTGACAAAATTCAAGTCTATACAAAGAATACACACACAGTGGGAATCTACCCTTTCAATTAAGACTAGTACTGTTATTGAAGCACTTCCTGTAGCATTGAACAATTAAAACAGCTGTCTCCAAAGATATTCCACAAATAAGAGTCCAAGGAGCACAGCATTATTAAAATAGATTTCTCTTTAAGACACTAATCTCAGCCATAATACACAAACATGCAAGTAAATACAGTTAACCCAAGTTTGACCTGAAAATCATCATCTGATCATCTGCAGCTGCAACATCTAGCCCCAGGATTTAAATTCATGCGTTCTGAATACGGATCCCATTAGGAACAGTCAAATTTCCTACATTAGTTCCATTATCAAGTAGGTTAAAAGAAAAAGGACCTCTTGGCAGCATTAGTGCCATTGAGGTTGAAGGATTCATAAACAGCAATATTAATTTAACACAAGATGCATAAAGAGCTTTCAGTTTATTAAAGTCAGTCTGTTTGCTGCCTTTATTCTCCAGTTCTTACCTTTTCTGAACTTAGGCTCCTCTACTGAAAACAAACTAAGGAGCTTCAGTATATGAAACAGCAAACATTCTTTGTTGTACAAGAAAGCAGCAATTTCATCAGGAGTCTGGAACACACAGTAACTTATAGCTTCCCAGTAAGAGGACGATCAAGGATAGTTTTTCTAGAAATACATCATTTTAGACCACTTCTTTGGTACTCCTACTAATTCATCTTACGTACAGCATCCAAGTTCACCTTCAACAAGCAGTCCGTTGAAGTCATCTGCCACAGGATGTGAACTTATTTACAATTTACACTAGTTTTCTTAATATCAAGAGGAGTCTGAATTTTGGGTTTATTACCTGCAATGGAAAAGTCATATTAGGTTTGGGTTTTTTACTATTGCTCTCATCACATAGAGTAATAATTTGTTGGCTGAGACAAAGAAGGCAGTAGATTCTGTGTAACAAAGGCAGAATTTCAGACCCTCAAATATGCTGCAAGACAAAGGTCTGTACCCTCCTCACCTCTCTTGTAGACTCTTTCCTTTTGTAAAATCCTATGCTCTTGCCACCTTTCCCTCCATTCCATTTATCCATAAGCCTTCTGCATCTTACTTTTAGCCTTACAGCAGTATAAAGTCCTGCCAGGTGTCAGCAGAAGAGCAGATCAAGCCTCCAGCTGAGACATTTGTACCCCTACCAGCCCTGCAGCAGAGCCTATCACCTGATCAGCTGCCATGTGCCAGCTGTATGACAGGAGGAAAATGGTAGGCCATAGACAGGGGAAAGTTCACATCTTGCCAACTCACTCCTTCCTCTTCCCTCTTACAAAAGACTTGTCTAACCTGACACAGCACCTGCTCAGCTCAGGCTGCAAGAGCCTGGTGTGGAAAGAATAGCAAATCATCCACTTTGCTGTAGCGTTCCAACATCCTGTTGTGAAACACATGAAATGCCATTGTCCTTCCTTCCCCAAATACAATAGACTAATCAATCAAGACGATGTCAGACCTTCTTTGGTTTAGTTTAAGACATACAAGGACATAATTACATCAGTATCTTAAACTTACCTTCTTTCAAAGGAGTTTTTGGAGGAATATTTTCCTTGCTGTCATGCTGGAAAGCTTTGGAAGGATCAAAACGCCTAATGCCCTGAATTGCATGTAGTTGCTCCTGAAGGTTTCTGCTTGCTTGCTTTTCTTTTGCCAGCAGTGCATGCAATTTTGAGACATCCTAAGGAAAACAATACTTTGGAGTTAGTCAAAGAATAGGAAAAAAGCCTGCTTCATTAGTTACTGAAGTAACCCTTCGCATTAGTGCTAAAGACAAACAATTATCAGTGGTGTAAAAAGAAAAAAAAATCTCAAACCAAATCCAAACATACAGCACAGAGAAACCAGCACCCATGGGTAATTCTTGCACAACATCACCAAGCAATACAGTTTCCTGAAACTTCCAGCAGGTAGTTTATCAAATCTAAAACCTCTAAAAAAAAAAAAAGGAAAAGTGAGAAAACCTAACCAAGTGACAAATAGGAGTGGTTATCTGCCCAGGTGATTCTCTCTTGTTGTTTGTAAGCCAGTGATTTTCTCTCTTTAAAAGAGCTCAAAAACCATAGAAAGCAAGTAGTCTGCAGGATTAGTCTATAAGCATTTGGAAAAACAAATAACAGAATCAAAATTAATTCAGAGATTGCTAACTTTTAATTTCACAAACCTGCTTCAGGTGAATATTCTCCTCCTTCAACTTCATAACATGCTTGATTTTTTGCTTCTGGTTCTGGTGGCCAAGAAGTTTAGCATATGCATCACTTAGTTTGTTCAGCTCCTCCTGGGCTGCTCCATGCTCATTTAGGAGCGCATTCTTCTCTGCTTCAAATGCATCTAGTTGTTGCTGAAAAACATACTGAATCCTTTAGAAATCACTTTTTAAAGAAATCAAATATACACAGAAAGACTGGTCAGGAAGGGGGTAGCTATTCCCCTAGAATGGGAAATTGTATGTTTAATACTTAAGAGCAGTTCAAGTCAACTACACAAGTTAAGGCATCCTATTAAACATCTACATCATAACACACCTGAAAAGGCTTAGTTTTGTTATGTAAATCCTCATATAGATTACGCCAGGTCTTTATCTCTTCTTTTAAACTAGAGGTCACATCTTCATTTATGGTTTTCCTAAAAAGAAGTAGAGTTTCATTATGTTCACTGTTAGGTCTCAGCACTTCACACTAGAAGTCTGAAGTGTTATAATATGCAGGTTTAGTTTCAGAAAATTCACCTAGATCTTTCCACTTCAAGCTGTCTTTTCAGATCCTCAGTTTGATCTTCCAGTTCTTCCTGAAGTTTAGTTATTTGTGCAAGGTAGGACTCTCTTGTACTCTCCATTTCTGCTTCTTTCAGTGTGAGCTTGTTCTGGACTTCTAAAAGCTTCCTGGGGAAAATGTGATACATCCTTAAAAAGCCCTTACACTTAATAGTTAATAGTGAAGGCAGCAAGCCTTCACTGGCATGCTTTCAGCTTGAAGTTGGTCTTTAGTACCTTGCACATTCTTCTTTCTCTTTGTTTTTAGTGTTTTCTGCTTCCTGAAGCAGCTGCAGATTATATTGGACTATTATTTTTAGGTTGGCCACCTCTTCTTGCAGAGAGGTGCTCTCCAGTTTAAGACTGCATATTTCTTCAGCTGTTGTCTTCTTGTAGCTGGTATTCCAATGCAAATAAAAACTTTGTTACTCAAGACAAAACACTGATATTTTCAGGCCTTACAAGAGCAATACAAACTCCCACTAGCAAACAGACAAGATCTTATAACCTGGAGATACAGCAGCTGTGATGGTGATTAATCTAAAGTTAAAAAAAAGAAAACAAAACAAACATTTCGATAAAGCCATAAGTGACATCACAATAAATTGTGTTACAGGATGTCACATTTAGGTAGGTACTTTAAATCACAAAAGAATTCCTATATCTGAAGCTTATTTTATACATCAGCTGTCTGCAGCTTGCATTGGCAAACAGCCCACTGCTTCCTTTATAGGTGCTTTCCATGCTTTGCAATAACAGTATCACTTTTTCAGAACTTACACAACCCAATTATTTTGAGAGGAAAGATGTGCAAGAACTGTAAGAAAATCTTCAAGTGCAATCTGAAGAGCCTTTTTGCAGGACTTCAATACAAATAAAATACCTTCATGATGGTTACAATGTCCATTGAGATTCAAGAACACCGGAGTATTTTGATTGCTTAGACTTTAGAAGAAACAGTTTTCTGAGCTAGATACCAAGTATCATTACATTCACTAGTATTCTAAGGAGTAAATGAATGTTTTGATGACATCAAATAATGCATCACAAAATCTTCTGCTCTAATCCTCATGTACAGTGTATTCATGTACTTTGGTACTTAAGAGTATATATTTTACTGAAGTTTTAGAGATAATCCCCATACCAGATCTTAATAAAACTTAAATACTTTTCAAACTCAAAATACCTTTCAAACTCAGCAACTGTCTTCCCAAGTTCACGCAAGTGCTCTTCTTGGATTTGCAAAAGAGCATTTCTGTGCTTTTCATTGGTTTGCTCCAGCTCAGTGTTCTTCCTGAAATAAAAATCCAGCATTCCATGCTGGAGGTAAGTATGTCAAAACACATCAACTAATCCTGTTATCAGTTACAGAAGGCTTTCAGTGGCAGCAATAAATTTGTAGTGACAAGCCAGTAACTCCTCAGCCATAGCTTCTCATATATTAAAGCACAACCTTCCTAGCAGATTCAATGAAGCAATTCCCCTTTCTCTTGTTTTCCAAGAAAGCTACACAACATACTGAACACTTAACATTCTCCCTATCGATATGTGAAAAAGAGGAATGGCCAGCTTGAAAGTCTTGCTTTATCATTGCCCCCACCAGAGAAGAAACATCCAACAGAATGTGGGTAGTCTACCCTTCACAGCAACAGCATATTACTCCAGTACTGGCATTTCAAGCAAATATCAGCTCACTAATTAAAGTTTAAAAAAACAACAGAAAATTTACTTAAGTGACTCAGCTTGATCAGCTCTAATCACTAATCAACAGCCAGCAAGAAATAAATTTAGACCTGTTCAGATCTCCTTAAAGCTTGAGAAAGAATCAGAAGGCTTGTTTACACTACTGATGTAACATTTCTGATTCTAAAGCTCTGAAAGGAAAGAGGTTTCACAAACCCTTTCAACTTTGTTTCAATCTGTGCAAGTTCAAGAGCTTGAGATTTGATTTCTTGTTCCAATCGCTTCACCAGCTTTTCAGCTTTCTTCTCCTTAGCATGTAATATATTCAGCTCATTCATCGTATCATTCAGCTCTTCTTCAAGGAGGTGTCGCTCACTTGTTACCTCATCTTGGAACTCTAGTAATTTCTGGTGCACTGATGCAGATGACTCCTGCAAAGCCCAAATATCACAGATTAATATATAGGGAAAGTACTGGTAGTTTTAAAGACAAATTTGCAACATTCAAACTTCAAATCACAAGAACATGGTCATATCTAGAGGGTGAGCCAGAACACCCATCACACACCATCCATGGTATGATTATTTTTAGATAATTTACAGTTCATATTTACCTTCTCTTGTTGCAGTTGAGCAACAACCTGCTCATGTTTCTGAAGAAGTTTTATGTGTTCTTGTTCTTTTAAGCCAATTTTTTCTTTCAGGTCTTCTATTTGAGCATTCATTCTTAGGAGTTCTTCTCTGCTCTCAGACAACTCTTTCTCTGCATAAAGAAATTGTCAATATAACACAAATTCATTTCAGTCTTCAATGAACTATGTCAGTTCTTCCCAGTACTTCTGTTCTAGCTTTAAAAGTACATAGGTGCAGAGAAATAAATCCAAATCACATATTAAACCCATCTGGAAAGTCCTCAAAATCAGCTTAAAGTACACCACTCCAAAAATAATTTTGATGGCAAGAATTTTTGCATGAAGCAATTACACTTCATCACAACAGCAATATGGACAGGCAAAACCAACTGACTAATTTTCCCAAAGGCTTTAAAACATATTAGAACATGTGAGCCAGCAAGCAAACAGAATTGAGTGCCAGCCTCAGGCTGCAAAGTTCCTGGTTTTTGGGGGAAATAAGGGAAGGAAGGTGAAGGAGGATTTCTAGGCATTCCCAATACCTCAGTGAATGTGTGCACCAGCTGCTAACAGAGACAACAGCATTTAACTTCTCAGTGAAGAGTAAAGATGTCACATGCATTGATTTTGCACACTAAATCCATACCTACTGTGTAAACAATTTTAATTACTACTACCTGAGTCACCCTTCACAGAAATACAAGTTCAGATGTAACAGATATCAGACTCAAGGCAATTTCCCTATTGTTAGAAAAATGCCTCACTGTTTCCAGCTGGAGCTCAGACACAACTTAGTTTGGCACAAACTAGTCTAAACTTCAGCATAAATTCATCTGATACGCTTTGAGACATGTTTACAGTGCCTAACAACTCTAACAATTATGTAATTCTATGGCAGTGATCCCACATGAATGAACAGCATGCAAGCACTAATAATTACCTTTTTCTTGTTGAAGAGACTGACACTGTTCTTTCAGTTCTATTATCAGCTTCAATGATTCTTCCTCCTTTGTTTTGAGGGTGTCCTTGAGGATCTCAATATCTTGGTCTTTCTTTATCAGTCTCCCCTCCATCTGAGCAACATCAAGTTTGTATTTCTCAACTGTTTCTGCAACACTACTGTAGGAGAAAAAAACACAGGTATTGGTTAAATTTTGTTTGTAAGCTTCCACTTCAGCATACAGGAAACAGATCTATATGCCTCCAACATGAAAACTGTCTTGGCCTACTTCTCCATATAGCTGGTTTTTAATTAATCTTTCTTACTGTGCAATGAAAAGCAATACACTTCAACACTGCTTTGTTTTGAAAGAAACTTATACAATCACATAAATCAAGTTTTTAACAGTGTTAGTCACTGTAATTCATTTACAGGTGGCTGCTACATCCTGTCTTTTCTAAAGGCAGAGTTTTGACAGAAAACTATATACACTGATAAATAACATTTTACAAGAATGAGCAGAATCATAAGACATGTGGCTAATGGAGGATCTCTTCATGAGAAAACTGACAGTGGGGCAGAGAAAAAATCAACTAGTAAATTCAAATCCATACGTATTTTGATCATGTTCTCAGCTAGGGACATATAACTGTGAAGACTGGCTTGAATTTCAATTGGTTACAAAAAGCATAATACAAAAATACATAATTCATCACAACTCTTACATGCAAATTGGAGTATTCTAAATTCCACCAGAATTGAAGACAGAGTTAAACTTTTGAGCTACTGTACATTGTTTGACAAGCAAGGGCTGCAAGACATTACTGCCAGTACCTTAGAGGAAAAGGATTTAGCTTTATGTACAAAAAACATGACTTCAGTACCCTGTTTCAAAATGCATATTTTGTAAGAAAATGAAAATATCTTACAACTTTTCTTTTGCATGGAAAAATACCCATTCTCCCCCCTCCCTTAATACTGTTAAACAGAATTGATGCAAATGTCCTCCTGCAGCAGTCATAAGCATAGCTGCTTTTTACCATCTTTTATGTTGTCCAGCACAACTCGAAGTTGTTGTTACCTGAGCTCTGTGATATATTCCAAGAGCCTTTCAGTGTCAAACTTTTCTTCAACTTTCTCTCTCTCAGTAGCAGATCTAAAACCAGGAAATTTGTCATTGTGGATGTGCTTAAGTACAGAGCTAATTAAGCAATTATTTTTATAGATAAGCAAGGAGAAAAACCATTGAAACAATTTACTGATTCAAAATGCATACTTTTCATAATCCACTTTGGCTGAAAGTAGTGATTCTATACTATTGATAGTTATGCCATATTGGCATCTCATTTATATTAAGATGCTGAGCCATATTCTGCCCCAAGCAAGTATACCAGGTTTCCCCTATGTGCTTCCTGTAAGGTATAAGCATTAAGCACAACTAGAGGATGGCATCTAAATCAATTCCTTTCCTTCCTACTTACAATTTTTCTTCCAACTGTGCTACTTTTCCTTTTGAATGCTCTAGATGCCTTTGCACTTCCTGCAGCTTCATTTCCATATTTTCCTGCTTTGCAAGTGCAGTCTGAAAAAAGACAAAACACCAATTACCACCAAAATGAGATTTAGTGAAAATACAAATAAATTTCAGTTTACCATTGTGTCTTAGACAATTGATTTATAACTACAATTTAACATGGTAGTAGGTGCTATCATTAAATGTCATTCAGAGTATCACTCTGGTAAAGCTGTTTGTTAAAATTAACCATCACTGCCCAACAAGTATAAATAAATATAGCAGCTTGTAACTGGCTTTTCAAGAAAAGAATAGCCTGATTGATACTGTAACAAAAGTATTTCTAGGCTCCCTTACTCAAACACACATTTAATCTGCACATCAAGAGCAAAACTAAGAATGCCCATTGTTCAACCTTTTCCTATTTTCACTCCACAGAAAACAACCTATTGAGCCAAGGACAGATATAAAAGATAATCTTCAGTTCCATTGTAGGCTCTTCACTGCCTGCTCCTGAACAGCTCAGAATTACTACCCTGTTGCAACGCAAACAATCCTACCTTTTCTTTGGCATCCCTCTTGTTCCTGAGCTTCATCAACTCCATGCACAAACTGCTCATTTTCTTCTGTACACCATCTTCAGACAGCTAATTAGAGATGAATATAAAAACACAAAGATTAGCTTCTTCACACAAAATTACTCTTCATAAAAACCTTTATAAGCATCCCACTCCCACTCACAACATTGATCTCTACCTGTCCTCAAGACAGGCTTATCAGGTCCCACTCTGCCTTTAGAGGGAAGAGCACAAGATCCCAAACCAGACACGCTCTACCCCTGTGACAGTGAAGGGGCATAGGAAATGTCAAACTGGATGCTGACCAGCAACTGGTTTCCTCTTGCCTAGGGAGCTTGATAATAGCTAAGTCAAAGCAAACACACCCTTATTTGTCTGAATACCTTTGATTTTAGTAGTTCATTGGTTCTTGTTAGTTCCAGAAGCTGTTTTTTCAGGCATGCAACATTTGCCAAGAGAGATGTTTTCTCCTGAACTGCAGCACTCAGCTTTGCTTCAGTCTTAACAAAATCTTCATCCAGAGCTTTCAGTTTTTTATCCTGCTCTCCACGCTCTCTCACTAATGCACGAATCTGAAAGAGAAGAGGCATTTTCTTATTGTTCTTCCCAAATAACATCATGCCTGTTGTTTCTTGGAGAGCCTAACTATCTGAACCATACTCATTTCTATTCAGAATATGTATCTTCAACTCTCTCAGGAAAGTAAATAACAGAATTGCCAAAAACATCTACTTTTATGCATGATACATTTGCACTCCTTTCACCACCCAGACTTCAAGACCTATTTACTGTGCACTTGGTATTGATAACAGTTAAAGGGACAGGCCTGGAATGTTTTGGGAGAAATCGTACAAGCAGGCAAAAAAGGTTGGAGAGTCAGATCTCATGTCAAGTATTCTAGCATATCCAGTGATAAGGAAACTAAAACAGAAAGGAGGAATTGTGAGAGGATTTCTAGAAAATAACGGACATGTCAACTGTGTAAGGTTTAGTGACACAGTTAGGATTGAGGCCAGGATGCAGGGATGTGACTGAAAACACAGATAAGAAAAACGGATTCTAGCAAAAACAACACTGCTGGGCAAGTCACATGCTCAAGATATGCACTGCTACAGTGCCTGGAACATCAGTTTACAATATGCAGATAACAGTTAACTAAGTATTTGAGTCATGTTGTGTTCTAACCAATTATGTACCTACAACACTATGATTCTAACAAAGCATATAACCACACAAGCTATGCTTAACCAGTTATTGTCTACCACAAAGAATGCATTCTTGCTAAGAAAACTATATAATGATTTGAGTTTGGCTAAATAAATGGCTTCAGCATGATAATACTGGGATGCGTCTGACTCTTAGTAACGCTGTATTTCTAATATTACAGGACTGCACTCCTATGATGTATTCATACCTCCTTCTCCAGACTCTTCTGTTTCCTTTTCTCATTCATAAGGATAAAATCTTTCTTAGGCTTCAGAGTCCCATGAGCTGGCTTTTTTTTTTTTAAAAAAAAGGATGTTAGAAATAATGAAAAAGATCTTTAGCTGCATACTAGTTTAACAACAGAAATACAAGTTTTGATGGCTTCATATAGACAACACTACTTAAAATACACATAAAATAAAAAGCAAACACCTCTTACACACAGGCAGACAAGTATCATGGTTGTGGTAGGATGGCTTTTACCATTTTACTTCCTTATAACCATTACTCTGAATGGACTGTTCATAACCATTATTACAAGGAGTTTATCATCCTCCGTACTTCAGGAAAAAAGCCTTTAATCTCCTAACACCAGGTTTGTCCACAAAATTTCATCTCACAACAGCATATCCAATACCTTTTAAAAAGCAGCAGAGGCAAAAAACTCAAATCACTATAACACCAAAGACTCTGTAGTCCCAGTTACATGCTTCTCAAAAATGCTGCAATTTCTTTTCTGAGTTACTAAGGAATACAGGCACAATCGTGTTTCACATTTTACTCAGGCAGTTTAATATTAACTGCATGAAAGGGCTACATGATTTAACTAGTCACAGCGAGGTTCAGCTGGAACTTAGTAGTGCTACAAGTACTGTGGAAGAATCTTACTGTTGATCCAAGAGATGCAAGTCTCCTTCCAGTTACAGGGGTGGTTGTACTTTGCTTACTGTTGAGATTTGTCTCACCTGCAGAGTATAAAAGTACAGTGAAGGAGAATTCTGTGTACACCTCATAAGGTAAATTTAACCACACCAGACAAAATTCATGGGCTTATTATACAAAAGACAGAATGAAACCTAGTTATTAGGTTATCCACAACTCAGTGCCAGCTGTTTTCTTATTGCAATCAGGCAGTTCAGTAACAGTCATCTGGGAAACTGAGAGACTACCAGATGACAACCAGTTCACAGAATTCAGCTGCTGCAAACTTCCCCCCTCACAATCCAGACCCATGCTGTCAGTTCTTATCTGTGAGCTGTACTTTGTCTGAAAACGCCACAAAAATGCTGCTAAAATTAAGATTATTGCAGTTAAATTATTTCTGATTTCCAGAGAGAAGGCAGCTGCATATGAAGCTAAATGTGAAGATTAAGATAAAAATATTTTTACCGCTGCTATCTCCTTGGAGCTAGAAAATGGACAGAGACCCCATCACAGAAATCAAGTTCTTAAAAAGAACAGAGAAGTAACAGCATGTAAACACTAATAATGACATTGAAAGATACCGTACCATTGTGTCCTGTGCAACTTTCAAGGCTCTTCTGTTTCTGAAGCTGCTGAAGTGCATCTGAAGATTTAACATGACGGGATCCTTGCATCGGGGTAGATACTAGAAATGAAATTTTCAGAACAGCAGAGAACCATCACATTAACAATTTGGTTTTCAACTTTGAATTCAGGCTGGCAATACCTTTAAGTTAAATCCCCAGAAAATCAAACAACTGGAGTCTCCACTCTCCTCATCCTCCATATAAAAATTAAGTAAATATGCAGTACAGGTGATGGGGGAAAGGATAATAAAATTTGAAAACAATACAATTGAGCTGGAGTTGGTCCAGAAGAGAGCCACAAAGATGACCAGAGGGCTAGAGCACCTCCATTATGAGAGCAGGATGAAGAGGCGCTGGGATTGTTCAGCCTGGAGAAGTTTCAAGGGAGACCTCATAGTAGCTTATCAATGCCTGAAGGGGGCTTATGGAAAACTGGGGTGGGACTGCTTAATAGGCTACAGGATGGCAGGATTAGGAGTAATGGATGCAAATTAGAAGAGGAGAGATTTAGAAAGAAGTCCCTTATTGTGAGGGTAGTAAGACACTTGCCCAGAGAGGTTGTGGATGCCCCCTTCCTGAAGGTGTTTAAGGCCAGGCTGGATGAGGCATTGAGCAACTTGGTCCAACCCATTGGCAGGGGCTGGAATTAGATGGTCTTTAAGGTCCCTTCTCACACAAACTATTCTATGATACCGATATCAAAAGGTATCTTACCAGCAACAGCTGCACATTAACTTCCATAAAGAAAAAGCCCATATGGTTAGAAGAACTTAATACTAATTGGTGAGTCAGCCTAAAGGTTCAAAGCTAAAAAAAGCAAGCCTTCTAGACTAGAAGAGGATGTTTTAAAAACAGAGTTACTTAAACGCTATTGATACCAAACTGACTTTTCAAAGAACTAAGTTACTAATTATTTTTATTAAAGCTCTTTAAAAGAATTTTAAAGAAACAGTAGGAGACAAGATGGCTACAAATGCCTCATAAAATTATCATTACAGTCAGTTAGCCACAAGAGGAATAAATGCTTGTTTACTCAGTTCAGCTTTCTGAGAGCAATTTCACTTAATATAAGAACACGTGACAGTAGCAGAGAGGCGTTCTGCCACAGACAAAGTCTCACCCCGAGAAGCTTCTACACTAGAAAAAGCCTTTAATAGTTTCAGTTGTGACTAGATCTGCAAGTTTTCTTTGTAGTTTTGTACCACGATATCAGAAAACTAGGAAAAAAAGAGGTTTATCGCTGCTTTATATACTCTATGCATATACACGTTCACTACTACATTTAGCAGGTGTTTACTGAAGAACAGGATTCGACACGAAGTAGGAATTTTTCTTCCTCAAAAAGAGACTCCTACAAGAGATCCTCAAAAACAGCTAAAGAGTTTCCCTCACGCAACCAGCAACCAGACAGAAGGGCTGAGACAGGCTGAGGGAAGTCGGAACCCCTTCCTTCAGGCACGACCACGGGGGTCGGACCAGAATCAGACTCGCTGCCTGCCTCCGTGCCTCTGTCCCTCCCTCTCACCCACCTACCCACCACGCGAGGAGGAGAGGTCGATTCGCACGTACCGGAGCAGTGGTTGAAGCGGCGAAACGGAGCCCTGGAGAAAGACATGGCACACGCAGCACCGCGGCCGCCTCAGTGTTCAAAAGCACCAGCGGCCACCGGCAGCCAATCACCTTCTCCTGCCCCGGGCCGCCTCAGCCAATCAGCAGCGCCGCTTCGGACTAGGCGTACGGGGCATGCGCTCGGAGGCGCGTCCCTCACCTCGGTTTGCTGAGGGTAGCGCGGCGCGGTGGGGTCTTGCGGGGAAGCTTGAACCGGTCGGTCCCGCCCGTCGAAGGGTGTTGTTATAGTTCTCGTACAGCGCGGAAACCTTTCATCCTCTTCCTCCAACTTTCACAGTGGGGGGTCCACGGATAAACTGAATAGATTGGGAGACATCGGATAGGATTGTTTCACACCAATATGGATCCCGATGGGGCCTGGTTGCTCGTTCTTCAGGGCAATGCAGGTGCTAATCATAGAATCATAGAAGAGTTTGGGTTGGAAGGGACCTTAAAGATCATCTAGTTCCAACCCCTCTCCCATAGGCAGGGACACCTCTCACTAGATCAGGCTGCTCAGTGCCTTGTCCAGCCTGACCTTAAACACTTCCACAAACCCACAACCCCTCTTCTTTCTTTTATCCAGCCTGAATCCTCCCTCTTCCAATTTACATCCATTACTCCTAGTCCTGCCATCCTGGACCCTATTAAAAAGTCCTACCCCAGCCTTTCTGTAGCCCCCTTCAGGTATTGAGAAGTAACTCTGACGTCCACCTGAGCTTTCTCTTCTCCAGGCTGAATCAGGGTGATTAGGTATCTGTTTCATGTCTGCCAAGATGTGAGGATGGCTCACTGCACCAAAAGCCTTCTCAAGATCCACGAAGACAACCCTAGGGGGTAACTGCTGTAACAGTTTCAAATCTTCCCAGCGACCCAGAGATCTACAGCCCTGTTGCTGTTGATTAATGGGACATGCCCTCGTCAATCTTGCTGTTATGACCTTAGAAAGTAGCCTCGGAATGGTGGCCTGATGGTGATGGGTCACCTGTTGTTAATGCCACTCCCAAAGAGAGTCATAATTACTCCCACCACTCACCCCCACATCACTAAATTTCTCCAGTGTGATATTCAGAGCACTGGTCTGTCATCACATGGTGCCAATACAGCCACGGGCCTTTGCCTTGCTTTGTTATAATTAAACAGTGAGATTCCCTTGGTCCACACCAGTTCTAAGCTGGTGAGCTCTGAAAAAGTGTGGGATCAATCTTTGGGAAGAAATGCTCACTCAAAGGATGTAGATTCTGATCTCCTATACTTATTTAAAGGAGTTTGTTCAAGCTAAATGACTCTCAAATAGAGATCTTAGCAATTAAGGCACCAACACGTGTGCCGTGGGAACCCTCTGGATTCCCTGAAAAGGGACAGAGGCCAGCAGCTCTTTACTGGAGCCAAGCAGTCTTAGAAAATAACTGAAAAAAGTTTGTCATTAAATCTGAAATTTTTTAACTTCTGTAAACAAGCTGAACTTCATTGGAAGGCATTAAGGTCCCTTTTTCCTTATCTTATATTACCCTCTAGTGGCTGAGTCCATGAGCATGGGAATCTAAAATAAAGACCGTAAGATAAACCAAAGGGTTGTGTCCATTGCTCTTTAATTGATCGTGGATGATCTCCAAATTTCCAGTACATTTCACCTTTTACAAAAAAAAAAAAACTTCTTTCAAAATAATGGAAAATTTGAGAAAAACATTATCAGTCAGTTTATCTTTGGAATAAATGAATGTGAGAAACAGGATCTTCCTGCCAAAACTGACAAAATGGTCATCACCACTGAACTGTAGAGAATCACTGTGGAAAGATAAAAATAGGACATAAAAATTAGTAAAAGCCTACTTTTATCTCCCCTGACATCTTTACAGACTAGGTAAGGAGTGGGAAAGAAATTAGTTTAAGAATTAAATGGTTAGGAAAGGATGAATAAATTCAGAACTTGTACTTTTACTTGTGGTTGTCACAGAGAAACAATCTCTCAAGGTTTCTAGAGAATAAAACTTTTTAATTTCAACTTCTAATTTCAAATTCTTTTAAGGATTTATGTAACGTAAACTGATCAATAAGTTTATCTTAAGGGATTTGCCAATGCAATCACTAAAATATCTTGCAATGTTCAGTTTATTGATTACCAATCATCACTCTGAATTTATCAAAGAGTCACAACAGTGTGTCTGTAACTATCAACAAATTAGCAGACTCTTATTCTCTTAATTCCTGTTAAAACAATCATTAAATCTTGGGGCAATGAGATAACTTCTCACATTTTCATTACTTACAGAGGAACAGAGAGATTCAGATGTGTGTTTCCTTCAGAACAGTTACATTAAATTTCATATTTCTCTGACCTTGGCTTTAACAAAATACCCTGTTAAATAAATAATTCTGATATTGTAAAGCTATATTAAATCACTATTGTCTACTAATCAGAGACTGTGGAAGCAGGAAGGAAGCATAATGCTGAGCCCTGTGGGACATGTAAAGAAAGCCATAGTGAGACTGAAGGCTGTGGTCCAGGACTCAGTGTGTGTAGGAGAATCACCTCTGAGGTGGGAAATTTTATGGCACAAAATCTGACTTCTGAGTACGAAGAAGCTGGGAGTTTATTTCACTATCTGTATTTGAAGCAAATGTCCACAAAAATGAAGAAGCCTCTTTCAATGAAAAGGCTACCTTTCTTCTAATACACAAAAGAAAATTTGGAATTTTTGTTTACCTCAAGAAGATGATGCCATTCCTTAATTCTCACTGCAAGTTTGCATATGTGTGTTTGTGGTTTGTTGATTTTTCTTTTTTTCTCAAACCACACTGGTGTTGTCAAAACTGTCTGACTCTCAAAGACTACAAAGAAAATATTGCAGAACTGAGAATCTGATCTGGGAGTGCTGTATCGGTGGTGTTCTGACGAGGGGATCCACAAACCAGCTCTTTTCTAGCAGCACTGAAACCTCTAGGGAAACTTGTGGGCATGTGTTTGCCAAGATGGGAGATAAAGGTTGAGATTCATGGTAAGAAGTCTGTAGAGTTTGTAACACACTTGTGGTATGTTTGTGATACATTGGTTTCCTTCCTTGCATGATTAAAAAAACCAAACAGCTTCTAACACAGTGCAACATAGTGGTTGGGAAAGCAAACAGTGTTTGGGTTTTCTTTTAGGACTTTTTTCAACCAAAGGGATAAATCGTCGCTGAACTGGTATCAGAGAGGCACAGAGACCCCCACTGCTGTGCAATACCTGAGCATTTTCAGAACCAACCCTTGCAGATGAAAAATAACAAAAATCTGATGTCTGGCTGTAGGAACAGTCTTCTAGCCAACCCACTCGGCTGTTGACAGCATCTATGGGAACAGCCATGCACAGCAGCCAGAGCACACAGGGTGTCCCAACCAGTTTATGTCTGGGCTCAAAATGTCCATTGTGTTTTCAGTTACCCCACCCCAGCCCAAGGCTCTGTTTTGGGGAAAGAATGTAGCACTTGCTCTGTCCATGTTCCATCTTGGTTAGTGAGAAAAGGCTCCTTAACAATAAGGAGATGCTGGTTTTGCCTAAATTAGTGATTTGCTCCCTGTAAAGTACAGCTTTACAGGTGATTAATATATTTTGCTTATTTTGTGTAGTATTAAGCCAATCAATGGAATGAGAATCAGAGAGGACTTTTCAGTGCGATTCAGTAAAGGACTTTGGGCATTTCTTCTATCCTTTCCTTGAAGCAAGAGACTCTTTCTTTTTTTCCTTTTTCAAGTGTTTCATCTCAGAAATTCCCCAGTAGTGGAGGGAGTCATTGTGGGTTTTTTGCTCAATATAATGTCCTTTGTCTTTTCTCCTATGTTACTCTGAGACACTGGTTTTGTAATCTTCAGTTTTAAAGGTATTCAGAGGAGAGTTTCATGGCTTGGGCAGGGGCTGTTCAGGGAATAAGATATCTTTGTGGGAAAGAGTTAATATGTTTGGAGTAAATATCTCTTGTGTGGTTGTGGTGATGGGGAATTGATCTCAGTGATCTAGGTGACTCTTCCAGTTTCTTTTTTTCTCCCTTTTTAAAAATAAGCATTTATTTCTAAAGAAAAGATGTCTCATAAAGAGATTTCTCAAAGGGGTGTAATTTCTTTGTGATTTTTTTCATTCTTCCTCAAGGCAAAAAGGTATGGACATATATACACTGGCCATTACTGAAGAATGTGATCTTTTCCAAGTGTCAGCTTCTTTTTAAACCAAACCTACCAATTTAGGGCATCATACTCACATATGTGGAAAAAGAAAGAGGAAGAAATTGCCCCAGTGAGTTTTCCAATATCATATCCCTGTTAGCCTTTTAAGAGGTCTCTTGATTTCACAGGAATGAAGCTCTCAGGGACATTTTCCACCCATTCATGAGATAGAAAGTCTAGTGCAGAACTACATAGCTTACTTTTATGCTCCACTCTTTAATTAATTTATTACTTAGTTCTTATTGATGCAGTAGATCTGTTATAAAGACAGACAACCAGCCCAATATAAATGATCACAGATGCTGAAGAAGCCATGGCATTTCACATCACTCTGTACCCCCAAATACTGTACCTGTGGGGAGGGGAGCTCATGTCTGTAGCTGTTCCATCAGCTCCATCCCTGCAAACTCTGGCTGAAACACAGGGTAAAGAGGACCACGGGGTGGCCTCAGGATGTGGAGTGGAGAGTCTCCTCCACCATGGAGTGGGAGCCACCTCTGTAGCAGAATGGCTGTGAAGAATTGGGATGGCTGCAAGCTGTTCCCAATCCAGGCTCTGCTGAAGAGCTGCATTGGCTCCTCCTACATCCTTAGGGTAAATTTTTGAAATGGCTTCAGCCCACAGAGCAGGGCATGGCTGTAAAACAGGGGGGAGGTAGCACAGCATGTCCCCTCAGTGACATGTGTTGGGGAATGTGCATAGCTGAGCAGAGGTCTGATTCTGCCAAAAACATGAACTGGGTATAGGGTGAAATAATGAAAGGGAAGTAGAGCGAAAAAAAGAGTTGACTGTACATTTCTTTTAGGAATCTTTTTGGAGTTTGTTAATTCTGAGATGAATTGTGAGCATTAGTCTTACATGTGAGATCACACTTGATATGAGTCTCAGTCATGGGTTTGTCTGTCAGAAAGTGGACTGGCACTACTCAAGCTTCCTATGGAACTGCCTGTTAAAGATCAGTGGCTTTCAGTCACTGTAGATTAAGGTTGGAATGAAATGTCTGATTCATAGGTAAAAGACTCATCGTCACACTCTAGGTTGGAAATTTTTTATACTATTTCTTTCCCATTTTTAATTCATTTGCCTAAAAAGAGAAGAGTACTTGTGATTAAAGAACATGGCAGAAGCAAATCAGGTGTGTTTGTGTTCCATTAGTCAGGTTATTTCATCTTTCTGTGTATTTATTTCTAAGTATCAACAGTCAGTAATTGACAGTCCACCACACGCTGTCCTCTGCTGCTTCTGCTGCTCCTGCCTTCTTATGGAGAGGACTCCTCACTCTTTTCCTGCTCCAGCCAGAGTTCTCTCCCATGGAGAGAATCCTCCATGAATATCTCTATTGCCACTCACTGATGGCAATAGAGTGGTGCCTTGAGCATGGGGGGATGTTTCTATTAGCTTCTCACAGTAGCCTCACCTATCACACCCCCCCCACTCCATACAGTAACAGGCATTATCTCCCTGAGTGGCAGAAGAAAAAGCAGCATGATGCAGAAACCAGCATAACTCTTGTACAGACTATTGAGTGCCCAATGCAGGGCTGTCCAAAGACAACTCAGGTTCCTGATTTTTCTGTTGAACCAGCTCAATATGCATTAGTTCTCTTGTTCTGAAGCTGGCCAAGCTTTCGGCTTGAACCATTTTTCACTTCCCGCAATCAGACCTTTCTGTAAAAACCATTGGCAAGATTTTGTTTTGATTGGTCATACAGATGCTGTTGGCACACCAGAAGTGAGACTCCTTATCACATTGGAAAATACATTAATTGCCTGATTTGAATGTCACAAATACATCTGAAGTTTCTGACACCAGAAGTCTGATACCAACAGTGAGCTTAAAAATGTCAGTGAGGTCTGGGTTTAGTGAAAATGTTCACTGAGTTCAAATAAATTGCAGTTTCTCTTGGGCTTTTTTGAAAATCCCTGAGCTTTAAGAATTCAGGATCTTATTTAAACACTGAAGGTGATTCCCTGTTGAAAAAGAACATGAACCAAATCCTAAAATTAAAGTCAAGGAAAAGTTAAGTTTGTGTAAAAAATGCAAACTGGAATGTATAAGCTGTATAGATAATGCAAGTCAAATACTTCATGCAACTTTCATTACCTTCAAAGCAGATGAAGTTCTGCTGAAATGCAATTGAGGGCAGTTAGAAGGGAATGATGAGAGGTAAGAGACTAAGTGTGGCTGAGAGTGTTAGAATTCAGCAGTAAGTCCAGAAAATGGTGTTACCCTTGTCTGTGCTGAAATGGATGTGCAGGAGAGTGAGTAATAACAGCCATCAGGTAAGGGAGGACAGCTGGGACTATGTGTAGAGATGGGGACAGGGTGGAGAGTGTGGGGCAGAAGGCTGAGAAGGAATGATGCTGACCACAGTCCACAACTGTTAGAGCAGGTTACTGGGGCTTCTGGCAGTCAGCCTGACTCCTCTGTCAACCAGCAGGGATAAAATCTATTACTCATATTTTTTGACCTGTCTCATCCTAATGGCACAGATGGTGGGTCTCCCCAGCTCTCCCTGACTTCATGTCATTTGTGGGTATCCAAGGGCTCCTGACGTATGCAGTGGCAATGTGAGATAGTTTAGTGAGTTTTGTGAGTTCTGAAAAGTGCAGACAGAATAGCCACAAAAAACCCTACTGAAATTGCAAATCAGTTACTAATCTGTGTAAAACCCAAAGGAACAACTTCCATTAGAAGGGTGGAGTTGTGGATATGCGAGGGGATGAAAGCCAAACACTTCTACAGCTGATGTAGGTGCTGCATGAGAAACTGTGCTCTTCTGTCCAATCAGAATTCAATTGAAAAAATAATCTTCATAGTTTATTTCAGTGTTTTATTTTGCCTACAGCTAAGCACTGATTAGTATTTTTGAGATGTGGCCACTTAGCTTCTTTTCTTATTTGGCAGCACCTGGGGTATGAAATTAAAATTCTCTTTGTTTGTATTTAATCTCTGCTGAGGAATCAGAAATCCTTTAATTCCCACTGCTGTTTGACAAGACGTATCTGTAAATACCAGGAGTGAAATCCTGACCCAGTGAAACAAATATTTTTTCTTTTTCATTCTGAGTTAGAAATTCTATTATTCAGATGGAGCAGAGACACAGCTTCAGCTCTAAAGCACTAAAAATTGTCCACCAAATCCTGACACCAAAAAAGTCAGTGTAAAGTGATCATTCATAGTCACAGGACTATGTATTGGCATGAAAAATATGTGACACATAAGTGATTGTGGGAGGATTTTACATTAATGAAAGCTTTAGAAATTCATATTTGAAAATTAAGGAAATCAGCTGCTTTGTTATTATTTTTAATGATGATACTGATTTTTCAGGGTGTGTGAGATTTTTTCAATACATAATATAGCAATTAAAACTTTGAAAAGCAACTGACCAGCTGGTGAGCAAGACAAGGTTATGTGCAAAGTACTGGCAAAGAGAGTTAGTGGTTGTTCTGTGCTTTATGGATACTATCTCTGTCTGGTGTTTATATTTCATTGAGTCAAATTGCTCTTCTGTCCCCAGAAAACCCATTTTCTGCCCTTTATTCTCTGGGTCTAAATGTCTTGAATTGACTTGCTTTGTCCTTCATTGGGAAACTGCACAGAGATACCCTTCATTCCATGGACTCTCCCGCTGTGACAGCAGTATCCATGGCTCACATTTCATGCTTTTGGGAAATCATCTTCTATAGACCTGTTACTTTTGGCTCAGGAGATGGTTTGGAAGTAGAAACATTTTGACTTGAGTAAGAAAACCTGGGAAATTTCTCATAGTTTCTCCTGTACAACAGAATGTCTGTTTGTGAGAGAGACAAGGCAGAAATATGATTTGAGGAACAGTTCAGGGCGCTCATTTCCAAGTCTCTTTGAGCTCTTAATTTAGTTTGTGAGTTTGTGCTACATAAGCTTTATCAGAGACACTGGAGGGAAGGGAAAAATTTCTGTGCACACACAGGCATGTATGTGAACCTCCATATGTGTGTGTATGTATGAACTGATCAGTGTGAGGATGATGCCACTCTTGATCCCCACATTACCTCTTTGAACAGCTCCCCTTCCTCTGCTGTTCAGGAGCCAGTTTCAGGCTGGTGGGTTTTGAGGTCAAGTTAGGTCTTACAGACAGTTCTGAGGGAAGTTCTACAGTGAATAGACTTACGTCTTCTTTGAAAGGCTTACTATTTCATTGCATAATAGAGAGACCTCCAATTCTGACTCATCATATTGTTTTATTTCCCCTAATATGTAAATGAAACCACAAAGTTGTTTTGACTGGGGCTGGTTATTACATCCCTAGATAACCAGTCCGCCACTGGAAGCTCGGCTATAGGCAAGGAGGCGATGCAAATTAGCAAGTGCGTACTCCACCTCTGGCTGCTCTCAGGAGGAAACAGCAAAATTTTTACCATAACAAAACTGGCTTAGTATTTCAAAACTGAAAATGAGAACTGTTGAGGGAGGGAGAAATTGTGACTGCATGAGGAAAAAACTCACTATTTTGAAACAACATCCAGCATGCTGCAGTGACTTCAGATAACACACAGGCTGGGTTTAAGCAGAAGCTCTTTTATCTTGTGGGCAGGGATAAGGTGTTTGTGAGCAACACAGACACATGCTCTGCTCCTGGAGGAGTTTGCAGTGAATGCTCACAGTGTTCTGAGTGGAACCAGTGTTATTTCAAAATAGTGGCTTTTTCTCATGTAGCGAAGGAGAAAGCTGCATCTCCCAGAAATTAGCTGGAGCATGTGAGGGACACCACCAGAGCAGTTGGGGATGAATGCACATGGGACACCTGCATCCAGACAGCATTTTGTGTCTGTTCCCACAGTGAACATCTCCTCAGATTTGGCTGATGAGACAGAAGCATCTTATAACTGCTGTCTTGATTATTCCTGCCAAGAAATCTCAAAGCCCTCACTAGATCTGTAGTGATACAGATGAAAAGACAAATTTCCGCCTTTATCTAACTGGGTAGGAGGTAGTCTCTGGTCTGAATCTAGTAGTAAAGGTCAAAAGCTACTGTTACTGGCAGTGCCTTGCGCCATCCTGGGTTTCTTGTTCTATCTCAAATGCAGGAACCCTCCTACATGGTTGTGGGGCAGCTCTAAGCTTCCAGCCAAAACACACAGACAGGGAAGATCTCTCAGGTGTTCTGGCTTCACACTGAACAATGGACACCATATAGAGAGGACATCTTATCACAGTTCCCTGAGTTTAAGTAAAGGGGTGCTTTGTGTGTTAACTTTGACCTTCCAACTGGAAAAATCAGTTCTTTTAAGAGCAGTGGCTTTAATTTTTAATTCCTAAATGCTGAAGTTATTTGCATTCTGCTGGATTTCAGCACTATTAATGCATTTTTGTATAAAACAAGAAATAGAAGTAAAGGGGCTCATGGCTGAGTATGTGAACAGTGACAACAGACATAACAGCTACACACAGTGCTATCTACATGCCTGTGTCACAAGGTTCAATATGTGTTGTTAATGGAAATGCATCTGTCTTTTCTACCACATTTCTGCCTTGCTGACTAGGAACGCTGCTTTGAGATGTAGCAAAATCTGAGCACAACCAAACATGTCAACTGGGACCATTCTCAACAAAGATGTCTCTAGCTCACCTGTGAAGGTAGACAAGGTACAACAACAGCACAGAGTGAGGTGAAGTAACTGTCACTGTCTTGACAAAAAATCAAGAGTACTTAGTAGCCTTGGAAACACAGAATCAGAATCTGTGTTTCTCCATCTTTCCTTTTCTCTACAATTATTATATGTAAATAAAGCTGCAGCACAAGCGAGTGAAGTTGTGTCTCACCTGATGAGACACTGGTGTGTAAGATGGTGCAATGTTTCAGGGGATCTTCTCACTTCTGTTGCTTCCTTTTCCTCAACAATTGACTGTAAATAAAGGGAAATGCAAATACCATCCCCTATAATGAACTGGTAATTATAGTATTGTCGCAATGGGAATTCATGACTGCCAGGGATTTTAGCTGTGATGATTCTGCTCTCAAAGCCTTGGCTGTGCCCAGTCACATCCCAGCTAGCCATCATGAATAAACTTTGCCCTCAGTTATTTTTAACTCTAGTGCAGATTGGAAGTTTCCTGTTTTCTTAAAGCTACACACGTTGTTGCAGAGCTGACTTCTGTTGGCAGCCATGTGGTGACTCAGGGAACATGGACATCTTCATACCACATCCTGGTCTCTTTCTGCTGCCTGGCTCATGGAGCAGTGTGAGGTTGGAGGTGTTGACCACAGCCTGCAGCTCAACTGGCCCTTTCAGCAGGCGTGGAGCACCCTGCAGCTGGAATTGGACTTCCCTGAGGATGTTCAAGTAGTTAAGTAGTATGTTTGTTAAATTCTGGTTGAAAAAAAAACAACCTAAAAGGCAGTGGTTAATATATAAAGACAATCAATTAATAAAGATAATCCATTTCATATCAATTGTTCTACTATCAATTCTTTATTACATCCAGGCTGTTTACAGCCTGAAGTTCCCTACACTGAACTGCATTTTGTGATAAAAGTGCTCTTCTATTGAACTCTCTCAATATGATGGACATCCTATTTGCTTTGAGCAAACAGGAGTTCCTTTGACAAAAGGGCTTATTGTTACGATTGTCAGACTAATGCTCTCTGAATTGACTCTTACTCTCAGATGTTAATTGTAGGTGGAGGTAAGAAAGAACATGTAAAACTGATTGTTATAACATACACAAACAAGTGTTGCATAGAAATATTAATGTTTAACTTCTGAGGTCACCCTTGAGCTCATGGAATGGATTCTGCAATGCAGGCTTTTTCCTGCTCTTTCTCACTTGCCTTAGAAATTCCTTAGCTAATTGGAAGATAGTACAGCTTTGCCTCACAGCATTGTAGGAATTTACATTGTGAAAATCATAACTGCAAACAAACTCTTTGCTTAGTGAACAGAAGCCAGAGAAACAGAGAGTGAATACTAGGTGTAATGTTTTCATATGGTGTTCTTTGCAATCACTGTTACCACGGAAAGGAAGTAATGTCATTTGTGGCTGGAACCCGCATTTGATTGACTTTCTAGTGCTGGGGAAAGGTTTGGTGGAGGTGGGAAGAAATCCCAAGGTGTATTCATTACGTCAGTACACATTGTGGAACTTCATTTAGCTTTTTTCTAGTGGGATTGAATTTTTATTTTGAGTACTCTGAGGAGTGTCCTAGGGGATTTTACCTATATTAGAAGTAACTCTGACGTCCACCTGAGCTTGTATAGTTAAAAATGTGACACAGTCTCAGCTCAAATAGTTCTCAAAGTTAAGTGGAATTTGGGGGCCAATGAATTTTTATGCTGTGCAGCTTTGCACTTAGGGATTGGGGACTAAGTTTAGTTTCCATGCTCTTCATTCATTTTCCAGCTAGACAGAGCAAGGCCCAAACCCTGGAAAACACGGTTAAACTTCAAAGAGCAGAGTTAGGAAGTGATACAGTGATCTCTATATGATAGCTGCAGAGCTTATTTACTTAACAGGACAGCATCCTATTCTCCCCAGCATCTGCAAGGTCCTGATTTCTTTACCTTCATACTTACTGCCTATGAGAACTGCACCCAGTAAAGACTCTTCTCTTTTGTCACAGGATCAAATGAACTCTCATATGAGCAAAAAGCAGTCAATTTGAACTTGGGTATTGATAGTCCATTCACAACTCTGAAGAGTCCTGTATATAGGACCACCCAAATAAAAAGGCACTAGGTTAAATTTTTGGCAAAACCCAACCCTAGTATTCTAAATGTGAAGCATTTGCTTTTCTTTTTTTCACTCTGTCTCCTCAGACAAATTTCAGAGATCTTGTTCCTGCTTATGTCCAAGAATTGGTCAACAATTTCGCCCTTGTGACAGATGTTTATTCTATGGACCTGTTGTGGGGCATTTACTCAGGATGACATCAGAGCCCAGAGAGGAGCAAGAGAGCACAGTTTCCAATATGAGCAACTCCAGGCACATCCTCCTTCTCTATGGCATGATAGTAAGCAGAAACAAATGTATTCACTCCATGCAAGCAGTTTCATCATTCTTTTGGGAAAGTACTCAGTGGAAGTTCCCTGATGCAAGGCTTTCTCCTCACTCTGACACCCAAATTGTTTGCTGAATGGCACTTACCAACCAACCAGTCATCTCCCCTGGATAAGGAACAGCAGGTAGGTTCACACCCAAAATCTCAAAAGACACTCCATGATGACATTAAAAGCTGCATGTCTGCCTTTGCATTGCCCCAAGTGAAATGTAAGCTGTCACCTCCTTTCCTGTTTTGCTTCCTCTATGCCCCTGTCCCATTTGGCTGGTAGCAGGTGCTGAGAGTTGGAGAACAGTGATCACTTGCTCTGCTCCTCACCTTTTTGCATCTGCACACCTCAGGCAGAGGAGACCTGCTGCTTGGATCTTTATGTCTTCACCCCTACCCTCTTCCTTACACCTGAGCACAGGAGCAGCTCCAGCTGGTCTGTGTTCACTTTGTTACCTGGTTGGTTAATGTTGTATCCCCTAAAAACAGCTTTTATAAGAACCAGCATAATAATAGCAATAACAAGACTGGAGTATGGGACAAGACCAGGTGATCTTGCTGCTGTTAAGTCTCTTCACCAGGCACTGAATGTATTTTGATGTGTCCTGTGCCAGACCTAGTCACAAAGACACAGGACACTGCAGTGCAACTACCCTCTTGTTTTTTTCTCTGCCACAGAGTTTGGGGTCAGATAGATGTTCAGATCTTTTAACCCAGGATTCCTCAGAATTTTTAAAAGCAAAACCTCAAAAAAATTTTACATTATTTTTGTAATTCTTGTTCCCAGTCACATTTCTATCATTCTAGCACCTGTACAATGTCACATTGTTGAGTATGATTCTGTCCAGTATATGGATCAGTCAGCAGCTGAATACAAATAAAGCTCTCTTTAGGTACCAGTGTCTTCTTGGCCTTAACTAACAAAAAAGTCTTCCCCTGTGTTCCCTGCTACTGTTTAAGATAGGATATTGGCTCAATTGATTTGGCCTGATACAAGCCATGCTCAGGATTTGCTTCCTGGTTTACCTTTTTTTTCCCTTCATTAGGAACCTGTTAAGTGTTAAAAAATGTTTTAAAATGTTGAATTGTTAAAAGTGTTGCATGATACAGCACAGTGTACCAGCAAAAGAGTAACTTCTACAGGATCTGAAACCAAGTCAGTGAGTGAGACTCTGTGACATCCATATGGGCTCAAAAACCACAGGCAAAAGAGGCAGTGCATATTTTGGGCACAGATGAAAAACCACAGGCCATACACCACCCAGCAGAGCAAAGCAGCAGAGTAGGGCTACAACCAGCAACTGGCTTGTACCCAGTACAGGCTCCCAGTCAGCTGGCATGAACAGAAACAGCCTGTTCCGGGGCAGGAACAGAGGTGACAAACACTGGGAAAGCTCAGGACAGGGACCATTTAGAGGTGCAACTTTGGACTGTCATTACTGTTCCATTCACACAGCTGGCACAGCAGCACCACATTTGACCCTGTGTCTTAACAAAAGCTATCTGCAAAGATTTCATTCAGAAATGTGTAGTGGGGAGAAATGAATTTGCTGTGGTTAAATATGAAACAGTCTAATTCCCATTAATCTCGCAGTAGTCTTGCAGTCACTGTAGCTGGGAATGAGACAGAAAACATATAGATAAATAAGAGACTCCTTCTTATGTCTCTCTCCCATACCCATTTAATTACTTCTGTCTGCAGAGGCAACATGTTAGTAGTAAAAGAATTTTTTTAAAGACTTCCACTTGCAAATGAAAACAAGATAAATGTGAGTCAGCTGTCTCATAAACTTTGGAACAACAAACACTTTAAAAACTGATGAAGAAAGCCAATACTCTTTTAAGAGTGTGCTCCAGAGTTACAGAAATTGCTAACATATTACCTTACCTTTTGTATTTTATTAACAATAAAGCCAAGTAAAGTTTTGAATTTGGTAGTTTTAATTAGTCCTAGACTAGTACCAAGCAACCTTATTATTTCTCTAATGAAAGTGTTAATAACTCCCACAATATTAAAGGGACTTACATTTTCTTAACATGACAGTTAATCTTAAGGTTTAGATTTATAGGGGAAAACAAGAGATTTAATTCTCAGCTTACATTATTTACTAAAATCAGCTTCTAGCCATTGTGCTTGTGAAGACCAGCTGACAAGTGCACGTTGGCTCCACCCTAAACCCTAAATGCAATACTGGCAGAAGTTCCAAGAATAAATCCCTGACGTAGATAGTGTCTGGGGGGTGGGGAAGGCTGACTGGGAAGGAGCCCCTCCCAAGCAGTTATTCCAAATGTTATCTAGTACGTAAGAGCAGGGAGGATTTGCCCATCCACCGTCCCTCTCTTTTCCCCATTCTATTATGGTTTCTAGAAACCATCATTTGGCAAAGCTCCAGAATTTTTAGCACCCAGGGCTGGTAATACAGTAGTCCCAGTTATTACAACATGACTTCAGCAGAGCTAAGGTTCACAGAAGTTACAGAAGCAAATGGCATATCACAAAGCAGCCACTAGAGTAATTTTAGAAATTTCATTTGACTTTCAGAAGATGAGGGATGCTTCAGTAGTTCATTTGCAAAACATCTTTGCTTTCCAAATAGCCCTTTTATGACCTCATTAACAGTCATGAGGTGTTAAAGCTGTGATTACGTAGTTTGAAATATCTTTTCACCATCTTCAGGAATCTGGAATTTTTAAACAGCTAAAAAATGATGTAACAAGATGCCTAGATCCTGACTGGGCACTGAATCTTACCATAAACTCTTGGTATCCCTCAGAAGATGAAGTCCCATTTTCAGTTTGATTCTGGAGGCTTTAGAATAAAATAAATATATACACATTTAGAATTACATAACTAAATAGGAGCTTCTCATGACTTCTTTTTTCTTCCAGGTATATCCCCAACTAATTTAATTCATGTCCATCTTCCCCTTCAAAATAGCAATAACAGCAGGTAAGAGAAGTATTTTTCACAATGATTATACTTTGCACAGACATACATGCACAAAGAGTATTCTAAAGAGTATTCTATCTCAAGAATGTTTAATCCACAGCTGTTCTGCTGGGATCCTGAGCTTGATCAGGGGCTGCATGGTGGTAGTTAGTGCATGTGCCCTCTTAAGAAAGGTTCAGACCTGCTTGTGAAATACCATGTAATGGCAGAGTTAGTAGCAAGAGTAACTCCTCTGACCAGCTCCTCTCTGCTTTGCTCTCCTCTCATTAACACAATGGTAACAGCCTGTTACCAGAGCAATACACGACAGATTGTTTTCCCCAGAGGAGGAAGTGTGTGCAGATTAGAAGTTCAGGAAGGAGCATTTGTTTGTTCTGGACAGACACACTGCAGACATGGTGAAAAAAGATACGGTGCCTTTGGAGTGGAAGGCTGTGGTGGTTTCTGACTTCCTGGAACATTTCATTCAGAAGTCTTGGGTCATCTCATGCTAACAGTCACTGGCTCTAAAAACTGTAAGCAGTGTATCTGCCTGCCTAGCTACATACCTTTCCCTTTTATGTCTTAAATCAGCTGAAATTCCTGTTTGTGTAATACAAATCACAAGTATGTCATCAGGCTCTCTGCACAGATTATACTCAGCTACTGAAATTGTTGCCTAAGGATTTTATTCTCGCCAATTACTAACTAATTTTGGATACTTGAAAAAATGGCATATATAATTTACAAATTACAAAGATACCTAGTGTCTGGCCTCTATTGCACAGAATCTGCAGGACACACAAGAAAATGCTGCTTTAATTCAAGTCAGTAAATTTAAGTCAGTTGCTACTGGGTTTTTCCCTTTACTTTCAGTTTGGTATGTTATTTCCCCCACCCCCAGTGCTATGTCCCGGCCTAAGTAATGGTGACAGTGGATTTCAAATAGTTGCAACATCTCCACTCAAGAAATGAGTTAATATCTTGCAAAGTGAACAACTTGAATCTGGATCCTATAGTTGCATGTAGCAAATGTAGCAACAGATTTACGATGTTGTTTACAATGATGATGATACAATTTATGACAAACACCAGAATGACATAAAGGGCATTGCATTGCACTTTAAAAAAAACATTGACCATCTTCACACACATGCTCTGGAAGAGGAACTTCTGTGCTTCCCATGCTAAAGATGGCTGGTATCTCTATAGTTCTGCAACCAACCTTACAGCGATATCAGTTTCTTTGGTATCTCAGCCTCATGTTTTCTGAGTGCTGGTGAAGATTTGCAAAAGCATATCATAGACCTAGGTACCCAAATCCTCTTGGTTCCCTGGAGTCATTTCCTGCAGAAAATATGATTTGGTTCTTAAAATTCTCTTGAAATTCCATGCCTCTTGTTGGTTTTTTTGCTATCCTAATGCAGGACAGGTGAGTGGTTACCTAACTTCTTCCTCACATTCTTTTTTCACTTCTAATGCTGTCTCTAAATACAGGCTGCATGTGTAAAGGAGTCTGTGTGGAGAAACCCAATATGTTGTGAGATCAAAGTTGACTGGGAAAATGTGGATTTACTGGGAGAGAAGGGAGCAGAACTAAGAGATTAAGACCTTTTCATTACACTTTTTGTATTTAGCACTAGCTACAGTGGTGTGTCAAAATGTGTTTTATATCCATATTTAACCCTACAATGAACAACAGTTAGCTCTAATCTAAAAGTTTAGTAGCCTCATTAGTGTGATAGTGACCAACTAACTAGGTCAGGCAACAGTAACACCACTGTGCAATTTCTACTCTGGAGGCAGTGGATGGCTCTAGGTTGGAGTGTGGATGAGGTACCCAGCTTACTGTCCTCTCTATCTAAGGAGAGACTCCTAAAATTCCCATCTTGGGTAGCTGCTCTAGTTGTATCATAATGCAAATGAATCACTGCTGTATAAAGGTCGAATCTGTAAATCTTTAATAGAAGTGGGATATATTTTTTCCCTCAAAAGTTTATAATTTCTCTCAAGATTTGGTCTTGGTTTAATGATTCCATTATTTATGCCTGTAATTTTTTAAGAAAGCTTATTGATATGTTCATATAACGTAGTATTTCTTGATGAAGTCACATAAATCACTGTTTAGTGAATTATATATGAAGAATAGAGTTCCCTTATCCCTTAATGGTCCTACATTATTAATAACAGTAATAAAACTTGATCTTTGGCATTAATCTCCAAATCAACATCCATGCAACTCTAGCCAAATGCTGAAGAAAATTTCATATAGACAAATCATAATGATTATAGTTTTCATATAAATCTTTCTTTTACTAATGTTATAAAACTTTTTCCTGGATTCAGATGAAATAACTGAGTCATCCCTCAAAGCAAAAAAGCATCTTCATCTGTCCTTCATTCAAAAGAAAGCAAAAAAAGAGCAATCCCTGACAAAAAGGAGTGTTCCCATTACCTTAGAGGAAAGCAAAACATGGACATAAGTTTCCACCATTCTCTTTCAGTGTCATAGGGGAAGTAGGATAAAATGATGGGAGAGAAGCTGCTCTCCTCCAAATTTCCCCTTAAGAATATATGAGCTCATAATGGAAAGCCAGACTGTCATCAAAAGATATTTTCACAATCTCTATGTTTTAATATTTAAAAATTCCTGTGATGGATCATAGCAAACTATCCCATCTTGGAAGTTCCACACAGATCTCTATAACTGCTGTCTAGGATTCTTGACATAAAGCTTACTATTACTCCATTTGTCCTGTAACAATAATTGAACTAAGCCAATTAAATAGATTTTATGCATGTGTATGTAAGCATATACTCTGAAAATACATATTTATTTATGTTAATGATTGACCATTAATATTTCAGAACTAATCAGGCATAGAAAGACCACTGTAAGGTTGAGCAGATGTTTAACCATGCATTAGTGACTCTACAGCCAACAAAGAAAATCCGTAATACATGGTTGATGTAAGCAAACAGACAAGCTGACGTGGATTCAGAAAGGAGCAAGCAACACGTATGAAAAGTTCCTTGTGCCCTTATCTATCTGCACAGGGACTGAAATGCAGGTCTCAGACGTGAATTTTGGAAATTGCCTTAAATGGGAATGAATTGTCACTAAACCTTGATTCAACCTGGGCTCTTTCTCCTTTGTGAAACAAGAGCTGCTCTGAGTGCTTCCTGGAGGCTGCAACTCACTGGGATTATGAGGGGTGTCCCTGGTCACTGAGGCATCCCCTCTGCCCCCCTCACCAGGTTTCCCCTGAGAGAAGCAGATTAGTGTGAATATGGTGCTGAGCCCTGTCTCCTGCCGACACACATTTCAAAGGCAGTCAGGATTCTAGATGTGGAGGAGACAATTTTATCACCTGGAACAGTCTGAATTCCTTTCACTTGCCCATACACCAGCTGCTTCTGCTGCAGCCTTCTCAAAAGGCTTTCTTAGACTGCCATTCTCATTCTGAACAGTGAAACAACAGCAGTAGCAAAAGTGTCAGTATCCACCTGGCCCACAGTTGGCAAAATGGCCAAGATAACAGCAGTTAATATAGGAGTAGGAATATTAGCAGCGTTGTGAATGAAGAACCCAAAACTGCCTGAGAAGCCATTTGTCCCAATTGGTCATGTAAGAGAGGAAGATAAGCATCAGCCAGTGCATATGCTTTTAGCCCACGTGTCCTCTCAATATGAGCATGTAAGACACATGCTCATGTGGGAGGGAGATAGTAGAGATTTTTAGGATAAATGGAGGATGGACATATCTAGGAAATAACGAATGTTTTGGAAGTTCTGCCTTATCTGTTATACTTTTGATATGGTTCTCAAATAATGCACTGATTGCTGGTCAATTCTGTGCGAATTAATGAATGAATACTTTGATCCAGACTCAGTGAAGAGATGTGAAGGGAGCAGTTTTTCTTGGTGGCAGAGCTGCCATTTCAAAGCTGCAGTGCCAGCCTCCTGGCTTTGCTCTTGTCCAGCTCTCACTGTGAACTCCAGCGAAGCCAAGTGTGGGGCAGACATCCAAGTAAGAGGCTGGGTACAGGACTCAGCAGGGAAGTGGTCAGGCCCATCTGAGGCTGAGATGCCCTGGTCTTGTGCTTTGTCAGAGGGAGTTAATGCTCAGCTGCCAAAGGCATATGTGCATCTACTGTCCATATTCCTTTGAAGGGGCTGGCTAAGGCAAGAAAAGGATTCCATCAGCAATACAGTACATTTGTGTAAAGCTTTCAACACAGTCAATCCAGCAACTACCCTCTTTGAAACCTCAGTGTGCCACCCTCTCTGCTGTTTGCTGCCCAAATGTGTAACAATAAATCCCCCACATAGGGAATTGCTCTGGTTCATAATAAGTTTATCTCAGTACTAATTTGGATTGTTATTCCTTTTTTGTTTAATGCTCTTGCTATGTTTGGGTACACCAAATATGCAACATATGCAGGTGCTCAGGTTGTTTCATCTGTGAGAAGGACTTCTGAAAGGCCAAAGACTAGAGAAGAATGGACATTGCTGGGTGACTCCACTATGGCTTTAATTTCTCAGCTGTGGGAACACTCCTGCCATTACAAAGCACACAGGATAGAGCTGTGCCTCTCTATGAATTCCTAAAGCATGTCAGGTTGAATTTCAAACCATTTCATTTACTTTTACAAGCAATTTAGTTCTTTCTGCTTATAACTTTTCAGTCATTTTGTATTCAAGCTCGGAACAGGGTGAGACAAACAGCTCAGTTTGGCTTTGCCTGAGAAATAAAGTGAATTGTTTTCTATTGTTTCACAGATAATAAGAAAATCGATTGAAACTTTTTCCTAATTTTCAAAGTATATGTTATGTTTAGTGCTTTTCTTTGTGCTTGAGTACAAAACTAAAAGGACCATCAGTTTATAAAAAAAATAGCAGTCTGTATTTTAAAATACAACATAAAATATTGTGACAATATCAGTTTTTTATTTCTGAGACAGAGCTAGTTGCTTATTTTTTGGTTGACATAAGCCTCAGTTTTTAGAATAAATACAATTTTAAAATAGCAATTAAAAATTATTTTCCCCTTAGCTTTACTTCTGATTGATTTTATTTCATGTAATTATCTTTTTTATCATTACCAGATAGGAAAAGATTTAGTTTATTTAACTTTCTCTTTCTGACCTCATAACATATTTCCCATCAGATAGTTTTGGAAGTTTATTCAGTCTGTATTTACTCTTCCTGAGATGATGAACAGGCAGTATGAGAGAGAAAGAAAATCAGGCAGGAAAGGAAATGCCTCTGGCGTCCCAAAAGGTCATTGTAACAATATCATAATCTCATTTCCTCCTTAAAGTTTACCTGGGAGTCCCAGATTTTTTTTTATTTCATTAGCTCCACCACTATGTAAAAAAGGAACTCAAGCCACGTGTTGCAATTCTGTGGTATTGCGGTGAAACGGAGCATCCCTTTCCTCTCAGAGTTTAGAAGTATTTATAAGGGAGCCAGCGCTTTGCTTCCTTCAGATCACAAACTCGACCTGCCTGGCAACTTGGGCTCACAGGCATCCCACAAAGAGGTGAGAATTCCTTTCTTCTCTAACACTGGGGCAATGCAAACAAAGCTGCTTCAGATTAAACTAATGTATTCAAGTACCTGTCATTTTTCTAAGGACACTATATGCTTATGTGCCTGAAGCCATGCACTAAATATATAAGGGTGTGTGTGTACAGCTCATAGAATTGTTATCCATAAACCAATAGCAATGTTATAAGGTAATAATCTTTTGTATCTTACCAATAGTTCTGTTGCTTCTGTGTGTGCAAATGTGTATTACTGGTCACGTTGCTCTTTGTTTTAAGAAACATAGAACATGATTGACTTTACCTTGCCTTGTCCAGATGATATCCAGAGGCCCTTTCTAATAGATATTCTTCTGTGATTCTCAGTGAAGGAATCTGTGCTGATTTATAGCAGCTAGTGCTCCAGATCACAGGGAACAGCCTGTGCTTTCCATCTATGAACCGCTCAGGCAACTGCAATGATCAGTGATGTTTGGATGCTGGTTTTATTTCTGATTAACTTTTTTCTACAATTCTGAGTTTAGGGGAGGGTGTTCTCCTCCATCTCAAAAGCTGAATGATTTTCCTTGACAATTATTACCTATTTCCATCAAAAACCTGAATCATTAATCTTCTCCCCAAAACCAGGAGAAACCTTTCTTGTTTCAAGGCTTCAATTTTGATGAAAAGTTGATACAGAAAAGAAGATACTTTACAGCCTTATCCTCAGAATTTTAGTTGATATTTCAGGCTCTGGTTTTATGAAGCAGTAATGAATGCTGGGTTACAGTGAAAGAAAAAAGCTTCTTTCAGAAAGCTGCAAAATGTATTTTTTTTTGCACATTAATAATCTTGCCTGCAGTAGAAAATCATCAAGATCAAAGAATATTTGCTTTCTAGTGAGGCAATATACTGCTAGTAATCTGCCTGATTATCTGACATTTCATGGAGGCTCCTGCCTCTCTCTGAGTACAGATGCAATGTGAGCTGATTCCTCTCTGAGATACTTTCTCCAAATACTGTACTTGTAGCTTCTGGTCCCATCAATAGCTGTGCTGTGTGCTGTACAAAACCAGACATCATGCTTTCTTGGTGTTTGTCCAGAGACAGCTGAATTCTTATCAAAATTAATGACTGCTAATAACAGTAGGAGCTGCCAGGGGCAGTATTGTTGCATGTAGAAATACATGCATATTTCTCCACCTTAAACACAAATGAAAATGTTTTATGGCACATGAGAAGAAATCAGGACTACTCTCCTTTCACTGAAAAGAATTGCTTTGGGAAGAAAAAATACCCAAACCAATTAATTTTCTGATTTTTTTTGTGTGCATTTGGACTCCCACTGTAGTCAGAATGGACTTTGACAAATGCATTTACCAGTCTCTTTTTCTATGCCATGATGCTGTTCATTTGGCTTAATTTTCAGCTGAAAATAGTCTAAAAGTGTCTCTAAATAACAGTTGTTAAAGGTTTTTTTGCACAATCAATACTTAGTACAATATTTAGCAAATATATTTTGTGTTTCCTGAAGAGCTCTAGCTGTATTTTTAATCCAAGGCAAATACAAATTTCTTTGTTTTATATCCAGTGCTATACTTACATATTCTCAAGTGAGACATTTGTATATGTCTCAGATGAAAAAGTAGCAATGATTTACATATCCAGCCCTTCCAGTAAATACAGCTGAATCTAGTAGGAATTTTGTCTGCAATTGCCTGCAAAATTAATTGGACCATTCAGTCTCAGGTGGACAGTAGAACAAGTGCCCTTTTGTCAAGTGTTGGAATTGACACCAGCTGTAACCTGCATTATTGACACTTGTCACCTGTTGTCCGAGAGATGGTGAGGACTTCAGTCCAGCAAAACACTTCAGCAGGTCCTTCCTTTTAATCCAGTCCTTTGTTTAAACAGGACTATTTAAATAGTACTTAAATGAAGGAATATACTTTGTGTGGCTGGAATTTAATGTCCATTTATCCTTTAGTCTAATGCCTTGTTTGTGCAACCAACCACTGGCATCAGGAGGTCTTTTCTCACATGAGGAATATTTAACTGAGGGACTGGGAATAATTCTGAGCTCCTGACCATGTAAGACCTATGCACTCAACATTTTAAGTTCTGTGATTTCTTCTCTCAACTGATTTGTGGTGTGAATTACAAGCAGATCAAAATGTTAGACTACATGAGAATTGAATATCCAGTTGTATTGAAGCTTAACCTAAATGTTCTTAGAATGGGAAAGTGTTTCTTAGTTCACTGGAACTGATCATGTTTTCTTATTATCCTGTCCAGCATTGAGCTTGATTTCAGTACATATTTAACCCTCCTCAACGAAGTTTTGTAATTAATTTTTTTCCCTACAGATGGCACACCTGCTACTTGCCTTACTTTCTCTATTTTCCTTTGCTGCCCTTCTGGAAGCACAGTGGAAACTGAGGGAAAATGGTAAGTGATCTGCACTTGCTGAGACCTACAGCTGTAGTAGGCTGTTGCACAGTAAAATCTAAAAAATACAAATAGTTTATTCCACTCATTAAATGCATAACTTAAATGCAGTACATTTGTAAAAACAGAGGATCAGTAATAAATAAACCAACCTTTTGATTAACTTAGCAGAAAATTGAGCTAAATTCAGATGATGAAATTTGTAGTTCTTATTGATGCAGTGTAGCTCCATAATCCAGGGTGTTTTCAATGTAATTACCCAAAAAGAAGAACCTTAAAGAACATTGGAAAAGCATTCTCAATTTTATTGTGTTTTAGTTGTAAAAGTAACTTTCCTTATAAAACATTATTTATCCTCTGAGTTCCCTGGGCAATACCATGGTGCTGAATATATCTTTATCAATATTGAGAATAATCTTTGCAAAGTCTGCAAGACTTCACTTGCCTGTGCTTCAAATATCTATAAGCAGTTTGGAAAATTTCCTAGCATTCTAGAGTTGCCTACTGTCTGCCACTTTAGATCTAGAGTTTGTATTTCTTGGAGATTCTTCTTTGTGGTAAAGTCTTAAAGGCTTCATTCTGGTATTGTAATGGCCTTAGAACTCACTGGAGCTCTGATTTCCTGCTGATTCTTCCCTGCATAAGGTGGAAAATGGCATCAGCTACTGGCAAAAGCTTACTCAGAGCTTCCACAGACCTTTGATGCTGAAGAGGGCAAAGAGCCATAGCAAAGTACCACAGCAAAGCACTGTGGCATGCAGGGGGGATGTGCCATTCTGCAAGTAGAGGCCACAGGCTACATGTGAGAGGAATGCCTGGCTTCAGACTGTCCTGGCATCCTCAACTTTAAAACAAAGGCAGCTGCTTATTTCCCATAATTATGAAGCACTGTAATATTCCCTGGGAACACGATTTTAAAACAAAACAAAAAAACACTTTTTTCATTTAAGTGAAAAAGCCTGCTGTAAATTCCAAAGTATAATCTTTTCTAATAATAAAGACTTCCAAGTGATGGTGAAACCTTGTTCCAGAAATCCAGGGATTTGTTAGCAGTTTTCCTGGAGAGCAGAGTTGGGAAAGGGGGCTCAGTTCACTCTTCCCATTGTTACAGATGTGTCACTGCTCATTTTATCTTTCTCTGCAATATCCAGTGTATGTCATAGAATCAGAGTGGAATGAAGAGGCACCAGCTAAAAGAGTGGAGCTCACCTGTGGCACAGCTGATGATGCAGTGCCAGTTTACTGGAAAAAGGGCACTGAAGTGAAAGGAAGTGGCAAGACTCTGATTGCTGAATTGAAAGAGTTCCCGGATGCCGGCAACTACACCTGCCTGACAAAAAAGACCAATGAAATTGTCAGCTATAGTTTTTTCCTTATAACTAAAATAGACTCCAATGGGGAAATGATAAGGACAATTCTGAAACGCTTTAAAGGTATGATTATAAAATGATATGATGTATTTTACTCCAGCTCTCTGAAGAAATGCATGAGAGATACTCACTTGCAATGGGTGTTCTTCAATGGCTTTATTGATTACTTTTCTGTATTATTTCTGCTTGTGGTGCAGCTCAGGAGCAGCTCAGGAATCAGCTGATTAATTTAGGACTCTCTATACCTACAGGATGGAGTGATGGTAGGAATGATAAGATAGAGAATAACATCAGTACCACACTATTGCTTTTCTGGTGGGGAAGCGATTGACTTGCTTTGCCTACATCTCACAGCCTCAACACCCAGGAGAGGGTTTGCAAAACCAGGGCTGTATGATTTGATAGAACTAGGACTGACCTAGATTTTAAGTGCTGTCATTTGGGCTTCTCCATTCACAAATAACCCACGGGGACAAGCCTGTCATGTTCTGCATTTTCTGCATGAACCTCACTACTTTATCCCTCATATTCCAGGAACTCAAAACTTTCCAAAGCTTTTTTCCCTGGCTCCATGACTTACCTGTCAGATACAGGAGGCTGGACTGCCAGTTGGCTACATCCAGGGTATGATATAGAGTTGTTGAGATTCTGCAGAGCTGGGACAGCAGAAGCAAAACACACACCGAGTTCTCATTCACTTCTCATACTGGAGACAGTCCCATCATGTGCTCCAGTGTGTGAAGACATGAGATTTTTCACTGTGTGCACTCTCCTGCAGGGTAATAAAAACAAAGCTTTGCCAAATTAAAAGCTTCAATATTTCTTTGTGAAAGGAAAAATGTGTATGTCCATTTAAGCATCTTACTGCCAGCTGTCTGCAACAGTTTGGGCACATTCTCACTCCTGTCAATAACCATGTACATGATGAACATTGAGCCATGTAAACCAGCCTCTAGCAACTAACTTATCAGCTAAAGGTGGCTTCCTAAGGGGCAGTATGGAGTGTGTCTGCCTGTGTACTCATCACCTACCAAAGCAAATGGGAGTCTACTGAATTATTGGTTTCTTTCTGCTTTCACCATTTTTGCAAATCAAGTTTTCTTTCTTTTTCCATCTAGAGACAAGCAAGACATTTTTAAAATGTGAAGCAAAGAATTACTCAGGAATTTTCACATGTTCATGGATGACAGAAAATGAGAGTCCAAATGTGAAGTTCACAATCAGAAGTCTAGAAGGGTAAGAGCTTGTACTTTCCTTAACAACCTCAGAGTAAGGCAGGAGGAGCCCTCTTTGTAGGGGCTTTGAGTAGGAGATCCTGGCTTTTAGGCTGTTCAGGACACATAGAAAGTGAGGAATCCCACTTCAAGAGTCTAAATGTCTGCAAAATTTTTTGAGCCATCACTGGGCCTAACTTAACTAGTAATGGCATGGAATTTGCTCTAAAATAAATAAAGACTTGAAAATAGAAGAATGCCCACTAGACTGTAACAGCTGCTACAGAACAGACCTAGAGTAACTTAAGTGATAGAAAAAATGGTCATGCAGAGGACAGAGAGGAAGTTGGGCCAAAAGCAGAAATAATCATAAGGCTGAGTCTCTTTGCAGTACATCCAGTGAAATTAAGGGAGTGGGAGGCTGCACCCACTGCAGAAGCTACGTGTCTACTGACAAGTCTCTGTTGAGGAACGCTGCAGAAACCTGTGAGGGAAATATGTGAGGGGAACCTTGTGGGGATTTCCTACCTTCCACTACTCTAGGGGGGTTTCTCCAAAAAATGGAGAGCTTGAGCAAAGCAAAGGTCACTTCAGTTTGTCGCAGAAGAAACAACTGCAAAGTGTTTTATTTTGTGGAATGCAAATATAGGACCAGACAGTACTTTATAGATGGCTTTTGTTATTTATTTCTCAATGGATGCATTTTAACCTTCCCTTATAACCTTCCAGCAAGGTAAGATACTAGAGCTTGTCACAGGACAGTGGCAATAAGAAATGAGATATCCTGCTAAGGCAGGAGGGCTCTTGCGTTTTTATATTAATATCACACTGAAAATACAGGAGCTCTCACTGAACAGTTTCTGAAGCTGTTGAAGTGAAGAATGATACAGGCAGAATTAAAATGTGACCTTACCAACTACATGTTATTGTTGTGGCAAATTCTCAGAACAAAACAACATTTCTAGTATTTTTCTCTGTTCTGTATTCAGCTCTCAAGGAGACATAACCTGCAGCAGCCCTGTGGCTCACACTAAGAAATCAGTGACTGAATACACAGTCCAGTGCCAGAAAGAAAACTACTGTCCATTTGCTGAAGAGCACCAGCCAATTGAGATGTTCCTGGAGGTCATTGATGAGGTGGAATACGAGAACTGCAGTACTAGCTTCTTCATCAGAGACATAAGTGAGTAGACCAGGAATCACAATTAATTGTTAGCTTTACTCTTGCTGCTGACAGTGGAACAATGGTGGATGATCCATCCCAGCTTGGGAATCCCTGCCCTATTCTACTGTAAATCTGTATCAGGGCCTCAGTTACTGGAACAGGGGAAAACAAATCATAGCAGCAGACTGGAAGGGGATGAGGAAGTGAAGAAGCAACATCTCCCAAGCTTGTGATCTCTGGCCCTTGCACCCTCATGTCTCACACAAATTTCTCTATTGAATGGACATGATTGAAAGGGGTATGTGGGAGAAGTCAGAGAATAACCAATAACTCAGCTGGCTTTTCTCTGGGAACTGCAGATTTAATCAGGAAATGGTTAACACTAAGTATGCTTCCTTCCCCATCCATTCCTACAGATGGGCATCCCAGGCAAGTTAATAGAAAGAGACAGGAGATTAGAGGACCCCTTGTGACCATGATGCCACAGGGCACAAGAAATGAAGCAGCATCCTAAAGAAATGGTCAGCAGTGGCTGAAGATGTCCAACAGAGCCCTCTGCAACACCCAGGAAAGAAAGAAAAAAGGATCTTACCTAGAGAGACTCTGGGACAGTGCTTAGTTTTCCCTAGGAAGCATACAAAGCAGTTCTTACTCCTCTCTCAATCTCATGGAAGCTCCCTATAAAACTATCATCAGTATTACACCAGCATCTGATATTATGCTTCTACTGTGAACTAATCCCTTCTGTATTTTCTCTTGCAGTAAAACCTGACCCACCTCAGTGTCAGTATGTGGCCAAAAATGCAACAGTGACCTGGACATATCCCAGAACGTGGAGCACACCAAAGTCCTACTTTCCTTTGACTTTCAGGGTTAAAGTTGAAAGTGCAAAGAAACACAAAGTCATCCAGGTAGAGATACATTTGGAACACAACAAGTTTTTTTGGCTTGAAGAATATAATATTATGTAAAATCATGGACTAAATTTTTTTAAAATAATCCAAAAAAAGGATTCCGAGTCCCAAGGTTCTATCTTGGTAGAATAAGACCTCCTTCCCAGTCCCACTCCTATAAGCAGTAAGATCCAAACAACATGCATGGAGTGGATACAACACTGATGTAACTGGGGAGATAAAATCCTGCCCAGCATTGCATAGCTGTGCTGGTGTTAGAAATTTATTTACTAATTCATTAGCAGGCTGTGTAGGTCCTAATGTGGGAAAATCCCAATTTCCAAATCAAGAAGTCCAGGAGCTGTTGCACTGATTTCCTGTTTGTACCTGAGTAGTTTAGACTTTACAGGTGAATTGGCAAATCACTGACTCATTTGGTAGCATTTCTTTGGAGAGTGGCAAAGTCTGTTTTGGTCCAGCAATCAGAAAAGGAAACAAATGTAATGATCATTTGTCAACTGATTAAACCAAAGACACTGAGGATGCCTTTTACTATGGAAAAAAAAAAAAAAAAAGAAAGCCTATAACCAGCAGATGGGGCCATTCCCCCATTGCCGACTCCTCGGTTGCTGCAATTGTCGCCTTGTGCAATCCATTAGGTAGAGAAACTGGCGCGTCTTTGGAGAGCTTCTTGTAACAGCCACAAAGCCTCGGTGGAAATTTCAACGATACTGAAAAGCAGCAACTTCTGCCTTTCAGTATTTCCACTCCGGGAGAAGAACAGAGACAACCCAGACAAACAAATAACGCCTTTGTTTTAATGACTGTTTCAGTCTGGGGTTTGTATCACTTTACAACACCAGTTCCAGAGAAAGTGGACTTATTAGTTTGCTTCTACCGAGGCTCAAGTCCTCATGACTTTGGTATCTGTGGGTTAAGACTGGTGCCTCTGAAATAATAGAGTACCAATGGGATTTTTTAGTTACATGTGCTTGTTGCAATCTGTTTTGTTGTATGTTCTGCTTGATCTCTACATTCTGCTGATTGATCTGTGTCTTGTTCACAGAACAGTGATACTGAGGAGGAGTTTATTCAGATTCCCATGCCTGGACCAAAGGACAGTATCTCTGTGCAGGCCAGGGATCGCTATTACAACTCAGCATGGAGCGAGTGGTCTTCACATTGCAGGTAAGACATCAAGAAATTTCTACTGGAGGAACAGGGATGAGGATAAGGGACTTCTTGTGCTTCTTAAATGCTCATTTATTTCACACTCATAATAATTTTTGTCTCCTGAGCATTTTTTTCATGGAATATCTGTAAAAGAATAAACATGTAAATGTATCAAGCAATTGAAATTATGGTTCTCCTTAAAGATTAATTGAGGAAAAAAATGCATTTAAATCTGAAACAATGGATGTAGGTTTGTGGACATAAGTAGGGTTCTGATTAACTGGGCAATTACAAAACAGTTTGGGGGAAATAAATGAGCATTTAGCCTTTGTTAGTGTATCCCATGCTTATTTTCTGCTTTCTGTTTAATGGCAGCTCATGAATCAATGTTGAGCATCCAGATACATCAGGTACATCCAGATAGACAATCTGGACAATCCAGCAGACAAGTTTTACTAGTGAAATTAGAGTGAGAGAAATGGGACACATATTTGTTGTTACAGACAAAAGCTATTAGAAGCTTCTGTTAGTCTTAGGAATGGCTATTCTCTTGTTCTGTGATCTGAGCAGCTTTGACAGCTCTAAATTACTCTCAGCCTGGCTTTCCAGGTCAGAACAGATTTTTAAGCATGGAAACAGACACCTTCAGATCAACACCAAAAAGAATTATGCAGATTTTTAGATCTTCTTTCTCCTTTCTTCTGTTTTGTAATTTTGGAGTGGGCTGTATGTTTGAGGGGTTTTATTCTGTTTGATGTAAATGCAAATCTCTCTGACCTTCAAGTTTCCTGAATCACACTGTTGAAAAGTTGTAAACTTGTAGCCCAAGTGAAACACTGTACATGATATCAGAGTTCTGTGGAGCCCATCTGCATTGGTACAGCAGCATTTACTTACTTGCCAATGGGAATTCCAGGAAATTTTCAAAAGCTGGACGGGCACCTGACTCTCATTGGTTGTAGATTAATCCAGACACAGGAATTCTGTTGTTGTGTGATCCCGAGTTCAGTAGAGAAACTGAGTGGTGGCATCTCACTAGATAGCTCCGACTTCCAAAGCTTTATTGAGAAACAGACTAAAAATCTTGATCTGAGGAACATAAAGATAATTCTTATTTAAAATTTGTTTTATTTTACAGATAACCAGTAAGAAATTCTAAGAGAAAGGCACAATGCTCTTAAAGAAAGCAAAGAATGAATTATCAACAGAACATAAGCATGATTAGAAGAAAAATACGCATTCGAGATTATGAAGAAGCCATACTATATCTTTTTCTTTAACATATTAATATGGTTTTGATTTTAGCAGCTTTTTTAAATTCTCACCATTTGAGCAACACCTTTAGCATACATCATGTTATATTAACATGTCTAGTATTCTGATGCATTGCTGACAGCTATTATTGTAGGCTCTGGATATTATTGTATTGCTTTAATTTATTTATTTATTTATTTATTTAAATTTGTCTATTTGATATGACTTGCTATGCCAGACAATGGCAACCACTATTTAAACCCTTTTGCATGTTAATTTATTTGGGAAGCAACTTACTGAAAAAAACTGGTTTAGTGTTCCATTATTTAACTATTTATTTATTTATTTATTTATTTCTATTTATTTTGTTGAAGTGTATCAGCACAGAAAGCCTTGGATGCATGAGGCAGCTGTGTATCATGTCTCAGTGCCATCCTCATCATCCAGTCTGACTGCAGATGTTTTAGCAAAAGAAGGAATTGCAAGTTCTGAGTGCCAGAAGTGTTAGCTGCTGCCTTGGCCCACATCATGTTGATGTCCAGTTGGCAAACGCTGTTAATGGTCTTTACATGAAAGACCAACCACTCTCCAAGGCCTCCACACAAGCTGCAGTGAGAGCAATGGAAGCTGGTTTAGAGGCAGCTGTGATTGAGACTTATTGGCACTTCTCATGAGAGGAAATGGGAGCCAGTTTTGAAATATAACACATCCTAAACACAGCTACCCATCTTCCTGTGATCATTATTCAGTGATCCATGTGTACCCAGTGCATCTCTCACAAGGGAGTTTTCAGACAATAAAATCAATTCAGACCTGCTGAGCCACAGGGAAAATCACAGGGCACAACTAGCCAGGAATATGCAACTGAAACTAAGGCAGCTCAAATTATTTAAAAGCTTAAGTGCACTGCCTCTGGTATTTCTCAGAGCAATTGGTAACCAGTTTTATATATGGATGTTAAGCATCTAATTTACGTTAGGGCTCATTTTGAAAGGATTTCCCTGGTACTGCAACATGTGCTAGGTGTCTTCACAGAATATTAGGAAAAAACCCTGAAGTCCTGGTTCTGACTGCTTACAGTGTAAGTCCCCAGGTCTGGAAAGAAGCAGAGGCATGTGCTAAAGCCTCTTTTCCAGTCTTAGAAATGGGTGGTAATTTAAGATATTTAAATATTGAAATGTGTGAAGTATCTGATATTTCAGAACACTGTTGGTAATCTAGCTACAAGTGTTATTAGTATTTATTAAGTCTACCTGTCTTGTTTTTGCTATACATGCAATTACTTGCTTGTTCTACAAAGGAGCTACAAATAAACACATCTAAAACAAAAAAAAAAGGGTTTATGTGTTATCTTTTAAGAATGATTAATGTCACTTTCCACTCTCCTACCAGAATGTTATACACTACTTCAGAGACAATGTCTGTAGGGACAAGTAAAATTCATGGCCTGTAAAACTGTACAGAACAGCAAAGAAAAGTGACACCTGCAGGCAGCAACCTCTTCTAAAGGCTGCTCTGCAGGCTAAGGAGTTTCTCCTTCCTGTGCAGTCTAAGACCATATTGAAGTTCAGTGGTCTTTGTGGTCAGGTTCACAACTGAAAGCAGCTGACATACACCTTCAGGTCTTGGAGGTTTCACTCTAGCCCTGTAGGTACAGGGTTCCAAATTAGGAGGACCTTCTGTTTTTCAGGTATCTGGGGTGAAACCCTGACACCATTGAAACCTCTCATTAACTTCGTTTCAGCCTCATGTTGACTCTTAAAAATACTCAGGCTAAATTTACAAGTATTCAGAGAAAAGACTCTATTCCCTTTAGAAGAAAATTACTTTCCCTGCCATAATGGAAGTTAAACCTCCCTAAAAGAAGCTTTCCTGGCATAGATCATGAGGTAATAAAGAGGCAGGAGTGGGAAAAATAATTACCTAAGTTTCTTCCTAAAAATAACAAAAGTTTGAATCTCTCACTTTTTCTATATAAATCAAGTTAATTGTACGATGGCTGCTCTCAAAGACATTAAGTTGGCTTCAGTCCTTGACTATCCATTTCCTGGGCCTTAAATGGATCCAGTTTCTGAATATCTGCTCTTGAAATTGTCAGAGAGTCTCCAAGGAACCAAACTGTACCAGACTGAGGAACCAGATTGTACCAAACAAGGTTGGTAGTACAGATATTCACTAGGCTGGCTCCATACACTGGAGATAATTTCCTAACATATTCCACTCAGTCAAGAAAGCAGTAGTTGATGTGTCTGTTAATTTCTCTTTTTCTTAATTCCTCTCCTTGTTGCAGTGCAAATAGGCTGGAAACCTTCTTATAAATGTCACAATTCACAGACTCAGTCTTCTCAATGCACAAAATTACTCCTAAAAAACCCTTTAGATTGCAAAATCACAGCTTCTGAAATAAAATAACGATGGAATGAATTTTATTCCTCAGGCTCTGATGTCATGACAGTCACTAATTACATAGTCACGCAATAGGTCTTCTACTGGACCCCATCTTACTCAGCAACCCACTATTCCCAGGGAAGGGGCAGATCCTCCAGCTTTCTATTCATGCTCATCACTCAGTATGTGGCTTCAAGTTTTGCCTACCACACCTCCCTAAATCTGACTGATAGAGACTGACTAACTCCCTCCAGGGCTTTTTGTGGGTGCTCCTCATCCTGAAGAATGCTTTACAAATAGTTGCTGTTCGTAATGAGGCATTAATAGGTTGCAGAGGGAGCTTGGTGCCCTCTATGTGCTTAAGCCATGAGAGCTGGGTTCTGGGTAAACAGGCACTTGGTAACAGCAAAAGAGGAAAAAAATGTCTTATGTCTAATGAGGGGTTCTGGGAAAAAATTAATTATTAGATTTCTAGTCGAAATGCTTCATGTTGACCTTATCCATCTTGACCTTATCTTTTCCCAATTCTTTATAAATTGTACCTTCTTTTTTATGAAAGTTGTCATTTCTGTAATAGACATGAAACTGGTGTATGTCTTCTAATCTTGTTCTGGTACATGGAAAAAACTCAGAAACTTCAAATATTTCAGTTTGACAGAACTTCAATGTGCTGGAAACTGCATCTTGAAATACAAAATAGAACACTAAGTCTTGTTCAATGCTCGCCAACCAGTTCATGCTAAGTGCTAAGCTGTTCATGCCTGTTTTGCTGGTATCTGTGAAGAATCAAGTCATGCACAAACATCAGATACTGAGTAACTCAAAAGAATTCATTAGCTAGTTGTGTGATAGTAGGTATCACAGCCTTGTCATTTAACTTAACTAAATCAGAAGGTACAAAAGAAAAATAATAAAGATCGGTTCCAGCCTTTGCAGAGTTATAGTGTTGGTGGTTTTCTTTAACTTTCAAGAACAACACAGAAACCTTCTGCTGGGATCTGTCCCAGCTTGATAACTACAATTCTAAAGAAAGGCTCCTTTGATCTTTCTTAAGTTGTGGATAAAGGAAACTCACCTTCCTTCAGGCAAAATACCCAAATATTTTGGCATTGTTTGATGCCCTAAGAGATACATCACTAGGTTCTCAAATCTTCCATTGAGCAAGACTTCAGAAGTCTGATATGTTAATTGCACATGGGCGGACAACCCTAACCACCCACATGCAATAAAATTGATGGAGCCTGTGTACTGGGTTCCATATAAACATGCACTGGAATCACTAAGAGGTTTGAATTCCCTCTTGTGACCATCTTGACTTGCAGATCCTTCCCAGGTATAGCTGGTATGTGAGAATACGTTCTTTAGCTATTTCATCTGCCATTTTTTCAACGCTGCTGATTTTCTCAATGTGAATGTGAGACACTTCATCATATGAATGGGAACAAACTGCAGTGCATCAGTGCTTTCTGGAACACATTCAGATACCACTGTCCCATGTAGAATAACACATACACTTAACTAATTATGTGTTCCTGCAGCACATTTGGCATCACCTTTCGGCTCCTTACAGAGCTCCAGAAATAAAAGCAACATATCGGTAACTGTGACAAATGTCCTCACTCTCAGAAAAGTAAACACCAATATTTTATCAGGTATAGCAGGCCCATCAAAGTGAAAATACATTTGTTCACCAAGTAACTGCTCTTTCTTCTTCAAAATGACAACCTGGAGGGGTAAGATGTCAGGAAAAGGCAAGATACAAGGATCAAAGAAGAAAACTATCAGAAGCTTACAAAAGCTTTAAAACAGAAATTCCCAGCTCAATGGAAACTAGGATGAGTGTGCTGATGAGACAAAAACCTCACCTATAATTTTTCAATGCTAACACAGAATTTACCATAGATTTTAGAATTAGTTTTAGTAATGACAAAGAGGCCTTTCTTAACCAACACTGGGAAGCAGCTGTTACTAAACAGATCTGAACATTTGTTTTCCAAGAAATAACATTTGAGTAGCTAAAATCAATTCAATGTGCTGCTTTATTGTCGATGTCTGCTTTGTCAAATCTAGAAATGCTAACTCATAAGAGCAAATACAACATGCCACAAAGTCACAAAGCACCTGGCTACTAGCAACATTTGACATTTGCCCATGAAAACCACAGAATCAATTCAGGCTGGAATGGAAGACTTGAATTTACCCAGTTCCCCACAACCCCACCCAACCACCAGACCATAACCAGTTTCAAAAAACTTAATTTTTTAGTATCTCCAAGAATGGTGTTTTCATAATCCCTCTGGGCAACCTATTCCAGTGCTTAACTACTCATTGTGAAATTAATTTTCTTCACATCTAATAATAATTTCTCATGCTGCAGTTTGAACTGTTCTCTCTTCATTTCACTGTGCATCTCTCAGAAGAGTGTGTCTCTTGTCTTCTGTGCATGCCCCTTGTGAAGCAGCTGAAGACAACAGTGAGACTTAGCTATCTTCCCTTAAAGTGAACAAACCACTTGTATCAGTCTTTCCCAATATGACAATGTGCTTCATCCTTCTAAACATCATGTGCATCTTGTGCTGGGGAGCCCAGGACTGTACACAGAATGTGGATGCAGCCAAGCAAGTGAAAAAATTTTTACTTTATCATTACATTCTTACTAATATAGCCAAGTACATAGGCCTGGACTTGTTCACTGTAGAGGTAAATTAACTCACCAAGAGTTCAACTTGTCCACCAAGAGAAGAACCACTCCACTCTCTTCTCAATCTGCCATTGAATGTTCTAGAAGGCAGCACTCTAAGCTACATGAACCTTTGGCCTACCTGAGGATGACAGGTCTCATGTTGTCAGACCAGCTCTGTATGAAGACTACCAGGGCAAACAACAAGCCTCTGCAAGTTTGGGCAGAAAGATATCACAGATTAAGTATTTTTTCAGTCAAAGATATCACAGATTAAGTATTTTTTCAGTCAAACAGAGACTATTTTCTCCTGTTTGCTAATTCTGCTCATTCTTAAAGCTCAACATATGAATACTGATGAACTGAGAACTCATCATGTATCTTTGCTCCTGCTGTCACAAAATATTATATCTGATCTCTAAACTGGGCAAGCTTTAAAGGCAGAAGAACATTGAGAAGGCTGTGGGTGAAGGTGAGAATATTCCTCATGAAACAAACTTCCAAGCAGCAACTACTCTCACAGAACAGTGTGAAAGGTTTCAGTGCACATCAATACTCACCAAACATTGCTTTCTGTCCACAGCTAGTGACAAAGATCAGCAAAATTTCAAGAGAATAGGAATCAAGCATTTCAGCGCTACTTCAATGAATCTTTTAGAACACACCCAGTAAGATTATTTTTTTTTTCCCTGGGAATTATGTTCATCTCTAAGGGCCGATACAGCAATAACAGAACAGCACTGAGTCACTCCTTGAACTTGCTAATGGAGATGGAACAGTTAATTAGGCAAGGGGATTAGAAAAGTACAATACATCTCCTTTATCAACACAATCCATGCTGTGACGCTCATCTTTGCCCTGTACTTATGACCTTCAAGCTGTAGAGAAGACATTCTTATTGACACTACCCATGGACAACACCTTCTTATAATTACCTTCTCTACAAGGGAGATTTCGTCACTGGGATTCCTGCTCTTTGTGTGTGTGTCTATATATATCTGCACTCACAGATACAGGAATACACATTTAAGCTAAGTGCACTGGAATACTTAGAGCACAGACTGGCTCTGAAACAGATCAAGAACCCATGTCTGCCATGAAGATAACAGGTGTCTTTGTGCTCTTCAGCCTGGCACTTCTCTGCCTAACAAGTAAGTAATCTTTTAAAATTCCCAATATATTATAGTTTTAATGTTCAAACAATGGCAGAGCTTTAGCCTGCTGGGACAGTAAGCAATGGTTGCTGGACTTGGGTGGCAGAAAGCAAGTGAAATGTTCTGCTTGTGCACTATTTTGCATTCAGTATTGCACCAGTTGCTAACTGGAGTAGTTGAAACCAATTCTTTGATGGTGGAACAAATCAGAACTGCATTCTGCATTGCAGCTAAAAAATGAACTCTAAAGCCTAGGTATTCTTTATTTCCATGTGAGCAGAGAGCCTGGAGATGGTGATGTCCTTCTGCCAAACTCAGCAAGCAAGAGACAATTGATTATGCTCTGACCACATAAATGGATGTAAATAACTTCTTTATGATGTTAGTTTGACAGACTGGAGAGAGCTGTGAGGCATAAGTTGCTCTTTGGAACTTTCAAACATTTTTCCATTAAAAAAAAAACCAAAACAGTAAAGTAGTGCTTTCATAAGAATTCCAGCAAAACCCTTCCTTGAACTCTCTAGTTTATCTTGACTGCATCAAAACTTTTTGAACCTTTTCTTTTTTTGCATTCACTCCTAAATACACAGTGGATAATAAAAGGTTACCAGAGGGAAAAAAACACATTGTAATGTTTTGTGGAAGTGGGCTAAATCTGACCCCATCCCTGACTAATGAAAATTCAAGTAGAATTTCTGGTGGCATAAACTGAAATCCGATATGGAACATTAGTTGTTAGTTTTCCTTACTCTGGACAATTTTATTTGATGAGAAGATCTAAGTAGCAGCATGAAGGGAAGTTTCAGTGGAGAGCTTAATAATTTAAGAGATCAAAAAAGCTCTATTTAGCCAGAAAAACAAGTACTACAGCTGTATTGCCTTTTATATCATAATGCATTTTCTTCCTGCTCCTGTACAGAAGCCACTGCCTGATAAATTTTATCCCTTGGAAGCCACAGAATGACAATTACAGGACAGAAAAAACAAAATACATTCCTAAAGAAAGTAACAAATGTGTCACCATAATGGAGACATGCCAATGTTTCTTGATTACTTTACAGGAGGTGTAATTATCATTGTTTTGAAGTAGCTTTTTGAAGCCCCACCTGAGAACAGGGCTCGATTATACTAGATGCCATGTATATACAAAATAGGAGCCAATCCTTCAGCAAAATAGTTATGAATCTGTATCAATCAGCAAGGGAAAACACTTTTTAAATTGACGCAATGATCCAAATAGCATTATCATTACTGTATTTCAGTGAAGATATTATCAACATTATTGACAGAAAAACAAAGTCTAAAAGGACCGTGTGATTTGCTTGCAGCCACATATGATCTGTTTTAAATAAACTTGAGAATTAAAACTCAGTCATGCTCAACGACTACTTCATCCTAAAAAGCCTGGCCAGTGAACACAATATTGACTCCTGGGTCTTCAATCTTTCTCTGGTGAAAGGGGAATAATAGCCTCCATTCCCTCTGACAATGAAGACCATTCTAGCTGCTGAGACTGATTTCTAAGGTAAACAGTACAACAAGGTCCACTTGTTTAATAGGTCTTGACACCTGTATCTTACTAAACTCTGAAAAATTATGTGCATATTTACTTTCAAGGAGGTAAGGGAATTGGCATTGCTGGAAGGTCTGGCATCATCATAGTGCAAACTGAACATTCACAATAATATTTTTTTTTAATTTTATCTTCTGTGATTCTGTTTATATTGCAGATGCTGCCAAACGGGAGGAGGTGAGTAATTTCTTTTCTTTATTTTTCTTTATTTCTGGATTAAAAATATATAGGTCTGGTGATTCCCTAAAGAAGCAAATCCTAGGCTTCTGAGGGTGATAAACAGCATATTAAATAGAGTGCATGCACTGCACAGGAAACTCATTGCTTGTCAAATATCTGGAATAAAATGCACTTGACAGGAGAAGACTGAGCTTCAAAACCAGCACAGGAGACTTTTCAGTAATTTCTTTTATTAATTTGTACAAGTTTGTATCAGTCTGTAATGAATACAGCTCCACTATTAGATGAGGGTCTTTCAACAATTTCTTTTCATGCTAATTCTTAAATAGGACTTTGCTTTATTCTGCCTGGGCAGATCCATTCACCAGTGTAAAAGGCATTAAGAGCTGACATAATAAAGAGACAGAAACCTTTCATATCCTTGAGAATTGATCTCATCTGAATTTACTGACAGTTTCACTCAGGCAGAGAAAAATATTAAGACTCAACTTTTCTGTAAATGGAAAAGGGGCTGAATTTCTTCCAGTGACTGTATTCTTATTCATACAGACAGAAAAGTCTCTGAAGGTGCTCAGTTTCTGAAATGGGTAGCATCACCCACACCTCTGTCAGAAGGAATTTCTTTTTTGAGATTTAGGCTCAGCTAAAATAGATGGTGGAACCATCCATACTGACTGTGCTGCTGTAGAGCAGCTGAAAAGCTTGCCTAAAAAAAATCATATATTCATTATTTCTGCAGATGAACAGAGAATGAAAGAAAGATGGATTCAAAGAAAACTGTTACTGTATTTCCAGGTTGACTGCAGTGAATATAAGAGATTAGAAAGAGGAAGACCTATTTACTGCGAAAGACTCTACCAACCTTTCTGCGGCTCTGATGGGAAAACATACAACAACAAATGTTCTTTCTGCAAAGCAGTCCTGTAAGTGCCCTACTGCATAATTATGCCAAATAACTCAAAATCTGAGATTATCCAGTCTAGATATCCAGTATGTCCATCCCACCTAAGTACTATAATTTTTTACAGGGTCACTACTCTTTCTTTTCCCAATGTTTATAAACTGCTTGCTTCTCACATCAATAAGGTCCGACCAGTCTAAACAAATGCCCTTGGTATTTGTGTGAGCAGCTTCCTATTCTACCAGAAACTGTGGAAAATGAACAATATAGAGTTCAAAGAACAACTCAGGGCAAATGAGGCACTCAAACCCAAATCGTGTAAGAATTCAAAAGTAAGGGAAATACTTGCACTTCAGTAGATAAAATACTTAATTTTGAAACCTATTTACAGATCAATGCCTTCCTATCTCCTGCAGATGTTCACATCATCTTGTCTGTTAGCAAGTTTTTGGCAAAGACCTGAGATTTTAGTTAATAAGATGAAGCTTAATATGTACAATGTCTATGTCCTTCTTTTCCTTTGCAGAAGAAGCAGAGGTGCCTTACATATGAAACAAGTAGGGGCGTGCTGAATGAATTCCTTGTGATGGAGAAGAATGCTGAGAACAGCTTTACACTGCCTTATCACAATCTCTTAATTTCATTCATCCTGTCTGTTCTGATGACAGCAAACAAAATAAACTTTTCATCTGCATTGTTTTTTGCTGCTTCTCTGATCTGCAACTTCTCTGAGTATTGAGATCAACACTTCCATCCCCTCTGCAAAGAACTTCTTGGGATTCCCAGGAGCATCTCTGTTTCTGTAGCAAGTTGGTTTCCACATGAGCTTTTCATTACATATTTATCTTCATGGTTAAAGTTCAAATCTTCTGACAATACCACCTGATTTTAGTGGATAGAAGTCAGTGTAGACATAGTGTCTGCTTTCCTTGTTGGTTAAGTGTTCTATGTCATTTACCCCAAACTTTTGCAGATACTCCTTTTTTTAAGCCTTCAACTTTCCTAGGCAGTGCTTTGAGTCCTCCAGTTTTGGAGCTAAATTTTAATTTCTCTTTTTTTTTTTTCCAACTTTGTACAACTCGATATGATACTTAGCTACTTAGATTGTATAGATATTAAAATAAAGTTTAACCTTTCCAAATAATAAGTTTATGCATCCATTATTCACAAATAAGGTATTTCCCAAGTTACAGAAATTAATCACAGGGCAGGAGTTAGAGCCAGAGGGAAAAAACCTAAGTCTGTAACAAAAGCTGTAATACTGATAGTATGCACTAGGTGGCCGCATATTACTAGAGTTTACTTGACAGCAAACTTAAATTCCTTCATTTAAATATGATCGTCAATTATTCTGTTCACTGCTGATAAACTTTCAGACCTGATGAAAATTGTGTTCTTATTTTCTTAGTTTCTTCTTTTTTTCATTCTAAAGTTAGTTTGCCCCTTCTACATTTAGTCAGACAAGGGAATACATTTTCCCAGAATTAAAAATAATCATGGAATGTTAGGGACTGGAAGGAACTTCACATTTTCAAGTGTAATTTACATTCATGTTTGCTTTGGAAAGCAGGCCTTCCTTCTGCATTAGTGAAGAATAGACACCACAAATCACAGATGATGAAAACTGGCATGTTCGAGCATTTTGAGATGGTGGCAGTGACAGCAGAGATGAACACATACAGACTAGAGTTTAATATCCCATAAGATCTCTTGAATTTTGTTCAGTTTTTCCCCTCCATTAACCCTCACCCTAAGGCCTAAAAGAGAAAGGAAGATGGAATGTAGGTAGATGATAATGAAGATTATATATCAAATGCTGTGAAGAAATGGAATTTTCACAAATGTTTTTTTTAATCAAAGATACATTATCACATCAAGGGAAAATAAAGAATCTGTTGGTTATAGGTGCTAGTGCTCATGACACTGGAATGGAAAGACCTAAGATCGGTGTGCAAGGATTAAGTAAAGAGGCAAGTCGGATGGCTCTGACTATTGTCTTTTGGATTAGACATATATAAAGCATGAGGATGTAGGCTGGTACTACAACTAAAAATAAATCTGTGGCAGCAAAAATCTGCAAGTATGGAATGTTACTACTCACCAGATAGAATTGCTTCCTGTTAGAAGAGATAAACTAAGAAAGGTAAGGAACCTACTTCTTTTCATACTGAATTAAAGGAATTAATGGAGGACATTGGCAGAAAATTTTTCTGTCTATCCAAGAAACAAACTAAAAGCACCACTACTGTGATCTTTGTTTTTCTGGAAACAAGGTGCCAGCAATTAGGCAGTAGGAATGTAAATAAAAGTTTTTCTCAGCTAAAAAGCTTTTTGCTTTGGACTCTCAGCCTAAAAAGATTCTCACAATAGGTCATTATGCCCTGAATTTTCACCAAGAAAGATCGTAATGAGAAAACAAAGATCAGATTGAGAAAGCAAAGTTTCATTAGGACGTCTGAAAATCCATCAGGTAATATCAAGATATTTTCTAATATCTAAAGCCTAATTTATTATCTAATATCTAAAGCCTTCTAACTTGGCTTTATCACAGTCTAAGCAGATGTTCACACCATTACCTTTAGAATATTGAGATATTTAACCAATCTCCTATGCAGCCAATGCACATTCTCATGGGTGATTCAGAGCCCTGTAATTTAGAGGTCCATCACATACTCCCACATCTACCTCAGACCCTGGGATTCTAATTTGTTTCTAGTAATTGCTAACATGATACAGATGAGGGCAACTGGACAGCAATTCTTTCAAGCATGAAGTGCTTTTTATCAGCTCCCCCTAGTATTACGTGCTGTCCCACTGCTGCAGGTAACACTGAGAAGCCTACCAGATTCTGACTGAAGTGCGAGCAAAGAACAAATTGCTGCAAATGACATCCGCTGAAAATGCTGAAGCAGCAGGACAATCTGGACAGTCAAGTTTGTGTGATGGAGCAACGACACAGAAATATGGGGAAGGAAAAATGTACACAACCTGAGTGAGCAGATGAAACATGCTCAGATCCTCTTTGCTAGATCAAAAAATAAATTACCAGATATTGACACCGAACAGAAAAACAAAATGGATCTCCTTGTGCTCACAAAGGACCAGAGTTTCCACAGCTCTGCACTGAAATGTTACACACGCATCACTGACGTAACTAGTTACATGTGGAGGAAGGCCTTTCACTATAAAGCCTTATCTCATTTTTCTGCTTCTATGACAAGAGGTAATGAAATACAGGCCTGAAAATCAGATGGACTGGGTTCACAAAGAATGAAAATACCAGTGCAACAAAGCCACTTCACTTGTCTGTAAAGCCCACATTTTCTAATAGTGTTGTTACTGTATTTCTCCTACCATGTAATTACAGCAGATGAAAAGCACTGGTGCCCCACATGCTCCATATAAGAGATGGACCCTGCCCCTGAGATCTCACAGTTAGATGTGGAAACCAAACTGCTGAGTGGAAATGTGGACACTTTGATCAAAGCCTCTTATAACAGAGAAGTATAGCCAGAAACAACATCCAGGTCTCCTGACTCCTACCCTAGCAATTACCTTTTCAAAGACATCCCGGGCAACGTGCAAACCTGCCAGCTCCAATTGCTATTGCATAAATCAATCTTTAGATCAGACCAAGAATCCCAGGTCTCTGCATTGAAGATAATCCCAGGTGACTGACTAGTGAAGTATAATGGAATATAATTCATATTCAACTGGCTTCACTATGGTGTATCAGTGTCTAGTCAGCTTGGAGAGCTGCATTCCAGTCCTGCTCTAAAACCACTGTGAGACTGCTCTACTTTCTATTTTGCTTTGGCTTATAGTTTTGATATTCTCAAATGTCTCAAACTTTAAACTTCCTCATATGTAGCAGTGGAGGGAAAAACAAAATCCAATCATCAAACTAATTCTAAAGGTCCATATATAAGTCATCTACATGACAAGCTACTGGGTTTATGTTAAGAAAAAAAAGAGGGTATTTTTGGTTTCTGCTGTCTATCCTATAACCAACCAACTATTCATATCTATGACTGTATAATATGTAAGTCTCTCTTGTGTCCTTTCTGCAAACTTCTCTTAGTGCTATGAAATACATGCCCCATGTGTTTGGGTCAGAAGGGGCAGGAACAACCATTACTACACTTGAATCCTGCCACTGAAGGAACCATTTACCTTATCCTGTTTTCTTTTCGGAGGAGGTCTTGCTATCCTACTTCCCCATATTTTGAGATCTAAATTTTTTTATATTGCTGTTGATACATATGAAATAGGAAGTGAGTGCCAAGAAAAGGCTTTGTCCCTGCTTTTCATAGCTGTTTCCAACTCGGTTCAGTACCAGAGTTTCTTCCCTTCAGCACCCCAGCTTAAGTTCAACTGAGCCTGCATGCATTCCTGTCACATTGTTTTCCTGCTGAATGATGCCTTCTCCTGCTTTTCTTTTCTGTACTGAAAGAATCTCACAGGAATCTAATGTGTCAGGCAGATACTATGAGGTATAAGTCAACAGACATTTCTGCTGTCTTTGCTATAGGTAGCAGTGATGATGTGAGAAGTTAGCTTAAGGATCAAGACTTGGGCAGAGCAGTAATTTGACTCAGTAATCACGAGCGTTGCATCTAATATTCAAGAGGAAAAGCTAAACAAGAAAACTTCCTGAAGTCTTCCCAAAGTTGGAGTAAATAAGAATGACAACAGATTAAATGGAAATGTTACTGCATGCATTTGCTGTACGATACTTCAAAAGAGATGGTCTCAGTGCTTTCTTGTACATCAGTTTTTCCAGTAGCTTCTCCATGATTCACTCTGATCATTCTGCAAAGGCCAGCTAAAAATTTTGTTACTTCATATTTCACCACAGAGTGTTGTGGATTATTCTGGGACAATCATTAAACCACTAATTGACTCTTTGCATGCTTGTCTTTGCAAAAAAATTGACCACAATAATCTGCTCAGTAATAAATAAGGCTTGTTAATCAGTTCCTGGAGTTTTATTGTAAAATATGCCTTCAAATTGTTTAGTAAATTTTGATTTCTACAGGGATCAATTCAAATACACTGACAAAAGATGGCCTAGACATAAATTCCAAAATGCTGTGAACAGACTTAAAGGCTGAGAAGGATTCTTGGGGACCAGGCTAAACTATCTGTAGATTATCATAGAATTGTAGAATTGGAAGAGACCTTCAAAGGCCATCCAGCCCAACCCTTCAATGTCTCCAGGAATGGGGCCTCCACCACCTCTCTGGGCAACCTGGACCAACCTCTCATCACTCTCATGCTGAAGAATTTCTTTCCAATGCCTAATCTAAATCTGCCTTACTCATACATGCTCTGACAAATACTGCCTCTCTATCTTCCCTGTGAGCTAAGGAATATTTTTATAAATTATATTCCTCTCTTATTGTGGCCCATAAACTTTTCAATCCCTGACACCTCTGGGATTCCCTACCATACAGGTGCCTTTGCTGATGTAGCAATAGTATTTCTAAGCAAACTTTCAGTATTTCCCTAGACCATCCTCTTCCAAAATACTGAATTTATGCCCCTGTACTTCAGCTGGCATTTAACGCCCTCAAGGCTCTGATGTGCGAACGACCTATCACCTGGCTGAAGCCACAGTATGATGATGCCAGACTCGGCCACTGCCGACTCCCGGCAAGCCAAGCATAGTCGGCTGCGCGGGGCCGAACGCCACGGCGTTCTGTCCACCAGCGATATGGCGTTCTCTCGGGAAACACGCCGCAGAAGACAGACGAACCGCCACAGCCCAGACGGCGAGTTCGCTAGAACCCCGCCCCGCCGCCATCTTGGGTGAGGCAGGGGCGGGGCTCCCCTGCGCCGGAAGTGGTGCCGGAAGCGCGGCGGCGCTGGCGGAAGGGGACGCGCAGGAAGCGGCTGCCAGAATTATCCCTCCCCCTGCGGCCACAATAACAGGGCGGCGCTGAGGGACAGGTAAGGAGCCACGGGACGGCGGGGCTTGTGGCGCCGGAGGCTGCTGCCTATCCCCGTCCTCTAGTATACGGGTCGGCCTGTCTTGGCGGAGTGGTGCAGCTCTTCCCCTTGGCTGATTGGAACTGTCGATGCCCAGCACCGGGGCCTAGAGACGTTCCGGCTTGGGGCCGGTCAAGACCATTCCCTGGTGTGACAGGCCCTGAGGGTGACTCCTGCCCTTCCTGGTGCTGGGAGGGAGTGAGGGGAGAGCTGAGGCGAGGCGGGGGCCGCTGCCACCTTCCCTCAGTTCCCCTGCTCCCCGTTCTCTCTGAGCTGATGGAACGGCGGCGCTTGGGTGGCTTCAGGGCTAGAGGGCTGTGGGGAAACCTGCTTTTATATCGCTTATCCAAGCAAAAATTAGCTCATTTCAGGGTTTTTTTTCCCGTCTACCCAAGGAAACACCCCTTTTAATTTAGCACTAGCTGTTCTCTGCATCTTTTTTCTAAAAGAGGAATTTCCGAGGGATGGTACAGGCCTCTCTCTCCCTGGCTTTTTAAGCTTTTTAAATTCAGTGATAGGGTAACACACATCAAGCTGTTGTTTCATACATAGATTCTCATTAATTGACTGATTTGATGAGAGCAAAAATCTGTTTTATCAGCCTTATTAAATATCTGAAGGCGATTTTTTGAAAATGGGGTCACCTTTCTAATGCAGAATAAGATGTTAAAGCTTCATGTGTTAGCTTAAAAATAGTATCAAGAGGAGCAGATAATTCACAAAACCCACTGCCTCGTCAGAGATGAGCTCATTCTTTTTGCCCTTTACCTAATGGCAGGAGCCACAGCCCAAGCTCAAAGGCTGTGCTTTTTGCATTGAAATCTTACAGACTTTTGTCTGAGTTTTCCCCTGTAAGCTTGTCTTTTTGTTAACATGTCTTTTCTCTGGCATTATATCACAGTCCTTTTAAAGCTTTTCTTTAAGTCCTACTGAATTATATTCCTTCATGTATCTGCATCAACCTAGAATTTATTGTGTATTCTGTCCTTTGTTCAAATCAAGTGATCATATGACTTTCTTTTAATCCTTGTTTTCATCAGATTCCAATCTTGTTAATTTGCAATATATGTAAAAATAAGTAAAAGCGTGTGTTCTTCAATAATTAGATCATAGGGAATCTATCAATATTTCAAATGTTATGCCAGCTTATAAGTAGTTTGTGTTGGATATGGCAAAAATTTTCTTTTTATTTCCACGAGAAACTTTATTTTTCTTCTCAGTTGCCCTTTACCCATGATGTGAAGCAACCACTGGTACATGACAGTCAATACCAAAACAGATACATCTTTGATTTTTCCAGAATCAGTCTTTTCTAAAGTTGTTTCTCCTCATCCACTCTATTTTGTTATTCAACCAGTTAAACAGGTTTACTGAGTTAATGATGGTTTACCCTACTTACCAAAAAGCACTCCTCTGCTAAACAGCAGTTGTGAAGACATTTCTCATGCTGTTCATCTGCATGAGGTGTTAACTCACTTATCCTAATGTTAACATCAAGTCCTCATTTGTTACTTCTTGCTATCACTTTGTATGTTTTTGAATGAAACACATATTTGTGTTCAGTCCTTATGTTCCTGTATGCAAACTGCAGGGATAACATAGATGCATGCTAATTCAGTAAAGGGCAAGAGGAAAAGATGTCTTGCACATTGCTGCTGAAGCAAGGTCTTTCAGTTTTTCTGGGGCTTTCTTTGATCTTTAACTAAGCAACATGAATATTTTGTTTAATATTCTAACCTTTAAGAAGAGATAGTTTGAGGACCTTTGTGGGGCTTTTTAGAGGAATGATCAGTAGGAGCTTAAATAAAATGAAACAGGTTTTGTTTTTATTTGTTGAGCACATCCTTTTGCCTTTCCATTACAATGGAACATGTCTCATTGTTATCTCATTGGTACCCTCTTTGGTATCTGCACAGCTTTCTTGTTATTTGTCTTGATCAACTAGTGTGTGGATATCTCTTAAGCCTTTTTATTCATGCAAAACAATTGACTTCTTATTAAACCTGTGGTGATTTTCCTCTTTGTTAGTTTCCCTTACCTGAAGCGGCTTTCTAGTCTATCTAATCTCAGGTGTGTCTGAGATGTAATGTAGAAGACAATCTATGACATGTTGGAAGAAATTTTCTTAGTTTACTCAATTCAGCTGTCCTGGAGCTTGTCTTTAGTGGCAGATTTTGCTGCATTTTTTGGTAAGCATAGCTTAACTGGTGTGTCCTCCTCTATCTTGCCACATTTTCATTCAGTTGCACTGAATTTGTGTAACACTGAGTATTTCCTTTAATCAGAAATCATTGCAAATATGGGTCCCCGGCGGAAAAGTGTGAAGCCATGTTCCATTAGCAGAGAAGGTTCTGAGTCTACCAAAGCAGATGAGCCAAAAGATTACATGAACCAACTCTCTCATGAAGTGCTTTGCCACATCTTTAGGTGAGTAGCTTGTCAGAAGTCAGTTTATTGTTTATTATGATATTATTTTCTAATTTGTTTCTTAGTCTTCCTACATTGGTGTTTGTGTCAGTATTCAGAAAATGTAGATGTACCATGAGTGAACTGGTGGATAAAAAGGGATGAAAAGTGCTTTTTCGGTTCTATAATTTGTCTGGATACATGAAAAATTAACTTATGTAAATGCCTTGAAGGGCTAAGGGAAGAAGAAATAAGTAAGTGATTTAATTTTGTTCACCAGTGTGTGGTAACAAGAGTTTAAGTAATGACTGTGATGCAGAAATGCATCTTGGGTATTATGTAGTTGAGGTGTGTGTTTTGAAATAGGTGTATCTTTTTCGTGGTGTGTAGAAGACTGCTTGGGTGAATATATAACCTTTCTTACAGCACAGTCCTCCTCCTCCAAGGTGTTCACTCATGACTTTTGTATTCAAAACTTACTTTAAAAAACTTACTGATAAGTTCTTTAAAACCAGTAGTTCTCCAAAACATTTGCAAATTGAGCATGGTAGCATGTACTAGAAAATGAAAGTCCCTTTAATTAAACCACATGGAAATTACTGTGGTAAATGGTTTGGTCAGGAGTAATCATGGTCAACTAAAGGATCTCTCCATTGTAATACTGTATTTGTACCTTAAGTATCCTATATTAAAAATCCATCAATTTGGGATGGTCGTAAGTTGGGAAAAAAAGTCAAAAAGGATCCACTTTTGATAAATCAGAGGGGTGTTTTTTCCTCTCCCAAAGGTACCTTCCCTTGCAGGATATCATGTGCATGGAATGCCTGTCCCGGAAGCTGAAGGAAGCAGTCACTCTTTATCTGCGAGTAGTGAAGGTTGTGGATCTATGTGCAGGTCGTTGGTGGGAATACATGCCCACTGGTGAGTAATGCACTCACTTACCTATGGGGTTAAAGTGGTAGGAAAACTGCCTGTGCTGTCTTGGTATTTGTAATGACACATACAGAGTGAATTTCCAAAAGTAATAAAGGCTGTTAGATTTTTAAATTCCTTTTGACTTCTTTGAGATTTGGGTGGCTTCCTTAAGTACATGGTTTGGAAAATTTATCTGTATGTGTGTGTATATATATATATAAATACATAGGATATTGCAGTAGCAGAAAATACGATCTGTTTGCCTGATTATTGTAAGGGAGTTAATCCAAGAAGAGGCTGTTTGCATACAGGCAGGAAAAAGTACAATGGAATGAGAGAGCAACTCATTTGACAACACTTAACAATATAAGAATAAATAAGTATTGATGTCACACCTCAAGCCATCTTCAGATCCACAGATAAATTGGGCAACATAAGTCAACCCTGTGAGTATTAGGATTTCTGTTGGATTTAAATTGGATTGCTGGACTTTGGGGGAAAAGTCTAAGATGAGTGAATTCTAAAACTTAGACGATCTGCAGAGTAAGATATAGGCTGTTATCAGATAGAAGGTTAGATTTCATCTAAGATAGATGTAAATACATGTAACTTATTAGTCTTAAATCCTTTGCTCTAAGAAACTCTCAGTTTCTTTGAGAATTGTGAGCTGTGGTGAATAGTGATGAATTGCAGATAACTGATCAAGTGTGATAATTTTAAGACAAGTGGAGATAAATGGATTTCCAGGAAAGATATGGACACAAAGCCTGCCAATTTGCAGAGGTTCTTAATCTGAGAAAGGAGAATATATGGTTAACTCTGTAGCCATTGAAGTTCATTGAAGCAAACTATTAGCCAGCCTTTGAAATTCAAGACAAGAGTATGTAGGTCATGATTTCAAGAATGTGAAAGTATAAGACAAGCTGCTGCTGCTTCACTGAGTAGATCTTTCCATGTTGCAGAGTTTGCACTGTCGTATGAAGAGAACGGTGGATTTGGCTTTCCCTTTACATCTAGGTGTCTGCACAAATACTAAATCTGTTGTTGTCATCTTAGGTTTCACTGATTCCAGTTTCCTAACGCTGCTGAGGAAGATGCCAGACATTGAACGACTTTATGGTCTTCATCCCAGGTATCTTGAAAGACGAAGAGTCCGTGGCCATGAAGCTTTCAGTATTCCTGGAGTTTTAGAGGCTTTACAGGCGTGTCCATATCTGCTGGTGAGTGATTAGACTCAAGAGTGAGCTTCCTTCAGCAGCAGAAGAAATCTGGCAGGGGCTCATTGCTTACCAAGGCTTCCTGTTCAGACTTGGTCTCTACGTTCAGATCTGGCTGTATAGAGTAGCAATTAATATATATAAATGTGACTTTTTGCAAATATGTACTTTTTAGTTGCAGCAATGGGAACCACAGGTGCTCTTAAGTCCAGAAATCAGTTAAAACTCTGATCACTCCACTTGTAAAAAGAAAAGTCTTGCTACACATTTAAAATTAATGCATTGCATTACATATAGCATGTTATTGAGAAGTTTACATGAATGTTGCTTGAACTGGCAGTAGAGCATTTGTTTTGCTTCCTTTTATGCAGGGTGTTGAGACCTCTCATTTAGAGCTGGTGGAAGCTATTTGGACATACATGCCACGAGTTCATATTTTAGGGAAATTCCGTAATCGTAATGGTGCTTTTCCAATTCCTCCTGAGAACAAGCTGAAAATTCCTATAGGAGCTAAAATTCAAACTTTGCACTTAGTAGGTAAGTAGTTTCGTTGTGAAATAGTTGGCTTCAACACAGGTGAATTAAAATTCTTTGTAAAGGAGGAAATTTGGCATGTGGAATTTTGGAAATAGGAGTTGCTATGTGTAGTTATGTGTATGTATATAGTTGCAAGTCCAAAGGGCAAAGTATGAAAAACTGTATTGGTAACCTGAGGCGAAGAATTTGTGGTTAAAATATTTATGACTTTTCTGACTTCCATTTTAAAGCCAGAATGTTAATCTGAAGATATTTATCCTAGAGCTTACAGTTCAAAACTTGTTAAAATTTGTTTTGTTTTGTTTTGTTTTGTTTTTTAAATGTTACTATTAGGGGTGAATGTCCCTGAGATCCCTTGTATCCCAATCCTGAGGCACCTTTATTTGAAGTGGGTGAGACTCACCAAACCGCAGCCTTTTAAAGATTTTCTTTGTATCAGCTTACGCACTTTCGTCATGAGGAACTGTGCTGGTAAGAGGGATTTGTATATGGGTGTTTCAGCACGTGGGAAATCTACTAATTCTGTTAAAATGGCAACTGCTAATGGAAATCTTAAGTCTTAAAAATCTCACAACAGTTATTGTTTCATTCATGGTGTTGGATAGATATTTATCCCTCTACGTTATTTGATGCTATGTAATATTGTCTAAATGGATACATGTGGACACTAAAATTCTTTAACGTGGTACGTTCAGTGTTGCTAAGTTCTTTGTCTCTACTGGTTTGTTCTATGCAGGACCTACAAATTCTTTGAAGTACGTTCCCCTGGTGACAGGCCTGGCTTCAGCTCGAAATTTGGAACATTTAGAACTGATTCGTGTTCCATTTCTTGGAGGACTTATCCAGCACGTGGTAGAAGATAGCTGGAGATCAGGTATTAAACTGCTTATGCCATGTGCCTAAACCAACCAATCAAATACTGAAGCATGTGAAGCTTACCTTTTTTTATCTGTAACATGTAATTTCTTGACTATTCTTTTTAAAATACCAAGTTTGTAGCTATGGTTATAGTGCTGAATATAGCTCTATGTTGAGTACTGTTTTAATCTTTTTACTGCAAGTAACTCTTGACTGATGAGCTAACCTTCCAGCTGCATTTTTTGGTAGAACTATCAGGATTTGAGTGCAAATACGTGCTTTTGCTAAAAAAGTTGTTTTGTTAATTCACTTGTTAATTAAGGCAACACGGAAATGTATGTGGTTTAACATTGTGCTCTTCAGCTGAAGTGAAATAATGCTTCTGTTATTTACCAGGTGGTTTTAGGAATTTGCACACTATAGTTCTGGGAGCTTGCAAGAATGCACTTGAAGTGGATCTTGGCTACCTCATCATAACTGCTGCACGAAGGTATGGACCTTCAGGTCCTCCTTACCCCCTTCTTTTTTTTTGAAACAAATATCTTTGTAATGAAGTCCAGGACCATGAAAAGGCAAAACCTTTCAAAATTTAAGGAATGAAGATGCAAAACTTTATTAAGCGATATTCTGTGTTTAAAATAACTGGAGTTATGTCTGCTTCTGAATCACTTTGTGACATAGACCTATATCTAAGAAGTGTGGTGCTGCTGTTAGTCTCACAAATCCTGTAATGCTATTTAAATGTGAAATGTTGCCACAAAGATGCAGCAAATGTCCTCTTAATCCTAGTGCTCTTTAAAGAATGTTTTCATTTTATTACCAGAGGACATCATCTTGGGTGGTTTCTTTGGCAGTTGTTTTGGCACGCTTTTTAATAGGAACAATTCTTAATCGCATTCAGGTTGCATGAAGTGCGGATCCAGCCTTCCTTGACCAAAGATGGTGTATTTTCTGCTTTGAAGATGGCTGAACTGGAATTTCCACAGTTTGAAACTCTTCATCTAGGATATGTTGATGAGTTTTTACTACAGTGTATGACCTTTCTTTTAATTACATAAATTGTTTGACAAATATAAAAATTAACTAAGTAGATGTGTTTTCAGTCATTTTCTAAGAGTGATTAAAAACATTATCAATGTACAGATAGTGAGACTGCTGATCTCATACAGCCAAACTTTTTTCTTCACTTGCTGAAGATCCTGCTGAAATTGGGAAAATCTCACCTGTATTGAACTGAAATAATAATGCCATCCATTTTGTCAAATTGGACTAAAATAGAGAGTTAGAAAATCATGCTATAAAGGCAAGTTTCTGAAATTTACTGCTGTGTTTGCTGCTCTCTTAGGTAAAATGGCAAATGGAGACTTGGTGAAATATGGCTTGGCTGATGTGGTTGAAAATCCAGGAATTATTACAGATATTGGTATGAAAGCTGTAAATGAAGTTTTTTCTTGCATCAAGTATCTCGTCATTTACAACTGTCCGCATCTACATAACCCAAGTAATTGGATCACAGGTATTGACATTTTAGAGTAGTTGTAAGAGTAGCTGTGATACTAAAACATTTTTTCTGCTCATAGGACTGCTTGTTCTATTTCTTAGTAAGTACACTAAATGATGCTTGGTTTAAAACTGTAATGATGCTGCTGATAGCCAGAATGGAGATGCAGAAGTTGTCTGCTCTCAAATCTGGAAGGGCTGTAATAGAAAATAAATGGAATAGAGATCCTTCAGGAAATGCATCTCTTCTCTTCTGCAGATCATTCAAGGTGGACCCGCCTGGTGGATCTCACCCTGGTGCGATGCCATGCGATAAAGCTAGATTCTTTTAGTCAGTTCATTGAGTTATTACCAAGCTTAGAATTCATTTCTCTAGACCAGATGTTCCGTGAACCTCCTAAGGTGAGTCTTTCAGGCAATGGGTTTTCTTTTTATTGTTGCCATCTAATTGAAGTATGGTGAGCTCCAGCTGTTATGTCTTATTTTCAAAAGTTGTAATTAATTCAATAGCTTGGTAAATAAATTACTTTGCTTGCACTTGCTATTATGACGTGTTAGGGAGCATGATGCTGCTTCTGCAGATGGAAGTAGTGGTTTTTAACAGGTATTAACAAATGTATCCAGGAAATAACATCCACATTAGATCTGTGTTTCTGTTGAGGTCTTTTGTGCAAGTTCATTTTGTTGTTGCTTTTTGTATGGTTATTTTCAGTCTCAAGGATCTGTTAGCAAAGCTAAGGGATTTTTATGATTTTGTAGTGGCTAAAATAGGGGTACTGTTTCCCTGTTGGAGTGCTTTCAAAACTTGGGATTTTTTTTTTTTTTCATACTCTCCTCTCTCCAACACCCTAACACAAATCTTTGTAACAACTGTTACAATGTAATGGAGACTACCCACAAAATGCTTTCTTTGGTCATTAATTATCTCTTGAGGCTTTTGTGTTCCAGGAAGATGATATAACCTGCTATTTGTGCTAATGTAATATGATCTCATAGCAAATGAGATGCTATTTAATAGAGTAAGATTATGTGATTTCTGGAGTTCCCTTTCACTAAGAGAAAAGTGAGAATGTTAATTTCCTGTGTTTCCAGACTTAAGCTGTACATGAGAGAAATCCATCTTAAGGAAGTGTTTGGGACAGTATCTCTGTTATTCAGGTGCATGTACTGGGTACTACTGAATGCTTTTTCTGTTGCCGTTAGCATAAGTTGTTGAGATGATGTGTCTGTGCTTAGAAACCTTATATGTTTGCACTTTGTTTTCAGGGTTGTGCTCGTGTGGGCCTCAGTGCAGGCACAGGAATTGGTGTTTCATCTGCCTTAGTCAGCAACCAGAACTCTAACAATGACAATGACAACAACAACAACCACCCAAATAATAATCCAAACATCCACCACAATAATCACCATCACCCAAATGACCAGAATGAGGAGAATGAGCTGCGGCAAGATGGCCAACCTGAGGAGCAGCAGATTGCAGCTGAGGGTAATTTCCAGTCTTTGAGAATTTTTTAGGGAGTAATTTTATTTGCATTGCCACTTCCATAATGTCATAGAAAAGATAAGAATATACATTGAAAGCTTGTGCACTTTCAGTTCCTTTTATGTAACTTTAATCTTTTCTGAGAGCTGTCTGCTCATCTCTGATACTGTGTGGTAAAAGCTATCTTTGTGTTGTAGCTAATAGCTTTTACAGGCACATGACAACTCAGTATGTCAGTACAGGTGTAAGCCAATGCAGAGTTAGTGTGATATTCACCTGTGGAAGGGTGAAGTGGTTTTTCGGCATCTCTGATCAGAGCTGGGAGTACTGCACTGTGTCAGGTAGTATAATTTTAAACTTTACCACCAAAGACAGAAATCATTGGAGCAGCAAATCCTGGCTATGCTGCTCACTGCAGTGGAACGAGGATGTTGAGGAGGAGTTGAAAATTTTGGAGAGGTAAACCCCAAAAATTAGTCTGGTACCTTGGATAAAAGTTAAGTAGAACAAATTTGTGAGAGGCTTTGTGCAACTATGAGATTGTGCAACCCAGACTTTGTGCAGCTAAAGGATTCAAGGCGACTGTTATCTCTTTCTTGAGGATTTTTAACTCGGTGGGTGCCAATTGAATTTCTCCTATGCCTACGGGTGGTTCTCCTTTTTCCTTCTCCTAAACTCATTTTAATCTTTTTAGCACTGAATGAGATGGAGGAGGTGGCACAGGAAGAAGGAATGGCTGCTGGGCAGGGTCAGAATGAGCTCCCAGCTCACAGCCAGGCTGTTGTTCCTATGGAGGTTGATGAAGAGCAAGCAGGTAACTCAGGTTTTGGAAAGAAATTACCTTTTATCCCTTTTCTTGGGGGTTATTTTTTTGTTGTGTTTTCTGGATGGTTTCTTCAGCTGGGCTGTCTTGTGTATTTGGAATAACAATGCTAGTACATTTCACTGAAGAAATTTATTCTATTTTCAAGCCTGTTTTACACTCCCAAGTTTTCTTTGCATATGGAGTAAAATATCTTCATATTAATGCCCTGTATTTGTGCCCAGTTTAATAAAAGACTCAGAAGTCCTGAATGAGCTTGTCGTGTTCTGATGTTAGTGTTAATGGCCTTATTTCTTAAACACTGCAGCATGTGGATTCTTTTGCTTTTTTTTCTTCTAAGCCAGCACAACTTGTTCCAGTGTTAGTTTAGTTCATAATAGTGGCATCATCAGTGACTCACTTTAGTAACACAAATTAGGCTTGATTTCTTTTACAGGCACCATTTGCTGGATAGCATAATTTTTGACTAAATATGCCAACAACATGAAGTAACATACATGTATGCTGGATCTGTTAATATTTTCAAGATAACTCCTGAAAATGTTATGTAATTTCATGTTCGTTTCATATGTTATTGACAAGCAGATGTCATTGAGATTTCTAATGGTATGAAGCTTCATAATTCATACTTGTGTTGTGACTGACACTCCTGTCTTTGTGATGAAGGTTTCAGGAACTGATTATAATACGTGGTTGTGTAGTTACTTGTACTGTTGTGGAAAAACATTTAAGCTATTCTGAGGCAAAGAAACATTACAGAAAAACCTGTATTTTCTCTTACTATTGTGACACTCTTCCCTTTACAAACCCAAAAGCTTTATTGCTGAAATGCAGTGTTCTGCTCTTCTTGTATTTAGTTTTTAATGAGTGAGCTGCAGAATAGGTGACTAGATTGAACCCAATTTATCTCATCGTATTTTCAAGATGTCCTAAAAGTTCTTCAGACTTTTAATCCATGTTTGCCTTGTTTTTACATGATTTGTTGTTGGTATTCTTCTTTTTTCAGGACCAAGTGGCATTCAACCTGTTGTAAAAGCAACACCTATTACTGTTCATGATTCAGACAGTGAGGATGAGGAAGAAAACGTGGCGACTTCAAGGGTAGGCATCTCTAACAGCATTGCACAGAACTACTTGGATGGAGAGGAGAAAAGCAGAGATCCCGTGGAAAACAGAGAACCTCCAGGTGTGTAACAGATGGACTCCTGGTCACTGCTAAGTAAAAAATTATTTTTAAGCTTTAATCTTTCAATTTTGCTCAGCTTTATTTCTAGCTTTCCAACAGGCATGCTTGTTTGCCCACCACGCTTCTTTTCCCTTTTTTATATGTAGAACAGAGGTGTTAAGGACACATCTCTCAGCTCTAATCACATAGTTGCTATACAGAAACAGAAATAGTGGTGCTACACTACCTCGCATGCAGAAACCTGCAGGTGCTCTTGGAATTCCAAGTGCGCAGAATCATTCTGTGAAGCTGAATTTGCAACTGTGTTGTCTTCATGATTCATCTGTCAAAACATAGCTGCTGAAACAGGGTGTGGCTATCAGGGATGAGGCACGAGACTGTAGCCATCTCTTGGTACGTGGTGCCCTGTGAAAGTGGCCTGAAGGGGATGCTTTTAAGAACATCAGCTTTACTTTGATGGGAGCTTTGGTGGTTAGTAGGGATTCTCCGGGTGTGTTCTGTACTGTTGTCTTTGCTTCTGAACAGCACTTCCTATTACAGCAAGCGTACATATAGTAGTAGTGTATATATTACTATGACTTATTCAGAGTCAGAAATATGGAGCTTTATGGAAGTGTGTCAGTTATTGGCATACGTAGAAAGAAGCATTCCTTGTCTTTTGAGCTTACAGCTGTAAGCTGCACATCTGTGGCACTGAGTCCAAGCCCTCAGTCCAATAACCATTTGACAGATGAAGTCTATATGATATTTAAGCCTTAATGAATATTTATCATTGTGAAGGACTGAGAAATGTACTGGTCTAGTACTGACCTAATTTCTACAAAGTCTAGGACATATCAAAGCTAGTAATAGATCAAGCATCTTCCTGTTGTAACTACCGTATTCCCTACATGTCACTTTGGTACACTTCAACAAGACTGATAGTTTGAAGTCTGTAGAGTGTTGTATCTGTAGTGGAGATGTCAGTTTCAGTTGGAGGATTGAAGTAACCTGTGTTTGGAGACAATTTGCATAAAGTTTTGTAGTGTCAATGTTTTTGGACTCATTTTACTGTAATTAGCTGAGAGGATTAAGACAGCAAACGTTAAGGTCTGGTTTTGATTTGTACACTGTATGTTTTTCTAATTCATTTGTAAACTGAGACTGCTGTTACCTTCTTGACATCACTTTCCATGCCCAGGAGGGGGAGCTAAGGACTGCTTTTGAAATGTAAACTTTAGATCTATTTAAGTTGCTCTTCTTATTCCTCAGATTCACTTAAGAAAACACAATCCTATTATCACAGTGTTTTTCATATTTTTGTGCTTTGGCCTTTTTAACCAGTTAGCTCTTTTGTGAAAATACTACACTCTCTGGCAAATATGTATCTCATTTATTGACGAACACCCCAGCACATCACTAGAGAAATAGCGGTGAGACATTACAGAGATTCGGCAACTCCCATAAAATGTGAATAGCAGCGTGGTCCTGGTAAGTTTTGTCACGAGCCTCTAGGATTCCTTCTGTTTCAAGTAGTCTCAAACAAAAGAACAATAGCACTCAGTATTTATTTAACTGTGCATTGGCTTGTCTCATGATTTGCTTTCACTTAACTCTTACAGTGAGTGGTAAAGGCAAGACACCGCTGCGGAAGAGATGCAGTGCCAGCCAGTCAGGCCAGACAAAGCAGTTCCACACTGAGGAAAGCAGCTGTGAGAAAGGCTGTCAAGTAACAAGTGAACAGATTAAAGCAGACATGAAAGCTGCAAGTGACATGCCTGAAAGGAACAAGAGCAAAGATTCTTACCCAGGTTGCAGTAATTCTTCAGGATCAATGGGAACACCCAGCTCCTGCAGCACTGTTTCTTCTAGCCCTGACTGTGCACACACAGCTAATAGCCATTCTGTTGCCACCAGTCCAGCCCTTGGAGATGAATCCAGGCAGTGTGTCTGCTCACCATGTAGAAGTGAAGGTTCCAGTGAGAGAGAAACTGAGGAGAGCCCTGTTTGTTCCAGGTGTTCCTGCTACAAGCCACAGGGCACACAACAGAGAACTAGTGGGTGTTGTGCTGGGGAATGCCCCTCCACAAGTGGGGCCTGCAAGAGTGGACCAAACAGTGCTGGGTCAGATTTTGCACTTAGAACTCTGCCAAACTGTGGGCCTCCTGGAGAGACAAGTGGTGAGAGGACTAGTGGGAGTGCCCGAGTACCTGAAGGCCCAAAGGAGGAGAGCACAGCCTCACAGCGAAGGAGCTATGAGATGGTGTATCAAGAAGAATATCCTCGTCGACCACTAACAAGAGCTAGAAGCAAGTTGTCCCATGTCCCTCTGGTATCAGAGTCAGGTATGACCTATATGCATATATTAATTGCTGAGTTAACTACCGTGCTGACATAACACAGTATTGTATAAGTGCAACACCTACAGAGAATAATGAAGTATAAAAATTTTATTGGTTAATACTTTAAAGCTATATCAAAGGTAAGAATATTAATGAAACAGAAAAGGCTGACTTCACTTCCATAGCTAGGTAAAATAACAAATCTCTCTGAAAGAGTGCTGGTGACTTTTCTCCAAGTATTTCTGTATGTGCTTTCTGTACCTACTAAGCAGTGCTTGATTTACTCATTTGAAAACCAAATGCAATCACTTTTGACAGCGTCTCTTTTCCTGTGAAGGGCATTATTCATTGAAACATAAGGCTGTCTCCCTCATTAAAATTCTCTCTTTAAAAGGAAGACAGCCGGTATACTCAGAACTTATCAAGAAGACAAAAGTTAATAACTGATACTTTAACAACCAATAATGAAAGCCATAATTGAGCCAAGCTTGTGCACATATATACTGCCTTCTACTTCCATGTGTATAAAATGTGGAGATCAAACTTGCTGAAAATATTATTATTAAATAGGTTCATGTTTTGTAAAGCATAAAGCAAACAAAGAAAATAAAACCAAAATACTAAAGGGATAGAATGAAGCCAGAAATATTGGGAGAAAGGAATAGATGTGAAAGGGAAACTTGCTTTTTCTTCCAAATATACTTGCTTTCCAAAATAATAGTTTTAGTTTGTCGTAGCACACTTCAAATTACCTCTTACACCTAAGATTCTTTGAGAATATATGTCAAGTAAAATGGAATAGAAAAATAGAGCATGTTAGTTACAAAACTGTGGTTGGAGGTAAAAAGCTTTGATAGCACATTTGTATCTCTGACATGGCATTATTCAAACCAGCCTGTCCTAATGTCTTTCCAGTTTATCTTAATGTTCCCAGATGTTTAATGAGACCTAAATCACCTGGGATGTTCTGTAGGCAGATGTATTTCAGACTGAAGAAATCATCTTGCTGTTAAATTTTAAATGTCTGTTTTCTACCTGGCTTCATTATGACTAGTAATTAGTGTATAAAAATCAAAAGAAAGTACCTCCTGTCTGTCCTCATCCAGTACCAAAACATGAAGTGAAGCCAGTCAGATGTAAGTATTAAACTTATTGTATGATTCTGAAAGTATCTCTGTTCTCATCTCTGTTTCCCAGCTGTTAGTTAGGGAAAAGATCAGTTCTGCTTGTGGAGAAAAATACTTCAGTATTCCCTGTAGTTTGCTTCCACAAGTCAGAACTGTTTTTCCCAGCTCCATACTCTTCAGTGCATAAAGACACAGAGATATTTTCCTCTTTGAAGCAGCAGATACTGGCTGATGCTTGAGGCAGAACATGAGATTTGATATGTCTTTAGGTTTTAAATCTGTCTAATACACAGGACAGTGAAACTTCTATCCAGCTTTTACTGTTTTTCTTCACTAGGATAGCATATACAACTCAGAGCTGGAAACATTTTTCTCCAAGTATTCTAAAAACATGCCTTGAATATGACTGCTTTCTATTATCCTAGCATAATAGACATTGTGGTTTTCTGCCTCTGTTACAAACCTATGTTTGGAAGAAATAATTTTTTTTTCTCTTCAATATTTTACTCATACTGGACAGTGGAACAAGTCAAATGTTAGATATGGTGAAATTTTAGAAGTTATCACCACTGACTAGCTGGGTGAAGGGCCACTCAAGTGTGTAGTTTTCTGCAACACAGAGTTGAGAAGTATTTCCATATCGGTTTCCATAGTCAGGGAACTGTCAAAAAAAAAAATCCCTGGAGATGATTCATGGGTGTACAAGTCTTTCAACACGTGGACCACCTAAAGCAGTAGCCTGAATCCTGGAGCTCATAGGCCCACTGGATGTTCCATTAGTTAATAGTGAACGTGGATTGACAGAATATGGTGGTGTTACATAGAAAAAGAAATTTTTTTTAATGTTAATGCTAGTATGGAGTGAAGTAGTTCATAATAGTCTCTAATATTTTGCATTTCTGTCTTAATTATGAATATTTGTGAATGTGCTAAGTGCTTTAAAGTCAAAGTTCAATTTTAATAAAATGCTTTCTTGTTTTGATCTGTTAATTGCAGAAAATTATTCTAGGGTGTTGTTGTTTCTTTTTTTCCCTCTTGCACAACCCTGTATGGTGCAAGGGTGGTCATCTGTCATCTTCTCAAAGCCTCATCTTTTAAGTGGGAATTTCATGTGACTGGTGCATAAAACAGAGTAAGCAGCAGCTTGGGAACTTCAAAATATTTCATGCCTGGGCATCCCTTGCAGAATTAAAAAAAACTTAGTGACGGTGATAAAGAGCAGACTTTCAAGTATTTTGGGGATTGTTTTTCCTGTTTAAGACATTTAAGCTATTTTGGTTCTCATACTTGTCAGGAACATTGTCTCTGCTTCAGAGAACCAAGTGTAACTTAACAATTCATCTTCTTGCCTCTGCATCATTCTGTGATGTTGAACTTCTAGGTTCAGCAATTCTGTGTTTTCATTGATAAACAGCCCACTCTCCTGTCTCTAGTTATTTATAATCGTTATAAATGATTTTGAGAAACAAACCTGAAAGTGGGCTTTGTGCAAGGAAAGGATATACTGTTTTCTCCAAGCATGACAGGTATTTTGATCTGCTTATGTAAGGAGTGTATGTTCTTGTTGGATGTTTTCAGCTATGGAATGCCTCTGTTGTTATGAAATAAATGTAAACAGAGGAAAGATTTTTCTGGTTTTCTGTTTCCAGAGGTAGCCAAGCCAAAGCCACGGCAAACCACAAAGCGGAGAAGAACAGCAGACAAGTCCACAAGTACAAGTGACCCGGTTATTGAAGACGATCATGTTCAAGTAAGGTCTTTTTCTTCACATCCTATTTGTCATGAATAGTGATACAACTATACAAGCTTGTTTTACGTGTAGAACCAGAGGAGTTACAATTGATGTTGCTGCTCTTTGGTCTGAATTGTATGCAAGAAAGCACTTCCATGCAGTGATACTCTGGCCTAAAACTAGCAAATTACAAGCTCTAAAGCTAAACTTGAAGTCTGTCAGATGCGCATCACTATAGTGCTGCATGAAGTCCTGCCTTCCCACAAGTGTGGTGTGTGTCCTGGACTGAGCAACAGTGGATTGATTAACTTCTAAAAGTGCTGTTTTCCCAAGCATTGGAAGACTCCAGTGTCTGAATTAGTGAAAGTATTAGATCTACTTATATTCCAGCCTTTGTGTTTCCTTGTTTTTTTCCAGTTCCCCTTCCTGGGTCTGGAGGGGTCATCAGGTGAAATGATAATTATCTGTATGACAAGAAATTGGCATAGGTTTTCTCAAACCTTGACAATGTGCAGGGGAAGAAAGTACTATCTGGTGTATATTTTTGAAATGCCAGCATAGACTGCTGCTATTAAAAGAAACATGGGATACTCAGTGATCTGAAAAGGCCCCTTCCAACCTAGTTAATTATGACTGTATGCAATGATATTGATTAGTATCCATTTAATATCCTTCTATATCTGGCATTATCTTTTAAAATTAAGGTTTTTAATTTTTTTTTTAAATGTTTGACTAGGTACTGACTTTGAAATCCAAAAACCTTGTTGGAATCACCTTGACCAATTGTGGAATAACAGATTTGGTTCTGAAAGACTGCCCCAAAATGATGTTCATACATGGTAGGTAAAGTTGTGTGTACCTCCTCCATCTGATATTATTTGATACTTCTGAAAGAATTCAAGTCAGTCTTCTACTTATTTTGCATTTCATCAGCTGCTCTGCTGCAAGTCAGTCTGATGCTTAGGACATCAAGTATCACTGCTTCCTATTTGAGTGCCTCTTTCCATAGAAGTCCTGGCAGATATAACACAGATTAATATCTGAAAACATCTGGTTTTGAAGTCAGTGATTTTTCTAATTGTGGCAGTCCACAGCCCGTATTAAGGGCTATTTGTGAAAGGAAACAGAAGGAAAAGAAGGTTATTGTTAGGCTAAATTTGACATGGCCTTCTAAAAAGGCTCTTCTTGCAGGTTCACAAATCAAAATTTATTTGTAATGTGGAAGAAATAAACACCTAGTCTGTTGCCAGCTGATTGAACTACTTCAGTAAACTGTTATTTATGCTATTTGTTTGCTGCCTTTTGAAATCATCAGCTTTGATAATCTGACAGGAGGTACCTCAGCTCTTTTCAGTGTATCTTATAATGATTTTGTTTGCTGATTTACAGCTACAAGGTGCCGTGTTTTGAAACACTTAAAAGTAGAAAATGCACCAGTTGTCAATCGGTTTGACTATGCCCAGTGCAAGAAGTTGAACATGGATCAGATTTTGGATCAGATTCTCAGGATGCCCCCAGAAAGAAATCGTATCATTTATCTTCGTCCAATGCAGCAGGTACACAATCCTCTTTGATTTAATCATGAACAGATCTGAAGTTCTGTGTGTATTTTTTCACCTCTCTTGCCTTCGTGTTTTTTCAATTAATACAATAAATGTCCATGTTACAATAGCCTGTCTTTGAGACACTTCCTAAAAATTTATCCCATGAAAAAGCTTTTATTGCAGAATCTGGACTTAATGTGACCATTTTCAGTATTCATTGCATTAGGAGATACTATAAAAAAACCCACTGTGCACTGTATGCACTCCAAACTACATAACTAAAAGTAACTGTAAGAAGCTAGATGCTACTAAGTCAGCTTGTACTTCTTGATAAACAGAAGCGTGATATAGGCCTAGATGTCTGAAATCCTTAAATCATGTCCCTTTAGATTTAGTTACATCAGTTAGTGTTTTGAATACTGCTTTGCTGAGAGGTGCATCCTCTTTTGGTGCTAAACAGTGTTGCAAGATAGTTGTGGTCCTGGGAACCACCCTTTCCTCCCCCCAGCTGTGAGTAGGAGATGTAAGCAGTGACATCTAGTGACTTGTTGAGGTCGTGTGACAATTAAGTAAGAAACCTTATCTTAAAATTCAGAATGTATTTTTGGCTTTTTCACTCTAACTAGAGCATTCTGTGCTATACTGTGATTCTGCTTCTCTTGCAAAGTAATTATTTTTCTATCTCAGTTTACCTGAGTGAGGAAACACTGTCTTAATATAAGAGCCAGTTTTTCTTTGAAAGCAGATTTTTTTTCTTTAGCTATTACAGGCCAGTGGCAAGACTATTGGGAATTTAAAAAAAAAAAATCCACACAAAACAATCCCTTCCCCAAAGCCAGAGACAAATTCTTAGACCAATATGTAATTTTATGAATGTTTACTTGCATATGGGAGTTGTGAAACACATCAGAAAATGGACATTTCCCAGCAAATTCTTCTACTCAAGAAGATTAATTTTCAAAGCTGCTCTGGTAAAGCCTTACACCACATCATCATATATTGAATTACACTTGATGTTAAAAATTCTTTTCTCTGGATGCATTCCCTTGGAATTTGGATGATTTGTTAGATGACAGCTCGTGATTCTTGAGTCACATTTCTCTGTTTCTCATGTTTACAAGTCTTTGTTTGCTACCTTTCACAGGTTGACACGTTGACTCTGGAGCAGAAGATATTCAGTGGCCCTTACCCATACCACATTTGCATCATTCATGAATTCAGTAACCCACCTAATGTCCGCAATAAAGTGCGTGTTCGGAGCTGGATGGACACAATAGCAAATATTAACCAGTGAGTACTTGCCCTTCAGTAGCTTTACAGAAAAGGTTTTGAGTTCTTATTTAGCAGCTGCAGCTTCAGTCAGACTGTGGAGTTGCTGCTTTCTGATTGCTAAATTAAAAAAAAAAAAAAATTGTTGACAAGCAAAGGTTGAATTCCAGATGGTGTACAACCTCACTGTCATGTGGTACCTAATAAAAAATGTATATTAAACGAAACTAACATTGAGGAAAAACTGTAGGATTCTCCATTTCTGCTCCATCCAGGAGTAATGCATTTGAACACTGAAGTAGTCAGGATGGCTGAGGAGTATCTTCAAATCTGAAAACATTTGTTTTATTAGAAAAGCGACTGATGTACTCCAAGAAATAATGTTAGTTTCTGGGAACAATGATGTGCAATCAACATAAGCTCCTCTCTGAGGAGGAGAAATTCCCAGAAGCAGGGCACTGTATACAGTTGCTCTCATGCAGTTGTTTTTAAACAACAATTTTGTTGTCCTAGTTCACTGAAATGACTGAGAACAAATCCACTTTTGCAGTTTTGCTCAGTTGCAGCTATGTTGCATTTCTCCTTACAGATAAAAAATGTGCTTAGAAAGTATTTTAATTGGATTCTCATCTAAATGCACGCACATACATACTCTGTTTTTACTTCAAAAAACAAGGGATTGCATACTGAGGTTGTGTGAGTATCTTAGAGAAGAGTTCCTTTGGATTCAGACTCATTAAAGAACAGGTCATGTAAAAGAATTTCCCGTTTGTTTTCTTTCTTCCTCCTGTCACTGCTGGCTGTAATCTCTTCCTCTTTCTCTGTAGAGAGCTTATTAAGTATGAGTTCTTCCCTGAAGCTACACGAACTGAGGAAGATTTGAAGAAATACACTAAGTATCCTTGGGGTCGAGATATTTACACCCTAGAAGGTGAGTATTTATAGAGAGGTGAAAGCTGATGATCAATCTCTTGTTAAAAATAGTAACTTTCCATGAAGTTACAGAAAATATGAATCCTTTAGAACAGAGGAGGTGCTTTTCCTGAATTATATTGACAAATCTATGTGACAGCAGTGAAGTTGACTTGATGAAGAGTGCAGGTGTTGCAAGAGTGACATTGTTCTCTTTGTGTCATTCTCCTGTCTGTCTTCTAGGCATTGTGGATGGTGCTCCTTACTCCATGATTACTGACTTCCCATGGTTGAGATCACTGAGAACAGCAGAGCCAAACAGTTATGCTAGATATGACTTTGAGGATGATGAGAGAAGTGAGTAATCCTTATTATATATTCAGAGAACTTGAACCTGTTGCTTGCTTCCAGGCTGACAATGCACTCCTTTATTTTTCAATTTCCTAATTACGCTATTTTTTGTGTATTAAAAATCTTTGGTTATGGATAAAGAGGGGGTCCAGCAAAGGAGAGGGCCACAGTGCTATGTCAATCTGTTGACAGGTGGAGACCCCAAATGCTGACAAAATCAGCACCAGTCTGGTGTTTATCCTGAAAATATGATGGGTTTGTCATATCCAGAAGAGTGAGTACATTTAAAACACAATTTATGTTGTGATTTGTAGTCCCAGCAATTCAATGTTCTGTGGAGTTTACTGGCATTGCTGCAAAAAGCTCAGCTGGACTACTGTCTCTGCTTTAGTTAATGAAAGGTTGTGAAGGTAGGTTAAAGAGTCCAGAGAGGGAGGTGAGACTTGCAGAAACTTGGGAGAAAAGATGAAAGAACTGGACTTGAAAACTGCAGAACTGAGAGGATGTTAGTTTATGTTCAATAGGCCTCTTTCTGCTTAAGCCCTTGACTTAAAAAATACTGTAGCAGTCAATCCTCAGTCAAGAACTTTGATCCCCTTGGTGGAAGGAAAGGATATGTTTTTCCACTACTTAATTAGGAAAATCTTGGAATCCTCTTCACTAGAGATATCTTTAATTAACAGTGCTTTAGATATCTGGAAATCAGTTCAATGAGGTGAAGCTTAAGAGGATGGAGAGAAATATATTTTGTCTATACCTTCACCTTTTTTTTTCTTTTTTTTTAATTCAACATTGATTCATAGACTTAGTGCCTGAAGTTCAGTCTATAGTCAGAATTATTAAATATTGTTATGTATTTGATGTAAAAGAGGAAGTAGATTGAATTTTTTTAATGGCTTTAACATAATTTTTAGACTACTGCCTTATCCTTAATTGCTCTTGTTTATAAAACATTTAAGTCAACCCTGAAATGGATAAGTTGGTAACTCTCAGGAAGAAGGTTTGGTTGCATGCTGCGATTCCCTTTGCTTTTTGTACATTAAATGAGTAACGGAGCTATCAAAAAAAATTAAGTGTGAAGAGCGCAGAGTCCTTTTTCTTCTTGACTGATATTCCTAAAAGATTGCTACTTAGTGGAGGTTATTTCTCTTTGCTTTGCTCTCCAAGAGTATCTCATTTAATGCATAACAGATTCACTTGTGAATTTCTTCATAGGAAAGGTTTTTAGTCTTTACTTTCATGTGCCTTCCACAGCTACTATTTATGCACCCCGAAGGAAAGGACAATTGTCTGCAGACATCTGTATGGAAACAATAGGAGAAGAGATCTCTGAGCTGCGGCAGATGAAGAGGGGTGTATTTCAGCGTGTGGTGGCTATCTTCATCCATTACTGTGATGTCAATGGGGAACCAGTAGAGGATGACTACATTTGAGTGGATGGCCTGCCTGATCTCTCATCTCTCCCTAAATTCTGTTTGGCACTGCCAGCCAAGAAAGCAGGTGGATTCTTTCCCAATGCAAAACATTCTCTTGAAACACACATTTTGCAGTTGTTCTCACACAGTTTGGAAGAGCGTATGTAGTAAATGTATAATGAAAAGTAAAAATTGTATACTAAGATTTGTACATAGAGGAAAGAAAGAAGAAACTTCCTAATACTGAGACTTTATTTCATATGTTTATACAATTTAATTTAAATTCCATTTTAATGAAGGCAAATGATTAGGAACAGGGAAGAATATTTAAATTTTTCAGCTCATACAGTTCATAGCAGTATTTTTTTTCTTATAAATGAAATCCCATTTTTGGTGTTCAAAAGAGTCATCAGAGTCTCTTTTAATCTGTGCCTTTTTCTTGAGCGTTTAAAAGTCCAGTCTGAGTAAACCTGTTGAGCACAATCTTTGTGTCTTGCGTGTATTTTTCACAGAATTATTCTACAGCTGCTACTAAGAAGGCCAAAAGCAGAAAAAAAAAGCTGGTGGTCTAAGTTGTGTCTAGAATTCATCAAAAACATTTTTTGGGGAAAGAAAGAAAACCACATTTAGCACCTTGGAAACAGAAGACATGTTCCAAAGTATTTTGTATTAGATTTCATTTTAATAGTGCATTTGTAATGTGAGAAGTATGTTTTTAATTGTTTTCACTCTTTAATATAAATCTGCAAATACTAACTAGCTGAATGCTGCATTTTCTCTTAAGATGGGCAAGAAAAGGGATGTGTAATTGCTTAGTTAGAGCTGTATCAGTACAAGATCCATCTGACTCAAAACAGTAAGCTTTTAGGCTGATTCATGCTCACTCATGAATGCAGATTTTCCATCCATTCAGTAACTACTGCTGCTCTTTGCCCCTGAATACCTGTTTTTATTGTGTATAGAAAATGCATCTGGTACCCTCAGTATCTGTGGATGTTTTGTGTGTATGCCCAGAATTTGCTGCAAGTCAGTGTACAGGTATAAAAATGCAGAAGTTAGTGTTAAACTAGGTAGCTTGTGTGCTGCTAGTAACGTGCCTTGTGGGGGTGGGAGACCCCTTACAGGCTAATTTTCTGTGCTGTGAAACAGCATCTTTGTGCACACACGACTGACACTGCACAGATGCACCTTTGGATGTGCTGTATCATCAGCTGTGGCCTGATCTATGGTTCATGCTTTTAAAAAATTGTGGTGACCAGCCTGGCAAATGAGGGTTTGCTAACTTACTGTGATAAAAGCCATAGAACAAATCAATTTACACCAGTATACACTTTTATGCATTATCATTAATTATTTTAATTCTTTGATATGATTGTGATTAATGGGGGTTCTGTGGTGTTAGCTCTATAGAGCCGAAGAGGTGAAACTGTTCAACACAGCAAAGCCAAAGTTGGTTTTGCTTGTTTCTCCCCCTCTGTGGAGATTCTTGATGTAATGTGGATCTAGAAATACACTAGAGAGCAGCAAGAGAACAGTGCCTAAAATAAGCAGCAAGTAGAGGTACAGTCGCATTTTCTCATATGTGCTCTCTCTGCTCTACCTGGAGGTGTAGTGCTAAATACCAGATAATGGTGTGAATCCCATTAAATCTTCCTTAATGCAGGATCAAAGTCAAAGGTTTAGGTGTAAGATAAATATATAACTCAAAAGAGTTCTGAGTGATTGAAACCATGTCTGAGATCAGGGCAGGGAACCTGCTGTCTTCACTAATGTTAGTATCAGAAATTGTGGAGAGGAGTAAAGCAGATGAATTCTTTTCCTCCTCAGCCTTCTTCTTTTAAATAAATGTTAGTGATACGTGCCCAGGTATAGTTTGCACCAGCTGTAGCTGCTGTACAAAGCATAATATGCTCTTGCTTCAGCAGTGCTCTGGTGGTGATGGGCAGACTCTCACACCCCTGCCCTGTGGTCAGCTCCACCTGAAATGCTATCCCAGTGCTGAGGACTGAAAATACCTTGGTTTATTTCCCACTGTGAGTAATAGCAGGTTTGAGTTGCCATTTGGGTTTCTTCTTCTTATGTGGATCCTTGAGTCTCTGCACCAAGGGGAGGTGTGTTTACATTAAGGACTGACTGCCCTGATATCAACCCAAATTAGCTGGTGGGATGTGCAGTAGTTGAGTTCTGCAAATAATTTTTGAGTTTTGTCAACTGAAGAGGGTTAACTTGATCAAAGAACTGGCTGCAAAGGAACTGAAAACCTGGTAACGAGCATGGATTTCATTCAGAGCATCTTGGTTCACGTCTCAGATTTTTATACGACAAAAAATGTTTTCCTATGAGGGGTATTTCCTTTGCAGGACTTGGAACCTGGCCCCTCTTTGTATTTGAGCTCTAATTTTAGTGTTTAATATAATCTTTGCATCTAGTCCAACAGAAAACAGATTGGTTTCATATTCCTCTGGGCTGAGGTGAGCAGCCTGGTGTGGGTGGTTTTAGTCACTTTGGCCATGACCAGGTGCTGCTGTGCTGCAGACCCCAGTGAATGCTGCTGCACTGTGACCTCACAGATGGAAACCTACGCAAATAGTGCTGTGAGCTTGGTTATGCAAGAGGGAGGGTGCAGGGATTATCTGCTGCGTGTAACTATGCTCTGAGGACAAGTTGCCAAACCTGTGGCTGGACTGGAGGACTGCAGACAAGGATCTGAGGCTGATAGTAAGAGATACTGATGACAGTCCTGTCTTAGCTGCTTGCATTTGTGGAGGGGGTTACAGAGGTCGTATTTTAGGGTTTATTATATGGGAGCCACAATTCTGCTATAGAAATGAGCAACATTTTCACTCAAGATTTTAAACATAAGCATGTTTCTTGGTGATCTGTGCTGCCCATCACCTTTTTTTTGGTGTATTTCTGTCTCAGAATATTTCCTGATGTAGTTTCATTTCCTTATCTATCTCTCAATCTCTTTCAGGAGCACAGACAGTAAAACATCACAGACTTTACATTAAGCTGGACTCTGACTTTACTGCAGTCCTCTTTCCAAGGAAGGGAGCAAGTAGAGACGACTGACTTTTAAAATGTCTAGTCTAGCTAAAAATCTGGCAGTTTGAAGTGAGGGAAGTGAGTTATCTCCAGAGAGCAAGCCCTGGCAACACAGAACTCTGTGTAGGTTCTGATGGGTAGATTCCTCCTCTCTTGGCTGCTCAAAGCTTATGCATGAGTTGCACAAATGTTCACAGCTTCACTTTCTCTGTGGAGATGATTACCTGTAGTGATCTTGGGGCTGCTGATGAAGGTGCTGACAAGTGAGCTGACTCTTTCAAAGGAAGTGTTGATCGATTGCAATAGAGGGCCACAGTCATGGAGCAAATGTGTCTGTGTTAATCTACATTGTTCTTGTAACCCCTGAAATAACAGCTGTTCAGTCACTAACAGCAGTTACTGCTCTGCACTATCCTTTGTGTCTTCTGTTTTTTACAGGTAGAGGAATGCCCTTGAATAGGTTTGGATTTACAGATTAGTGATAGGAAGATGACTGTTGATATGGTTTGACAGCCCTTTCAGATACTCATTATGTCAAGAGCTCTCTTTGGCAGCTGGCATTCAGGAACATGAAAACAGATTCATTACTCAGGCTGCTTGAAAGGATTTAGTTGTGATACTTGGACTAGATCATTGCCTGACAGAAATACGCTCCATGACAGCTGGAGGTCCTCATTTGGGACTTCCATAATCTTGACCTGGAAGACAGCTTCAAGGAAGACAAATTCTTCTCTTGTCCTAGCAGGCTGGGAAGTCCAAATCACAGCAGTCTCTTAATACAGACCTTGGCACTACAGCTCATGTGCAATGAACACCATCCAGATTGCATTCCCATCCTCTTGTGATCCAGAAAGATACTTAAAAGTTTCTCTGGGGGTTTGTTGTGTTTTTGTGGGTTTTTTTTTTAGCAACAGATTTCAAGAAATTCCAAAGATCAATGAAAATAATGAAAAATGGTAAAATTCTGTAAAGTGAGAAGTAATATATGCTAAATGAAAGGTTTGGCAGAAGAGCCTAACATTAAAATCCTTTAAGTAGTAAGCATATATTTGATGTGAATTCTACTGTATTTCCTAATAGCATAAGCAATTTCAGTTTAGTTTAATGGGAAGAGTGGAACTCAGATACTGGATAAATTCTACCTAAAGTCTGTTTTTTTAATAAAATGTTCCTCTGGTATGGTAAGTCTTTGTAAGATGTTGAGTGAATATGTGATTATTTTGGATTTAGAAATATTTAAGCTATGCAAAAATTGAAAGAACTAAAAAGGTTTTTTTTATTTATTGAGTTCATATTGGCAGGAAAAAACTCAACAGATTTATTGCCTTTTGGCGATGGCCCAGGGAATCTAATGGAGAGAATAAGATTGGATCCTAAACCACTGAAGGATTTACAGTTGACAGTTACAGAATGAAAATGCTCTCCTTGGCTTTTGCATTTACAAAAGATGGGTAAGAAAAACTTGAGAGTGACTCAGTCTGCTGTATGTGGGCGGCCTGCTCTAAGAAACCATCATTTTACTGGCATTGTTAAGTATTTTTTTGTGATAAGATTTAAATGGCTGTAATTTGGGCCCAATTGGTTAGTTCTGTTGGATACTCTTGAGTCAGGATGACGCCAGTAAATATTTTATGGGTGCATCAATTTCAGAGAAAAGTGGTCTGCAGAAGTGAACTAGTTGTAGAGATTGGGGAAGGTGGGTGATGCTGAGTGAGTAGACTAATGAGTTTTAAATAGTAGCCTGTCCTTCCTCTTTCTCCCTTTAGAGTATTAAATTGTTATTTATTAGATAAAGTATTTTCTCTTATTCCTCGGGATGCATTAGTGGATGCTGTTAAGGTACTGTAAAGTCTGTCATGTAGTCCATGCTATTGTCTGATATTAAAGACAATACTTCAAGGCAGACTAAAGAAAACAAAGGCTACTTATTTAGCAAAGGCAATTCAATCCTCTTTTTACTTTACAGTATTTGGGAGTGCATTACTAGCACTGAAGATTGAAACTTTTTCTGTGGTCTTTGTATTCACAGCCTATCTGTTTCTCTAAATTTATTGTCAGAAAATACTTTCTCCTTCCATTAACAGTGGCATTTGGGTATTTACGAAACTGAACAATAATAAAAGACCTATAGAAACTGTTAATTGCAGGGAGTTTTTTTGCCACTAGTGTAACTGTAGTCTTAATACTTTATCAGGTTGTGAAGAAAAGTGGATGAGCTTTATTAGGGGTTTGCTGTGTTGTGACAAGCCCATTGGATTAGCTTTCACTGAAACCATTTTGATAAGAACAGAATCCTTTTAAAAACTGTTCACATAATTTTAAGCATTTTTTAAAATAGTTATTTGGCCACATGGAAAACTAGGTTTTAAACTTTAAAAGTTAGGCTTTCTAGTACCCTTTGGGCTATTTAAGATTCCTGTTTAGTTTTCCTGCATATTGATTGTGATTATTTTGGTAATTTCTTAAATATCAAGGATTTTGAGAGGGCAAATCAAGGTTATGAACTGAGCATTTGGTTGTACCACCTGCTTTAGCATGGTGTCCCTGTGCCATAACCTTTCTTTTCAAGGTGTATTTCTACAGAATTCTACTCTGAACCAAGACATCCTTCCTTTTCTCTCTGTGCAAACTGAGTACCAGAAACATGGAGAACTGCTCAGTATAAAGGACGGCTCACCTCGTGGTGTTGGATGCCCTGACATTGTCTAGGGCACATTTGAAGTCAGACCACAGTTTTAGTGTTAGGTTGGGTTTTCAATCTGCCTCTGGAAGCAGTCAGCTTGTTGTTACTCTGCTTCCATCTTTTGGAACATGTAACCTCAATTAATTTTTACATTTGCTTGTCTGGGCACATGCCCTGTAACAAATGTCCAAGATCTTAGAAACGCTTCTGGAGCCTCGAAAAATCTGTAAATATGGAAATGCAACTGTGTTGACAGATCAGCCTCCTGAAGATAGCTTAGGAAAGGCCCAGCCAGCCAATTTCTTATTAGCGAGCTGTTCTGCCAGTACATTATCTCTGGCAAGGGAAAGCATAATCAATTGTGATCCAAGAAAACAGCTACAGCAGGCAGCATGCATAGCACCTGTGAGGCTTACTGTGTTAAAAATCTATTAAGTGTTCCCAGATCATAAATGTAGTGGTGTGATAATCTGCTGATGAGCACTGGTGTAATTATGTGAAGGAATAAGTATATGTTTGTTAATCTGTGAAACATGATGGGAAAGAGATGGAAAGGAAAGAAGAAAGGAGCATCCTTTTTCAGTCAAACCAAATGGGAAACTCAAAGAAAAAAAAAGTCACACAAAGCTGTATCTGACTCCCTATTTGCCAATGCTTGTCTCAAATGTGATGCCCATAGCATCTCAGAGCAGAGAATAAGACATGAGAGGAACACAGCACAGATCAGGGAGAGAGAGGTCTTGGTAGTGATCAAAGCAGAAGTGTTCGCAGTAATTTGGTGCAGGAGGCAGGTTTCGCCTGGTAGATAAACATCATGAATTTGTACTATAAGCCAAGAACTCATCAGGATTTTCAAATCAACGAAGCCAGATTCTCCCTTGCTTTTATAGCTGTTTGAGTATATTGTGAGGCGGGTGGAAAGTATTACTTGGTAGCAACTTGTGTTTTGAGTGAAAACAGTACAAGAAACCAGCATGTGCTGGGTTTACTGCAATGTACATAGAGAATTTTTTATTTTTGGAAATAGCCAGTAGCACTTTATTCAGTGAAGGCAGAGACTCTGACACCACTAGCCAAAATGGTCAATGGCATGATGAACTCGGAGCTACGTTAATCAAAGGAAGTCAAGTGCAAGTCCATTATTGTTGATGGATGATGTCATCTGTGAGTTCACAAAAGCATTGGTGAGATAACTGATTTATTTAGCAGGAGCTGCCTGGTGGTCCTTGACACTGTGACACTTCACTGAGTCCAATGAGCAATTAGCCAGAGATGACACAAAACCCAGACATTTTGTGTTTGGTATTTCATTCAAATAATATTTGAAACTGGAGCCTTTTTGCAATTGGACCTGTTGGCCATTTTGGCTAGTGAACTACTGATAGCGCCTTCTGAACATTGCCTTTGAGTAATATTCAGTGTTGAGAAGTTAATTTTAAATTAAGAAGAGATGTATTACTCAAGCACATAAAAATATAGGAGAAAGCAGTACTTCAAAACAATGGAATTAAGGAACATCATCCCCGTGCTGCTCGTTCCATATCACTCCAAGACATTTCATGCCAATAATGTGGTGCCTTTTAATGTGGACAGAGGAAAGCTTTTCCAGGATTTCCTTAAGAGATTCAGTACTTGAGCTGAAACCACAACAATCTGTTTAGCAGTCTTGCATACGGAAATCCAGACAAAAACCCATGTGTGGAGTTCCACAGAGCTGTGTAGATCTTAGGATTGCACTGTCCCTGGATAGTTTGGTCTCGTTTTTTTTTTTCATAAATTTCAGTAAGGGCGTATATTTTTTTAATCAGTTTTGTTGTTAACTTGGAAACAGCCCTGTAAAACCAGGTCATTGCCAAATTGTTCCTAATGATAAATCAGGATTGGCTTTAAATGTCTCACTCTCTCTTTTTAATTAGCTCATGTTCTTCCCATCAGCACCTATCACCACAAACAGGAATAGTTTGTCTCTTTCTAACTGTAGCGATTTCCTGCATTGGTAAGTGCCCAGCTTCTTCTAATTGAGGCTGTTTCCTAAAGTAAAATTACATGAAGATTTTATATGAAAGAATTATTTAAACAAGTCAGATACCATGGTAAGGAAGATGGTTGTTCTTATCATGCACATTTTTTTTCCTACTGAGTAACATATATGTTTGTTCAAAGCAGGATGTGCTTGTTTACAGTAAGTATCCGTCACATGGCAACAGAAATATTACTAAATAATAATATATATAATGTTTAGCTCCTAGATGTAGAAGCTTTTAATGAAAAAAAAAATCACATTCCTGATAAAAATAATAAATAATTTCACCTTTTCTTTTTACATTAAAAATAGCTGTACATAATGTAACAAAGTACAATTACAGACTCGGGGTAGCATCTCTGGGTTAGATCTTCATCTAAAAAGGGTTGAGGTCTATCATCTTGATCCTGCATGTTTCATATTCCCCACTGCATTTCCCACTACATAATTTTTCCAAAATTATGATTCATACAGCCTTGCCTACCCTTTCCATGCAAAGGTGGAAGCAGCTCACAAGGAAAGTGACAGCATCTACATGCGGGAAGCAGCTAAGGACTGAGATATTTGCAGACAGAGATGTGCAAATGGTGATACTGGAAAGTCTTGAATCTTCTTGCCTCAACGGGAAGAGAAACTAATAGAAAAAATAAAGATGAAAAAATGTAAGTAGAGCTCTGTCTTCCTAATGGAGCTAGAGAAGTTTAGATGGCATATTTTTTAAGATGGCACTTGGTGATCTAGTATAGACTGACTCTGTCTCTTGGCCAGCTTTTCTTCTTGGCAAGATTGCTCAGAGTTAGCTTAGATGAGGAGAGCACCAGCAGCTTGCCTGGGTTTGAGATCCACATCCCTTTCATTGGCCTCTGAACAGCAGAGGTTGGCCAGCATCTTCTAGTAATTGGGCTGGACTGAAGCAGGACCTGCAGGAATGTTGTTGGCTGTTAAATATTTCTTTAGGTCCTGCTGCAGGTAGTCAGGTGCTGTATGCAGTATATGAGTCTTCTACCGATGAAAGTGGCTGGAAACCACAGCAAAAGCATTTACAAAGAAAGGTCTGCAGGGTGGGGTGAATTGGCAGCTTGTGCTGACCTTCCCCCAGCAACTATAAACAAAAGGCAAACATTTCCTCTTATCTTGCTAAAGAGATCATAGTGCTGTCTCTCCTAACAGCATCCATCCTCTGGCTGGCAGGATCTTGTAGAGATTAAGCAGACATTTAGTCTCAGATCATTTTAGGGCTTTTGCCAGAACTTGTAATCTTTTAAGTTGTACACAGGCTTGTACACAGGCAGCAGCTGGAAAGGAATAACAGAAGTCCCTGCACTGGGTAGTTTGTATCCATGTAGTTTCTTAAATTGACTGATATTGTCTCCTGGAGTAAGGCTCTGACATAGTCCTATAGTCCAGTCCTTGCAAATACAGGAAAGTCCCCTGAGCTGTTCTGCTCATGTACTGCCACATGCCCCCATTGATAATACACACATGCAGTGGACATTCACAAGAAGGCAGTGCAAGATGCACCACAACAATGCAGATGAATTAGTTCTCTTAAAGTTCTTCTGTCCATAAATCCTTTGGCTATCCTAAAAGGTATCTGTTCCTTTAGCTAAGCATTCCTCTTCTAGGACTGTGGCTAGAAACAGGACTCATGGGATTCAGGGTCATTATGTATGGGAAGCTTCTCAAGATCCTGATGATGTCCATGACGTAAAACTGTGTACCTGGGAGTGGAAAAATATAAAGAAAAATTTAGTAGTGATAGTTCAAAAGCAAGGGTATATAAAATGAACTTTTGAAAACACTGAAGTGCTTCTTAAGACAATACATTTTCCAAACACACAGATCCCACCTTAAGCAAATGTGAATCCCTACTTTACTCCATGGCAGGAAACCAAACTTAAATGGCATTTCCACTTACAAAAGAATGTTGTCTATTGCTAAGTTTGGTTTAGTACCATTTCTAATATGTTTTATCAAACCATTGCTGTTCAGGTCCATGTCATCATGCCTTGTGTATACCATTCTAATACTTTTCCAGGCTTTGGGCCAGATTTGGAAAAGCAGAATTCAGTTGTAAGGAATTACAGTCTCCTACCCTGTGCCTCCTCTACCAACCCCTTGCCTGGTGCCCATCTCAACATGATTCTCCTACCCCAGCTGTTGATTTAGTCTGCTAATGACATGCAGCCCTTTCCCTAAAGAGTAGCAGGAATAAGTAGGTCTGAGGTGACAGCAAGAATGTTGGCTAACAGGAGCAAAACTGATATTGCACATCTTTCTAGAACTCCATATTTAATCATTCTTGCTTGCAAACCTTCTGAAAGGTATAGAGCAGGCCAGGTATCTTCTCCTTCTGGTGGATTCAGACAAGCAGTACAGTTTATAATCTGGCTTTCATTTTGAGTCCATGGCTGTCCTGGTGAATATTCCTGAAGAGGTTTACCCTCTAGTAAACTACCTGCTGTTTTACAACATGGCCAGGTTTAGTTGCCTTAATACAGGTCACTATATATGCAGATATATCCAATGAACAGAATCCCTTAGTACTCAATCACTTTAAATAATGATCATAATTTTTTTAAAACATGCACATTCAACCAACAAGGTACAGAGCTGATGTAAGAAATGAGAAAAGATGCTTTGCACCTAACACTGAACAGATACTCTGATTAGACAGCCACGAAGCACACAAGTCATAACACAGTTTTAATTTCATATACCAAGTGGGACATGGCACACTGTGTGAGGCAATCCATCAGACCATCAGAAAGACCTCCAGCATGGCCAAGTCTCTGCTGCAGATGGTGATACTGAGGATGAGAGCCAGGAGACCCCTGGTCTCTGGACAAAGCACACATAGTTCAGAGCAACTCAGGACTAGCTCAGGAGCACAACAGACAGGCATTGCACACCAACTTCATACAGGATACCCAGAGAGCCAAACCTTTCTTCTTCTGGAAGAGGAGTCAGAAAACAGTTGTGTAAGATCAGCTGTTTAGCAGATGGCGACATTTGTTACAAAGTTGTGATAAGCTAAAGAGAAGTCATTGAGATGTCCCAGGGTCTCCTGTGGTACAAAGTGTCTGCCTGAAGCCTCTGGCAGTGAGGTCAGCACTTCCAGCTGTTAGCCCTGTAGGGAAAGAGGATGGGTAGGAGAGGAGGAAAGACCATATGCAGGGCCTGAAAGCTGCACTGCAGGAGGGATGGTTTTTTGTGGTTCTAGCACATCAGTCCTAAAAACCTTAAAACACCTCCAGCAAATTGTGAAGGAGTCCTCTGCTGATGGGTCTCTTGTATTACCAAGGTTGTTTCATGTACTGCAAATTCTCCCTTCAAATGAAAGTTCAAATCTACCAGCCAGTTATGTGACACTGGTTTAGTGTCAGATAATGGGTAGGATTGTAACAGCACTTCACTTGTTTTTCAATATCACTGTGTCTTAACTGATCTGCTGTGTGAATATGCAATTAATTTTCCAGGCATCAGTATCTCTGGGAAACAAGTTTCCAAGAGAAAGCACAGCTGCAGCTGAAACTCATTTTCACCTCACCTACACAAACACACACCTCATGTGCCTCAGCACTCGCTCAGCAGAGAGGCCAAGCACCGTGGGATGTGTCCTGTTGCCTGTGAGAGACACCACTCAGAGCCTGGATGTGTGGGCTGAACGTTTCAAGAGAAACTTGTCAAGTAGGTTTGAGCAATGCATGTATCTGAGGGAACAATGGTATACGAGCAAGAAAAAAATTTTAAAAGTTTAAATGCATTAAATGAGTTATGTGTGCAGTAAATTAATTGCTCTCTTCCTCAGTTTTTCTGCCTGCAAGGACTTCCTTCAGCGGGATTTGTATGTCAAGCTTCCAAGCTCAGTTACAAATAGCACCCCACATGCTGCCTCTGCATTCAGTTCCTCCCAGATCTGGGGGCAAGCATTATTGTCAGTTCACCTGACAGCTTTACTCAGGCCATAAACACCACCACCCAGCAATAAAGCCCAAAAATTAAAAGGCATCACCACCTATAAAGGGACCCTGCTGCAGGCTATTTGTGTAGTTGCCAAATGGCTCTTTAATTGTGATGTTGACCAATTTGGAGATAATTGCTTCTGCATCTCCTGCTGTTTCTGACAGTCCAATGGACTCTTTAATTAACTGGTTGGATTAACTCTCAGTGCCACAAAGGGGAGCTGTGTAGATGAAGAATGTCCAACCTTATTCTGGGAACCCAGCAGAAGCCAGGAAGAAAACACCGAGGGGATGTCGTGGTGTTTGTGATCTTCCCACTTTCTTTCCTCCCAGGAGTTACCCCCCACATCAACTTGTATATTTTCTTATAGAAGCAAAGACAAAAATTTGCTGGTCTTTGTCTTTCTCAACTGTAATGCAAAAGTCACTGTTGGCACAGAACCTGAGGTCCCTGATGAGCAGACCCCCAGTGTCTGGCTCTGGGATCAGGATCCTTTTGTCTGTCTGGATGCTAAGCAGAAAGCAGTGCAATTTTGGGGCATGGCTCCTGGCTCTGAACATGAAAACTGACTGGACACCTCTAGGGCAGAGCATGAGATGGTGCCTGGGGACATTTGGACAGCAGGGAACAGCTAGGAATTGGAAGGTATTTACTCTCCTTCCCATCAGCCTGCAGGCAGCTAATCCCGGTGCCTGCCATGAAGGTCAAAGGACCCCTCACAGGTACAGAAACTCTGTGAGGTTTTGGGTGGCATTAGCAGGTACTGCTCATTAATAACCAGCTGACAGAGAGGACCAACAGCCTTTCCCAGCTGCAGCTGACTCACTAACGGGCTAAAGGACAGGTATGGCTGCATCTTCTGCACTTTCCAAAGTCTTTTCATGCTGCCTCAGCAGCCTCTCTCTGCTTAACCTTGGAGAAATAATTTTACCTTGAGGGACACACTAAAAAAAGAGGAGAAAAAAAAAAAAGAAAAAGAAAAGGTTCCCTCAACTGTCCAAACACAGCAAAGAATTTAGGTGGGCTGGAGGCACATTAATGGAGGAGATCACAGTATCATACATAGAGTGTAGGTGTGCAGCTGCCTTTGCTCTCTGTTTAGCAATCCTTTCCTATTACACCTGTTTACATTATTAATTGCTTCCATTTTTGAACCAACAGGTGGCAGTTCCTGTTTTCCTGACGTTCACTGGAGATGGAGGTGAGGTTTTGCAGCTGTCCCTGGGCTGTGCTGGGAAAGGTTTGATTTTGTGTGAGGGATACTGGGAGCTCTTAACTCTCTGCTCCCTGGGGCCTGAGCATCCAAATATACCCCCTCCCCACCCAGAAAATTAAGGATATGTTGTCAGCAGTAGGTGGGTGATTGCATGTAAAGTATGTGTGTTTAAGCTGTTACCAGTCCTGCCAGGGTAGCTTGGGTCTCAGCAGGGATACAAGTGGCCACAAAGTCTGAGGAATTTTAGACATGAACCATACAAAAAGCTGATAAGCACCAATTTCACTGTATATGCACATAGTTTTGATATATTTAAATGCAGAATAGTTACTGCCTGAGTTTTTAAATACCCCCTGGTAATGCAAGAATGGAAGAGAAAAACCCTGTATCAGATTCCCTGAAATAAGCTGGTAAAATAAGACTTCTAAGAGGGAAGGCAAGCAGATGATGATTACTCCCAGCTACCTCACAAAACCTCATACTTGCAGAAGCAACAGCTGAACACTTGCTGAGTCAAAAGGAATACAAAATGTCACTGTGTGACATGTGATAAACTGTGAAGATTTATGTTTTGCCTGAGCAGAGATTCCAATTTTTAATAATGGAATCTGCCATTATTGAATCCAACACAACCTAAGAACCTGCACATAGTTGTAAGTTGTAAGTAGATTTCAGCTTTCAAATTGAATAAAAAATTGAAACTTTTCTTAGATTTGAAAATAGTGTTGATGTGCAATTTATTTTCCCCCGCATATTTATTTGTCACAGCTGCACAACTCTTCCATGCTTTCCTATCTGGAATATGTGCAGCACCATTATTGTAGCTTCACACTCAATATAGCATCCCTTTCTCAAAGCTCCATTTCTTTCAGATGGGCTTACAAAGAAAGAATAAATATCTCTCTTCTATATCAAATTGGGATCACAGTTAACAATCACTAGGCAGATCAGACTAAGTTATTTTAATGAACACCTCATTCTGAAATAAGCCTTCCACCATCTGTTCAGTCCCATAATTATAAATGCAAACAATATAATTCATAAATGCACCATAAAAGAGAGAGAAAGAGAGAACAGCTTAAGATGACTGTGTGTTAGTTATTCCAGGCAGTGATGCATCTGCTTACTTTGTTCCTGTTTTAGGAGCAGGTATAAAACAGTCATTTAATTGTGTTTTTTATGGCAGTCACTAACCCACTGTAAACAATTGCCTGTAGATGAGGGAGAGGTTGTTAAGTGCAGCAGAATTTCTGGTTCAGCCCGTTATCTATCTGTATCTACAATGGAAGCACCCAAGAAAGATCACTCAGACCATCCTGAATCCTAGCAGGCTAGAATTAAACTTGCAGCATGTGTTTCAGGAGAGTAGGAAAGAGTTTTGGTGTTGTAATGGCCTCCAGTGCTACAGGAGCTAAAGGTAAAGATGATAGAACTATTTTCTCCCTGAAAAGATGCTTCTGACACTTTGAAAAAGTGGGAAATGTTGTGAAACAGTGAGAAGATTGAGAGGGGTGTCCACATAAAATCCAAGAATCTCTGTAAATTTCTGTTTTAATTTGTGATGTTTTTCACTTTGAAAGAGGCAATTTTTTATTTTCTTTTAATCTGGAATACACAAAAACATCAAATATGGATAAAATGTGTTGTTTCATTCCCATTTTCTGCTGAAAAAAATGAATATAATCCAAATTAAATGTAATTTCACTAAAAGCTTGATTTAAATACAGCTGCATTTCTAATTTTCAAAAGGTCGCTGCAGAATTTAACCCCTCTCAGAGTTAGCAGGTTCACAGACCCCATAAAATTAAGAGTAACTCCGTTATCTCTGGGCTGGATGATTCATACTTCCAGCTTCTAAAGTGAACTTCCACATTTGTCAATCAGCAGAAAATCTTTATAGCAGGATAAGAAGAATATTCCCCTCTACAACACCTACTCAACACAATTTCCAGGCCGAAAGTGAGACAGAAGTTACAAGTTTTTTGTGTCTTTTTATTGTTATATGAAAATCCATTTCATGTTCAGTGGTGAAAAACTAGCACTTTATCTATCTTCCAGGGTAAAGAGCTTCTGCTGTACTTCTGTGGCGTTCTCATTTCATCCTGTATCAGAGTTGAGAAAGATAATTCCAAAATTCCCTAACAATAACATTTAAAGTTATTGTGTATTGTCCTGCTGCTGCATCTGACTGACCCAGAGGACACCAGGTGAGATAAAGGTGAGATGACAGAAGGTAGGTCTTTCACTGTGCATGAACACCCACAATCTGCTTTGCTAAATAGAACCCAACTCAGAATTTCTCTTCTGTATGTCCGGGAAACCAATGAATAAGAGAAAAGCCCATGAACTTAGAATCATAGAATAGTTCTGGTTGGAAGGGACCTTAAAGATTGAGTTCCAACCCCCCTGCCATAGGTAGGGACACCTCCCACTAGATCAGGCTGCTCAGTGCCTCATCCAAGCTGGCCTTAAACACCTCCAGAGATGAGGCATCCACAACCACTCTGGGCAACCTCTCCCAATGTTTCACCACCCTCACAGTAAAGAATTTCTTTCTTATCTCCAACCTGAAGTTGGAGAACAGAGTGAGAACTGCTACAAGAGAACTCCCTCAAATATCAGATATATTCCCTTAATTCTGTAGAAATAAGCATAATGTTCATGTCTCACATGCTTTCAAGCACAGGGCTCCTACCCAGGGAGCTGGAGGAAACAGGATTTCAAACCCAATTAAACCTGGCATGGGAGTGGTGAAGTCTTTATGGCTGACTGCTGCTTCTGCCTGGGAGCTGGGTTAGTCTGGGTGGCAGACTCACGTCTCCATCCCCTCTTCCTATGGCCATCTCTCTTCATTGCAAGCTGACAGCCTGCAGAGCCTGTAAAGATTCGATACAATTATCTGAGTAAAGTAGATGGGCAGATGATTTGCTAAATTGCCTGTTGGAGCTCTGGTGGTCATACAGCCAACCAGACATGAGGTTAGTGTCTGTCTGTCTGTGTGTCCCTTTGTGGACAAGGCCAGAAAAGCACGGTGATGGGGCCAAGAAATCCATCCTCTGCAGTGACCCTTCCTTTGCCTTCTATTTCTCCTCTTCCATTCTTGGTGAAGGATCACCTTCTGTGCATAAATCCCACTAGTCAGTGGATGCTATGTCTCAAGCAATACCTATTCATCCCCAAATTCTGGGAAGCCAAACTTGAAATCTGTCCTAGATTCACTGTTTAGTTACTCCTTTTTCCAATGAAGAGTACTAAGTATCTGTGGACCACTCCTCCTCAGAGATGAAGTAGTACTTTGGGAAATCATGGGTAAAAACCACAGAAATAGCATCAAAAGTTCCATTTTCCCCTTGCAGCTGAATGGTGAAAATCTGTATCTGAGGAAAATATTTGGATTGCTAATGGTGATTTTTAAAGTACTTTGTGGTCAATGTAAATACAAATTAGCCTCTATCTCATGACAAGTGTCTATTTTTTTTTCACTCTTGAACAGTTACACTGAGTATCTTAATTATCTTTAAATCAAATAATTCTGCTCAGACCTTGTGAGCTGGAATTAAGCACTCGTTCTTTACTAAATTTCAGTTAGAGTTTTTAAAACAGCTGTCTCCAGCTCACATAATCCAGCCTTCAGTGCTTTTTGTAAGACTTCTACGTGCCTCCTCAGATTTAAAATTAGCAGACAGTTCTCCAAGTGAGCAAAGCCCTTGAGTGAGAGAAACACACTGCTGGAAGAAAGTGACTTTCTTTGTATCAGGCAAGTCACAAAAAACAAAGGTTTGGTTTTCTCCTTTCTTTTGCCTTTGTTTCATCATTCCTGAAGGATGTTTTCCTTAGCTGATGCTCACCTGTTCTCTCACTCTTGGAGGCCAGCTTAGGCTGCTGCTTGCTCTGATGACCTGCAGCTCCAGGACACGTTCCCAAGTCATCTCAGTCAGACTTGGGTCAAGGCATTCCCATAAAGTGCCAGGGAACTCATGAGGGATTTCCATATCTCCAAAAGTGGAGATGTGCAAATAATGCCTAGTGGATTTATGATTGCACTGACTCACAGGCACTACTGCTTTGGGTTGACATGTCTCATTTTTTTCTGGCAAAACAAGAACAAAATCCCCTCCAGTTAATTTATTTTTATGCTTACAGTAGAAACATATCTTTTTTAAGGAGGATGTTTAACTCCTTTTAAAAGTGCAGGCAAATAATAAACTGAAATATGAGTTTGAAATAAAATGTCAAAACAATTCAGCATCTTGTTTCCTTTTCATTTCCTCCCTATGAAAACATTTGCTGTACTTAACCCAATCATTTTTTTCCCTTGGAACTGCAATTGTTCATTACATCTTACTTTTTAAAATTCTCTTCACTGCCCAAGTCTCTTAATAAATTTGGCTTGAGAATGATTATAGGAAACCATTTAATCTACTTTAACTTCAACATCTAATCCCAGGACACTGCTCTTTCACTCAGAAGACTCTGGTTCCGTGAGTGGAGGAAAACTGTACTTGTCTCTCTGGAAGAGTGCTGAGCACAACCTTCCTCTTAGTAGAGGAAATAGACAAGATAGAGATTGATTAATGAAGAGAATTAATTGGGACCCTGGCCTGAGTCAGCCAAGACATTTCACACAGAGCAGCAGAGCAGAAAAGAGTTGAATTCAATAAAAGTCAGGGCTGAAGGAACACATTTTTGTACTCCATTATCTTTGGAATCTGCTCAGACCTTCTGCTTATTACCAAATCTCACTGTTGTTTTGAATAATAACCTCTTAAGATGATAATTACATTCCTGATAGACATCAAATGTTAAAAACAGGAACGTGAGTACACATACTTTAATGCTAACCAAATAGACAAATTCTAATCATGCTATTAAAAAGATGAGCTAAGTTCTTCAATGACCTATTTTAAGAAATTGTTGACATAAGAATACCAGGGACTCAGGACATCTCACGATGGCAGAGGTGGCTTTCCTGAGAATTCTGGTTTCATTGTGATAATTTCTCTGAGTCTTCTTTCATAAAATAGAGGCAATAATATTCCATTTGTATGCCTTGTCTTCAAATGTTGACCTCTTTGGAATTAGTATTGTGTTATTTCAGATATGAATAGTGTCTGATACAACTAAATCGTACTTAGTTTCAGGGCTCTGGAGCTCCAACAGTAGCAATTAATCACATATACAAAAATTGATTGTTTCAGTCTTAAAATATAAGACATGTTTTCCAGGACATAACAACCTACAGCTGTAGGAAAGGTGTTTTAATCATTGAAGAATTTTTTTCCTCCCCTAAATCCTTGGCACCCTGAGAAGCTGTGAGTGTCCTGCCTCTGGGTCACTGGCTGTAATGATACTCTCAGGTTTGAGGAATGGAAACAGAGAGATGACTGAGATCAGTCTGGACCAAACAATGGTCTAATTAATTAGATTCCACATTCCTCTGAGTCTTTTAACAACGCTTACAGCAAGGCTGAAGCCTCCTCACACTGAAATCATCAGGTGCTCTTGGGGCATCACAAGCTGGTGGTGGGACAGGACCCACCTTTTGCACAGAGTAAAAGCATGATTAGAATTTGTCTATTTGGTTAGCATTAAAGTATGTGTACTCACATTCCTGTTTATAAGGCTGTAACACTTGCCATTGCTTCATCCAGCTTAATTTGGGTCATCCAAAGGGTGTTTCTACAATGGTTCCCTCAAGGGACTACTCTGTGTGCTAATAGATGTGCTCATAGCCATCTTAATTATGCTTGTCCTATCTCCTGAGTTTTCTCAGCCTTGTTATGCTTCTGTCTTTCAGAGGCTTGATCTGAATGATGTTTACCACTTCCCGTGTTTTCCATTGCTGGATGTTCTGCTCAAATAGATCAAAAATCTTTTGATTTTTGATACTGTGAACATAAATGTGACATCGACTAGTGGTGAAAAACACAGGATCCACACAGCAATGAAGATGAGTAAGTAAATCCAGAGATGCTGATGTCTTCCATCACAAATTTGTGACTTGTTGGTGCTATAATAGTTGATATCTCCACAAGAGAAAAAGAAACTTGGGCAATGAAGGACAGAAAAGGAAGTAACTTTACAATCAACAAAGGAACTACTTCTGTTCAGTGATTTAAGTTCATTTTCTAATTATAAACACCAGGGTAAACAATAAGCAAATGAGTGAGACCATTCAATGCCATGCTGCCCTTTTACTCACATTAACTCTAATTACCTGTAGATTTTGGCCTACAGTTCATTTTTGCACCATAATTAATTCAACGTTCATAAGAGGCACAAATCTGGTAATTAGGAGAGTACTTGGAAGTGCTCCCTCACGTTAGAAACACACAGCATCACATTGAGAGTGGATTATAACTACCCACAGATGGGATAGCTCATAATAGGCTTCTGTATTTTATGTAAGGTGTTTCAATTACTGAAGTACAAGCAGGATCAATTAAGAAGATTCAAATGGAAGATAATGAATGCTTTTATAATAAATGGTGATCTCGCAACTGGCATAATTAGATCTTTTATCTGCTAGGAAAAAAACCCAAGCCATTCATCAAAGATGTGGAATTAAATAGTGACAAAAACACTTGGAGCTGTTTCCATGAGCAGTGGAGACATCACACTTTTTGAAGCTACTGCAGTTCAGCAGCCATGAGCTGCAAGACTGACTTCTCTTTTCTGTGTTAGAATTGCAGCCCCTGTGCACTGGGTGGCTTTTCTGCAGTGAAATACTCAGTGAAAGATTACAACTGCAGCTTGCTGGAATCTTCTGGCAAAAAAATTCCTAATAATTTCATGCATATACTTTGTATGTGCAATAGCAGGACATTTCTGTGTCAAAACAAGGCTTTCTGTGGAGAATCATGTGTTTTGTAATGAAAGACTAGCAATTGCACATTGTTAATGTCATTCCCTACTTTAAGTTCCTTTATGAATAGCAAACTTGTCTATTTGGTTCCACAGCACCTGAGGCTCAGGCACATTCCCTCCTTCTCACCTGGTCTGTGTCCTGGTCAGCAGGGTCCCTGCCTTTGGTAGGGACAGCTCACACATGGGCCCATGCAGTACTTGTAGTTTTGTATCCTGGTAACTTCTGGATACCCCAAAAGTAGTGTTAGGAAGCTGTCCATATGTGAAGGCACCTGATGATTAGGTCTAAGCATTGCTTTTTCTAGTAATTGAACAATGACACAAAAATTTAGTTATAAAAGCCAGTATTAAGATCAAAATCTATGAGAAAGTTCCATGTTGGGATCTACTTTGCTTGGGGTTAAGTAGTGGTAAGACTCTCTAGCTTAAGAAGTTTCTTGGGCAATAGTAGCTCCTACCTTTTCTCAGTTCCCCATCCCACTCCCAGGGAAGGACAGGTGAGAGAGCAAACACCATTACCATCAGGTTGTGATGAATGGGAACTGCCACTCCTTTCCCTTTCCTCCTCCTTTTTCAATTAATATTTCTATGCTTTGCTTTAATTAGCACATTCCTGACTTAAGATCACTTCTGTCTTACAGCCCACTGGGAATGAATTTTTAAATCTTTATACTTCATAGTATGAAAAATATTAATGTGGCAAACTTTTGAGCTGTGCTTATAACTAGTCTTACTTTGTAAGCATTTTATTAGGATAAAATGTCATACCACAGATGGTGACACTGGAAATGAATGCTTAATTTGAGTAAAATCTCCACATTCTCCTCCACAGAGCCCTGGTTTGATAAATGCACACTACATTTTCCTGCCATGCGCTGAGGGGAGCAGCAGACCCTCTGTGCTCCCCATCCCACTCTGCCCTTTTTTGTAAAGCCACTTGCAAACGTAAATCCCTTGCATCCCTTTCACAGACAGTTGCTCCTCATTTTTAGCTTAGTTAAAACTAACACCAGAAAAAGCCAATAAATCCATATTGCTCGATGGCTGTGTTTTCATTCCCCTGTTGTTCTCCAGGAAGGATGATGCTTCATTTGCTCATCTGTCTTCTCTGCCAAGAACTATTTCACTGCTAGGTTAGATCATCTTCAGGAGTGTGCTGGGGAGGACAGGAGGTTCCTTTGATGGCTTCTTCATTTCAGTATGATTCAGAGGTTGCTAAGTCCTCATTTGCTGCTAGCTACTTCCCCAAACATCCTGTGATCTGGCTTCAGCCTTTCCAGTCTCAACAGGAGTGGTTCCTGGACATCTGCTAGTGAGAATCTCATATGAGCGATGCCAGCTACTGCTCCCTCCAGGCTCAGGCACCCTGTGAACTTTAGTATGCAAGAAGGATGTGAGAAAAGTGTTTTCTTGTTTGATCATCATAGCAAGCAGAACCCCAACAAGGTTGGGTTGCTCAGGTCTGCTTTACAGGGTGGGATTTTAACCTTGTCCTCGAAGTGTTCTGGCTCACCTGGCTCACTCTGTCTTTCTAACTGATGAGATTGCAGAGGCTGCTGCTGCTGCCCAAGGGATTCCCAGACTGAAAGAGGATGTTTAAAGAGAAGACAATGCTTTGCTAGTCAAACACAGCTATAAAAACATGTTGGGAGCATTCAGATAAGACTTGGAAAACTTTTTTTGAGAGAATGGATTGTGCCTTTTTGTGCTACGTGCCACCACAGTGAGGTTATCTGCACATGCTGCCTTGGAGGTGGATTCTTTCTCACAGAACTATTTATCCTACACTAAGGTCCCCACAGAGCCAGTTTCTTTTTCCTCTCACAAAATGAGTATCTCACTGGTGGCTCCAGCCCTTTAAGCTGTGGACCTGATGTCCAGAGCACGAGTCTTACAGCAACTCAGATGTATTGATGAACCCACCCTATTGCAGCTTTTCTGAGCCTCAATGTAACTGGTGAAATCCAAGTGGAGATGGCAATTATACTACCACATGTTCCTAATGCAGGCTGGAAATTACTTTCGAACAGGACTACAAGATCTGGTGGCTCCAGATAGGCTCATCACCTCATATACCATCCAAAAAGCAATTCAGTTACCGACATGGAAGTAATTTCAGCTGACTGTATTAGTGCAAAGCACATTTTTCTTGCTGAGCTTTACAGCTTTTCAGTGATTGAAAAGCACTAAGCAAGATCTCAGAGTGATTAACAGCAGTCTGAAAAATATAGCTTCAGCTACAGAACTGGGTAATGTACTGCTACTTATCATCAGTGGGAATTCCCAAACTGGCTGTGAACATGCCAGGAGGACACAAAGCCCGTGGAGTGTCCAGACTATTTAGGAGCAGGCATGGCTTAAGGAAATGAGTATTCTTTAAAAAATGAAGCTATTGTGGCTGAGAAATAAAATATGGGTATTTATTTAGATCATCTATTATACAGGCATTTTTGCAAAACCAGAAAGTGGGATAACAAGATATCAGGAGACCCAAGAATACCTGTAGATTTCTGCCTGGGACACGGGCACACCCTGAGCACATGTATAAGAAGAGAATATCACGGATGGGTCACAAAAGGTGTGACACTGTAATAGGTGAAATGGGGATTCCTGGGCAGGGATTCCCCAGTTCTTGTAGAAAAAAGTCTGCAACTGCTTCTATGCTTTGCTTGGTTTGTTGCTTACTGGTTTTTTTCCAGTATGACCCATGTTGCTACCAAAGCAAAATCTTAGAGAAATTAAGAATGTGCCAATCTAGCTGCTGCCTCGGGGAGGGCTTGTAAAGGAAATCTTGTATATATTTTAGCAGTACTTTATCTGTACTACCAAGCCTTCAGCAGAGAAGATCTTCACTCCTAGCTGATAAATAGGCACACCTGGGTTTGGCCAAAAAAATAAAAGGGACTAAACACAACTAAACACAACCTCATTAAATGAACTTGGTGAGGCTGCTATAGCAGTGTTTCTGAGCAATGTGGTCCTGGTATGAGCCTTCATGAATTCAGCATGTTAGAGCTGCTTTGTTGAGCCAGCTTTGAATTGCTCAGTTTTATCTTCTCCAGCTGTAAATCATGTGGCTTAATTAATCTTAATTAAGTGTTGCAGGCATCTCTTGAGCTCAGTTATCTCTTTATTTAATTACAGTAACATACCATATATTATTCTCTGTTTGATGGGATGTTTTGCATGGTAGTGCAATCAAAAAATATAAAGAATTAATTAGTTCTTAGAATATGTCTCTAAATGGGTGGCCAAGTAAACTGCATGTTTGCCACAAATTCCTGGACTCATCACTCATCATACTCTGTTGCTGATACTATATACACAGAATCAGAAACTTATTACCCAGTTCTGTGGCTCTTGGATCTCTGTAGGCTCTTCTGAAGCAGGAATCTTCCTAATACTAAACAGAGATATCTGGCATTTGTCAGCTGAAAGGCTTGGCCACAGCCAGGAGAGTTTTCAGGTTTACTCTTGTTCCATAAACATTGACAGCCTGTGAACTTGCTTCTCCCTGCATCCCCAGCTGGACCATTCTGTGGTCCCAGCCACCTTTTGAACAGGACCAAATGCCCAGGGAAATGGAGTGCACCAACACCAACTCATATTCACTCACTCAAGTACATTGGTGCCTCCTCTCCAGGGCAGGGCCATGGCTCATGATATTTTTGGTGGCTTCAAGGCAAACTGGACATTTCCTTCCACACCACCAGCCTGTGAATTAGTACAGGGCCACAAGAGTTTCTTTTCTAAACAATGCCTAGAGCTGCTGGCCTCCTTCTTCACTTTGCCAAACAGAAGCAGGGTCAGGAAAACATTGAACATTACAGCAAGGCTCTTGCAGAAAAGACAAAGCTGATCCAAGGCAAGGGACTCCCCAGGGCAGCCCACAGTCCCTGAGCTTGGCAGCAGCATAGTTCTGCTGCTGCTCCAGGCTGCGTTGTGCTGTTTGTCAACCTGACCTGGGGCATCCTCTGCTGTCAGAGGCTTTGCTACACAGCTGCTACCCCTCCAGCAATGCCCTTTCAGATGAGCTGAAGTATGTGCTTAAGCTGCCATCGGGGGAAGTTTGCAGCCCCTGAGGATTGATCGTTTAAGATGAGTACTTGTTCTTAGCCCACCCACCCAGACCTATATAATCAGTCAAGTGCATTTCACTGTAGAAGTAAAGTATTTGCTAAAAATGGTTTGCTATCAAAATTTACATGAACTTTCTGCTTCCTCTTGAACCAAGCTGAGAGGTTGAGATCCATCAGCCATCTCTCCATGTGCAGGTCACTTGGGTTTTGCATTAGGAGACTGATGAGAACATGTTGATTCTTGGAGATCCAAAAATAAGTCCTGAGGAGGAATTACTCTCAAGAAGCATGAAACTTTCAGTGATACTTCAGGAACTGGGTTCATCCAAATAGGAAGAAAATGCAGCTGCCCAAATCCCTTACAAGTTTAAATGTTGGTTTTCCAGTACATATGGCAGTACCATTCAAAGAGCTATGACAATGATACTGTTTATAGCTCTGAAAATGGCACTGCCATCTGCACCATGGTGTAGTAGCTCTCTCTCATCCCCAGGACGTGGCACTGTGTCAGGACCAGTCCTGTGCCCTGCTCTTCCACATGCCTCAGCATCCTGCTAAAACACAGCGCAGCTCCCAGCTCCGTAGTTGAGACAAAAGAGAATGGAGGCGTGACTTGGGCTCATAAATCCTTGCTATTCTTAGAAAAAGCACCCTTGAAGTTGCTGTCGTGGTTATCTGGAGGGAAGGCCAAGGAGCTGCCAACCACTTGAGGTCTTCTGCTCCTCTTTTTACAGTTGGCAACTGGGGAGAGCACAGACTCCTCCACACACTAAAGAGGCTGTTGCAGTGGTGTGAGTGGAATATAGTCGCACAAACCCCCACGTGTTCCACAGTTTCCTCTTCTACCCTGTGGCTTAACAGGAAGAAAAGGTAAAGCATCCCTCTGTATCTTGACTCCCCTCATAACCCTGCCCATTTTCTTTACTTAATGTTTGTGTTAAATCAAGGTGTTGCAGTGGATGCATGTTGCACTCCTGGCACTCCTCAGTACATGTTGCACAACGTTGGATGTTAATTTGTCCTGGAGAAGAAGCATGTGGCATTCCCAGGGTACAATGCACACACTGCACTTACCGAGCAAATTGCCAGATATCCACTTTGCAATTAATCCCAGTGTGCTGATTGCAGTGAAGTACTGTCCATTATTGCTCCTTCCAGCTGGAAGCCGGTTCTAGGTTGGGTGTTTTCAGCTCCTCTTTGAGAACAATCTTCAAAATGCTTTGATTTATGCTTTGGAAAATTGTGCAGCCCCTGATTTCTTTTGCTGAAACATCTTTCCAAGAAACCTGCTGTATGACTACAGGCTTCACCCCCACCAGATATTATCCTTGTCCCACTAATGCACTGTTAAAGTAGAGAGAAAGACAAAAAGGAGCTTTTCCTTCTCCTTGGCAGTGGCATCCTACCTGCAGTCTCCAAGGATGATTGTGGGAAAAGGTTTGTGTTACAAGTTGAAAAAGCTTTTTCTGATATCTGAAGTGTTTGAATCAACCTTTTTCCTATGATGGGCACTGACAACTTTCCTCTCAGTGCTTTTAAGCCACAAAAAAAGCCTCAGTAGGATCTCAAATAACTTTTCTGCAGCCTCACTGAGTAGCTCATCAATAATTGTGACAAAATTGTCTAGGGGATATAAATAAAGACAAAAAGAGAAACAGAAGAACGTGAAGCAGTTTTATCATCCCAGATCTGTCTCTAACCTATGTTAAATTGGCTTTGAGCTGATGTGACCCATGGGGATGGCTCACAGTTGGCCAGAAGACCACTGCCACACTCTGCTAGAGCTGCCTGTGCCAGGGCTGAGAGAAGGAAAGCAAAGGTGTCAGTTGGCTCTGACAAACTTCTCACGACTGACTATGGCTTTCAGGCCAGCTGGGCTGGACACCACAGCTTCAGCACAGTCCTGAGACCTGTCCTTTGCCAGCCTTGGGGACTGCATCTTAGGTACATTCCATGAGCAGTAGCTGCTTGATCTCCCTGAGCTCTGCATAGTCCCCTCACACAGCACCCCCACCCTGGGCACTTTTCACCTTCAATTTAACAATTCAGGATGGCATCATGGGTAACTCAGGTCTTTAGAATGAGGTTAATGCAAGGGCTAAAATAGCATTTAGACAGTCAGTCCATTTATCTCTCAGAAATATAAACAACTTCATTTTCTATTCATATTGTAATGTAAAGGGCACTATCTCAGAGAAAACATCTGCATAGATTTGAGCACGGGGTTTTTAAGTAGCAATTTGGTTTTAAAGAGAGTTGGGAATACTTTGAATTTACTTGGCACATGAAGGGAATATATTTAAGCAAGGTGCCATACCATTTTATGAAATAAGTGTGCACAAATTCATAGTCCATCCTCCTTTTTAACTTGAAATAATTTTTTGCTATGGATCTGCTTTGTTTAATATTTCTTTGAATATTCTTTAAATGTGCTGTGAAAACATTGTAAATAATTAAGATACCAGGAGTGTGTTTGTGTCACTCTGACTCTGTAGGTAATTGCCAAAACTCAGCAATGGCATAACGAATCTGTCAGCAAACTACTTCAGGTTTAGACTGGACATTAGGAAGAAGTTCTTCCCCTTGAGGGTGATGAGAACCTAGCACAGGTTGCCCAGTGAGGTTGTGGAGTCCCCATCCCTGGAGACATTTAATGGCAGGCTTGATGAGGCTCTCACCAACCTGATCTAATGCAGGATGTCCCTTCTCACTGCAGGGGAGTTGGAATAGATGACCTTTGAAGGTCCCTTCCATCTCATTCTATGATTCTGTTCCATTTGGCAATGGAGTTCCATTTGGCAATGCCATAAAGTGTAGCTTCCCTGAAAGTTACTGAGGTTTTTCTTTTCTTCTAGTAATGTACTCTCTGAGAAGCACTCACCATTCCCTTCTTGTGGGACCTTGATGGTCTCTCTCCCTGAGTTCCATACTCAGTGTACTTCAAATTAGCAGCTTATGTGACTTCCACTGGCTGCTTTCAAAAAGGCATTTTGGAAACCCCCCATTGCTGAGGAGTGTCATTTATTTCTTACAGGCTTTGAAGGGATGGTGCCAGCTCCTCATCGTTGGTTGGGAGTTCTGCAATGCCAAACTTAAAAGCAGGTTGAGTGCTGAGACAGGGAGCAGATTGTGACCTGATCACAGCTCTGACTCTGTGTGAGCTGTGTCCTATCCAGGAAACCTGGCTACAGAATTCTACAGATGGCAGAAACAGAAACCATGTTCTCTGCTTTGAACTCTGCTGTCTGAAAGCAACCACTGAAATCTGCCACCTCTCTTTAATACTGAAATGTCCTAATGAGAAATAAGCAAAAGCACAGAGGGGAAAAAGGAGAGAAAGCCTCCACCTGCCACAAATCTGCTGAAATAATTGAAAGGTTTTTTTGAGTACTGGGATATGCATTCTCCTTGTGGGCTGAGGTTTCGTGGGCTGGAAGCAGAAAGTATGATCAGGAGAGCAGGTGGAATGTTCGGTAACAGCTTGATGCTAGAGCAGTTGTGGGTGTGTGACACTGAAGAGACAGGTGTATTCTGTATGTCTGCTGATGGAAGATGCAAAAGGCTAGTCAGTATCAGTTTTTGTGACTTGTCATCCTGGTTTCAAGGTAAAAAGATTGCCATTGTAATGACTCAGAATGATCTCTGCTCCTTTTCCCTACCTTCTTTTCAGAAACATGTTGAGCAGGAAGCTAATTTCACAGGTATTCCCTTTTTCTTTTTAATGCAGAGGTAATTGGACAACATGTCTGGCAGTGCCTAGCCCCTGGACCATTCCCATGATGCCTGTCCTACTGTGGCAGAAATCAGCTGGAAGGTTTCTCTCCATCTGAGGGAAGAGGAAGCCTTAGACTTGTCAGAAGGCTTCACTGACAGGTACCAGAGTTTTCTTCAACCTCTCATATTAAACTTCTTGGAACTATTAAAAGTCCTGTATCCTTTATGCAGGCTTTATATGACCAAGGGCCACAGAGCTCTTCTGCCCTGAACACAGTCTTTGATGTATGGTAGAGCACAAGTCAGATGTGAAATCACTCCCTGCCTTCTGTGTCGTCTTCTGCTCTTCCATGTGAGACTTTGTGCTATTGTAACACATTCCCTAGAGCGAGAAGAACCATCACTGAGAGGCAGCGTTCCTGCTGTGTGCTGTGAGCACCATCCCGCAGCCAGGAGCCCAGCCTCAGTGTCCTGAGATGCAACACCCCCATTTGTCTGGAGTTTCTGCTTCTACTTGACCAATCTTAACCAATAGATGAAAAGAGACTTTACAATGTGTTACAGCAAATACTGAACAGACACACACACAGAGCCACAGTAATAAAAGAAAGGACTTACACTGCATGTTCATGGTTAGACAGGAGCTGGTTTGTTGCAGAAGAGCAGGAGGAGTCTGGAGACAGAGGAACAGCCACTTTTAGTGCAGAAAGGAGAAAAGACACAATGAGGCAGTAAGGGGAGAAAGGAGAAAACCACAGAGACAGTTAATAGGAAAAATGCTTTAAGCTACTCCGATATTTAGCACCAAGAAGTTACATTCCAGTAGTGTCAAAGCTAAAACTATGTCCCCAAAAATCCCAATAAAGGGAAAATCAGATTTTTTACAGCAGTGGTGTCAACTGAGTAAGAACTGTACGAACCATCAGGTACAATGTTGTTTTTTTTATAAACCACATTGGGAATCCTTCAGCTTTTCAAGAATATCCTCTTCCTGTCCCACTTACATAATTTTAGTAACACTTTCCAAAAGCTCTTTAGTATTCCTCTAGGAGGGGATGCTCCAGCTACATATTATCATAGAATCATAGAATGGTTTGGGTTTGGAAGGGACCTTAAAGATCATCTAGTCCCAACCCCCCTGCCATGGACAGGGACATCCTGCACTAGATCAGGTTGCTTGATGTCTCATGCAGCCTGGCCTTGGATGTCTCTAGGGATGGAGCCTCTACCACCTCTCTGGGCAACCTGTTCCAGTGTCTCACTCTCTCATGGTGAACACTCAAGTCACTCCCATTTTTCCCCCCAGTTTGCCTCTAGGCAGGTTCCACACAGTCCTCTTTTTCCCCATCTCCTGACTCTGCCAACCCTTTACCAGCCCATTTTCCCCCAAATCCCACACACCTGGGCTCCACTGGAGACTCCTCCTTTCCTCAGCTATTCCAAATCAGCCCCCTCCGCCCACTCTCCTATTTAACACCANATCACTGGTGAGTTGCATTTTCCAAGGGGACACGGTGGGAGGAGAAAGGCTGGGGGGCCTGCTGGCCCCCCAGCTGGTTAGGCAGGGGGGGTGGTGGGTGGGTAGTGACCTTGTGTTCTCATTTCTTGCCTCAATGCTGTGTGGGTTTTGCCTGAGGTCAGACAAAGGGTTAGCAGGAAAGCAGGAGCCTTGTGTTTCACCTCAAGTTACTGTTGGTGCAGTTTGTGTGAGTTCAAAGGTTTAGCAATGTCCAGTATATGCCATTCTCCTCATCTTTAGTTGTTTGGGTTTTTTTCTGTCATGAATCTATGCATGTCCAGCCCAAGTCTGCCTGGGTGGTTGCAGGACTTGCTTCACTCTCTCCAGCATTTATCCAATGTGCTGAGAAGGGAATGAAGTCTCCTTGTCTCACACAGAGCCAGGAGAAGGCAGCTGGGGGGAGATACAAATTAAATGTGAGGCTGGGCTTGTCTTCCTCCAGCTAGCAACTGCATGAGTAGTTGCTCTATCTCTTATACAAAAGTCTAGAGAGCAGTAACTAGGTCACTTAATTTCTACTCATGATAACTGACATGTTCACTGCTAAGAATTTGATTTATTGAGGCAATGCAGACCTGCCATAGATACTGGGCTGGTGAAACTTGAGGCTTTTGACAGCTCCAGTGTGCTGGCAATGTTAAGTTGCTTTTTTAAGTATAGATGGGGGAGTAATAGTTGAGCTTCTCGAGTCTGTCAGACCACAGTGCAGCAAGACAGCAGTTACTATTTAATTTTTAGTAAAGTTACCTGGCTGCCAGCCAGCCCCCAGCACTAATCTAAAAAATATACTGCTGTTGGCTGTGAACAAGGCACTACTGGTCTCACCAATCCTCTGAAGTATAACAGAGGATTATCAGTGCTTTATAATGCATTCAGCCTTTGGAACTCTATTCCTAGTTTTATATTTTTCTCCTGATGGGCCAAAAAGAGCCTGACAATGTGGAAATCACATTCCTGATCTGTACACATCAGACAAGGCTGTAGCCCACGACCAGAACATGTTAAGCAATGAGGACATTTCCTTATTTCTGTTTGATATTCCTTTTGTTCCTTCATTTGTCGAGAGAAGAGAACCTTTTGTCCTCCTGACCCAAAGATGTGCTGGGTTGCCAGATTTTCATTCATCTGCCTGTCCTCAGTTACATAAATAAATACATAAGTACATAAATACAGCCCACAAGAATCAGAAGAGGGGACTCTGATCCTCCAACATCTCCTCAGAAAGGGAGTTCTGGGGAATTAAGAGAAGCAGGTAGTCATAGTGGAATGAAGAATACCTGTTTGCCTTCCCAGCCTCAGGGGTTTTATCTTCACCCATATATCCAGGTCACTACAGTTTCAGTTCTGTGAACCTGAGCAGTCATGAGATGAGAAGGTGGGGTTTTTTTTAAATCCCATATTTTCTAAAAAGTGTAGCCTTTATTTCTCTGGGTGAAGCAGATCTAGACCCTATTCTGAAAAATCATCAAAAATAAAAATACAATGAGTAGCAAACCAGCACATGTGGAAAGAGGAGTAGAAATTTACCAAACAGAAAAGAACAGGAAACAAGAACTCTGCACGTTTGAAGAAGGTGCCACAAGCTGTAGAGGACATGGAGATCAGTGGAAAACACAAGTGACTTTGCAGCTCTGCTGAATGATGAAGGAAAGAATCACACATTAGTGACAAGTAGAAGAAGGAAAAGGTTTGCACAAGCAGTGAAGCAACATGGCTTTTGTTTTTTCTGCTTTTTTTCCTTGCTTTTTATCTACACCTTGCTTGATAAGAACCTTTTCATTTCAGAGCTCAAAATGCCCTTGTTCTTCTGCATCTGCCTATCATACCTGTGAGAGCATCATAACATGAGTTGCATGATGTTTAAATCAGGGTTTCATTTTCTTTCTGCTACTTGATTGCAGAGCAGGAATACTCACAGAGCCTGGCTTCAGGCACTTCACTACCCACACTGTCTTCTGTAGGAACTTGTCTTCACTGACTTCTCCAGGACCAGAGTGATGTCCTGGTTCAGGGCCCTCACCAAGGCAGTAGGATTGCCCCTCCCAGGGACTTGCATGCTCATGGCTACCTTGGACCTCTGCCTGAAGAGATGTTTGTGGATATTGCTTGTGCTGCCTGTTATACCTCCCCTAAAATCCACTGTATTGGTTTGTGGGCTGCAGTAGTGGTGTAAGTAGCATCAGTGGCAGTTAGAATTTAATTAACAGCTCCCTGGGGAGCAGAAAAGCTTTGAAAGTCTAATTTAACTGCAAGATATATCTCAGCTTATGTTATCTGTCTGGAAAAAAAACCTGTGGTGACAACAGCTGAGGGTTTTGTTTGATGAAGAAATCAAATTTTAGACATCTAAAAATTGATCTGAATTAGACAACTTTCCTTATGTCAAGAGAGTATAATATAGAGTTGTCCCTTAACATAGAATCATAGAATAGTCCAGGTTGGAAGGGACTTTAAAGATCATCAAGTCCCAACCTCCCTGCCATAGGCAGGGACATCTCCCACATCAGGCTGCTCAGTGCCTTGTCCAGCCTGGCCTTAAACACCTCCAGAGAGGGGCCATCCACAACCTCCCTGGGCAACCTGTTCCAATGTTTCACTATCCTCACTGTAAAGAATTTCATATGCCAGACAATTCCAAGTGGTACTCCAAAGACCAGTTTCTGTCCAACTGCTGCTGCCCAGTGTATATATTTTTTACTTAAAGGCAAGTATGGATTTTACAGATGACTGAGGATCTAATTGCCTCCAAAACATCCAGGTCTGTATGGGAAACCAAAGGGAGAAGCGCTGCTGAAAATCCAAGCCTTTTGGTTTAGTAAGGGACTCTCTGAAATACTTGCTTTTAAAACCCTGTGTGTGCCTCCTGCCTTCAAACATGAAGAGCAGAACAGCTCCAGAGCAGCATGACAGCCCCAAATGTGCAACCATTAATTAAGCTGACAATAAGAAGCCCAAGGTAAGCACACACAATTTGACTGCCAACTCTTCCAAGGCAAGCCCCTGTCAACCTGTGCACAGGGGAAAGAGGTTTTCAAGGAAATTAATGTAAACTGTATTCAAAAGGATTTTTATGGGTGTGCTTTAAAATTAAGATCAAAGATTATTTCTACAATAAAAAATGACATTAAGTGTAACCAATGTGCATCATTTCCCTAAGTTCTTTAGAGTGTTTTTTTGCTTTGGACCCCTATTTTGCATTCTGTTTTCTTCACCTTCATCTAACAGCAGAAGCTGAGGGGGCTGCCTGTGCCTAAGGAGGGAGGAGCAGGGATGTGCAGACGCTGAGGGAGGTGAGTGGCCTTGCTGGGGAGGTGGCTGTGACACTGCTGCTGGGTGAGAGCACAGCAAATGTTCCCATCTCCTGGGCTGATGGCACTGTGCCATCACTGGGTGCTGCGTGTCAGGAGTATAAAAGCCAGCTCTCTGAAAATCTTCCAGTGATGCTTTCTGAGGTGTCATTTGTAATTGCTTCCTTACCTGTGAAGGAGTTGCTTTGTGGGGTTCTAGTCTCAAATAGTGTATCAGAGTGTTAAAAAGTGCTTTCATTGCTAATAAACACTAACTACACTGCTATAAAAACTTGTCAAAATGCTCCATAGGGCATGAATTTCACTGAATAAATTATATGCACGTTTAGTACATTCATGTAAACTGTTACTGTTTCTGTGTGCTACTAGGCAGCTCTGTGAGCTACAGATCAATCAACTATAAAATTATTCATACATAACATTAAAATAAGATACTGTCAGTCTCTTGATTTCTCTTTTCTTTGGTACAAATACTCCAGTTTGCCTGTATGGCTATGTTCCATTTCATGCAACAATGCCACATCCTCCCCTTCCTTCCAAAGTGACAAATCCATATTGTATTTTTTTCACTTCTTTAAAAAAAACCCCAGCACATATTATTGTGGTTTGCACCTAAATGGCTGTTATGTATCTCTTTTCAGAGGTGGCTTCAATTCAGTGGTAGAAAATTACTCTGGCCTTGAGACTCTGAGGCTAAAATAATTTCTTTACTTCATGTTGAGAGAGCAGCGTAATGATCCTCTGAGGATGTCACGTTTTATAATGTGTGACATCATGCCCAGGCAAAGCATAAAAGTATGATGCAAGAGGATATGAACTACCTTCTTGGTTTGCTGTACACTTCATACACTTCTATGAAGGTAAAGATGTGAAGAAGAGCTAAATTCAATCTCATATCCATGTACTTGTACTAGATTATTTGGAAAATGGTCCAGCAAGGGTTATCCTTTATAGCAGTGTTCCCAAAGCTATTTAGGCCCACTGTCTTCTTCCAGAAGGGCCCAAAATACAGTCTGATGCCCTTGAAAATCCTGTGCCACTTCTTGTCTAATGCTCTGGGCCCTGTAAATACCTGTGCATTTTCAGGTGTAGGTAAGATAATGCCCAAGTTTGTCACCAACAAGTCAGGTGACTGGTGACAGTAAATCCTCCTGGGCCTGAATGAACTTGCTGACAAAGCTCTTACTAGCTTCAAGAGGATCAACAACTGCCCTGGAAGAGCATCTTTCTGAAGTACAACAAAGTTGATGATCTTGGAAGCAAAGGCATCCAGCTGCTTGGAGTCCCAGCAGTGGCATCAGGGATTGCAGATGGTGCAATTGCTTGCCTGAGTCTCTGGGTACATTCCCACTGCATGGGCACAGCTCCATGTTGTTATTTAAGGAAGCTGCTGCAGGCAGCTTACAAAGACTGGCTTATACCTGACATTCTTCCCAGGTAATAAATAGCACTTTATAGATAAAGTGCTAATAGATAAAGGAAAATGCTCTTTAGAACCATGTGCCTCCTTAGTTCCTGAAGTGCTGCAGTGTGTCTGATGGGCCTTTGGAATAATACAATTCAACAGCCTAATTAACAACCCTTCTGTTAAGCCTACAAGAACATCTCTTTAGAGACTTTTAGTGACAGTGACACTTTACAAGTGTCAGACAGAATCAACACTTTTCCTTGAGGGAGGTGATTGACTTTGAAACTACTGGCTCAGTCACTGCAGAGGAAGGTTCTGCAAAGTCAGTTATTTTGAGTTCTGTGAGTGAAAGGAGCATCAGAGAGAAGGAAGAATGCAGGATGGAGCACAATGCTCCTCCTTTCCAGCACAGTAGTGTTCAAGCAAGGACAAGTTAATCCAGCTCAGCTGCATCCTAAGGATTGCCCTTGTACAAAAAATAATTTCAAAACCTGTGCTTGAGTTTTCTGGAATTAAATTTGAAGAAAATCCAGCTGAAGATTCCATAATAGGAGCTCGTAGCTCTGCTCCACATGGAAGCACATGAAACTAGACTGAACTTCTGCTAGAGCAAACACATCTTCCTCCTCTGATGAAAGAAAAAGAGGAAAACTATCTGCTAGTTAAGTCCTCACTCTGTTAATAGAATCATAGAATAGTTTGGGTTGGAAGGGACCTTAAAGATCATCAAGTTCCAATGTCCCTGCCATAGGCAGGGACACTTATCACTAGATCAGACTGCTCAGTGCCATGTCCAGCCTGGTCTTGAACACCTCCAGAGAGGGGACATCCACAAATAGGATAAACTATTAATAGGATAAACTTTCATTCTGGCGGATGAGGGGAAAACTGTCAGACCTTTCCTCTCAAATAGACCCACATTTTCCATAATGAAAGTATGAGCTGAGGCCAGCTCTGCATCTGACAGCGCCCACACCAATTTTCCTCCAGGATCAAGGTTACCTCTGAGTGAGAGTTAGTTTTAAAATATTTTACACAGAAAATTATGAAGCTCTCTTTGATTCAAGTATACACCTATGGAGGAAGCAACCCACCTCTTTATGTCCCAATTATTACATTATCATTCCCTCAGAATGATCTCCTGTTCATTTCTCTACAGACAGTGGTGTCTGAGTCCCACTGTGGATTTATCAGTTACCACCGACATCAGGGGTACCAACAGAGACCTCTTAGGCTTTCAGAAAATACCACACCTTCCAATCTAAACAAATCAAACCACCCTGAAACTTTCTTGCTGTTTGTCAGGCTCCTGCTAGAGCAGTTACAACCTGCCACCACTGCTCAGGAGCATTCAGAGACTATAATGTAGACCAGAGCCTTCTAACACCCTTCTCAAACCCTTCTCTCTTGCATCTGCTATGCTGTTCATACTTACCTGTTGCCTCTGGTCTATAAGGAGTTAAATTCATACAAACCAGCAGATATTACTGGAAAAGTTCACTCTGTCTGCACAGAGATTACAGCCAATCTTTCCTTCTTCTAGCATCTCACAGTGCAATTAGTCACACTTGACATGGAGTGTGCTAATGATATTTTCTGTGCTTCTGTGACCTCTTGGGAACTTTGTAGGTTAAGAATTTGAAGTAGTGTTTATAGGTTAAATTCTAAAAGGAATTTTTTTAATAGAAAGTAGATAATCTGCATTGTACTACCTCCTTATGTAGACTTTGATGCCAAAGATATGAACTTTAAAAGAGGAGTTCTTACTAAATAAATTAATTGTATGTAACACAAGGAATTAATGAAATGCTTATTTTTTTAAAGAAGAAGCAGGAACTCAAAACCCACCTAATTAGAAAATGTAAAGATGTTCCCTATAGAGGATGAGAGATCTTTGTCTCTGAAAATTCAAAACCAGACTTGAGACTCTTTTATGTGCCATTCACTGGTTCCTCCAGGCAGCAGTCACTAGTCACTTTGTTAAGGTAATAGTACTCTTCTGATTATAATGCCTGCAAAAGATGAAGGCTCATAGTGAAACCAGGCTTCAGATTATAGGATTTCAGATGGTTTGACATCATTGCAAGAAAATATACTCAGGTTTATCCCTACAATGTAAGAAAATACTTCAGATATTGAGGAGCTTGTACGTCTCAATGGAGAGGACTACACTTTGTCTCCAGTAAGAGAAAAGCAAAATGTGATCCAGTGAGCTCTTTAAGCAGGAAAAATCATGTAACTTGATCAGAATTAAATGAAGACACAGAGTCAAAGAGAGAATTCACAAAAAATCCTACTTGATAGGGTTATGATCAATGAAAGAATCATATGCCAGGTACAAATTTCACTGATGAAGATGCAACTGTAAAGCAAAGCATAGCTATAATAACAAAGGTGAGTTCCAAACCTGCCTCCTAAAAGTAAGTACCTGAGTTTTAAAAATGCTGTCTTCTGTTATGGATAATAGTAATGCTGAAGTAGCCTGTGATAGTCAAGGAGGTGAAAGAGTAATGCAGAAGTAGAGACTGGAAATCATCAGCTAATGCAGGAATAGCCTTGCTCAGCTATATGTAAGGGCTGACATAGTATTTGAAAGACATTATGTACTCCTAAAGGCATCTGTAAAGAAATATTGCATCTAAATGATGACAAAACACAAACAAAAACACATCTATATCAATTCACAGGTCAGGTCATCTATTTAACTTGCAAATCCATACTGAGCAGCAGATGTCAGCAACACCTATAATCACTGCTGTGCCAAATAAATAAAATAAAAACCTCAAAATGGCCAATTTACTCTTTTGAAATGTGCAGTTCAAGACACATTGAGATGGGCAGCTAAGAATTAAGTCTCAGGTGGATTTCACTGAAGAGAGACTCACAGCAGGCTGAGGAATACCTGGGTGTGATGAACCAGGCAGGCTGTCACCAGCAGCCACCCAGCAATCAGACACACAGGCAACAGTTAAAGGTCAAAAAAATGGCAAAATGGTAAAAAAGCAATCAAATCACAGCAGATGTAGTGAAAGTCCTTGACATTTTCCTGGAGAGATCAGAGAGCTGGCCAAAATGTCTTGTGAATAACAAGCTCTGCTCTCTTACACACAAGACTTTAGAAGTAGTTTTAGCTACAGCTCTGGGGAAACTTTCCCATGGTCTCAAAGGACAGAGACAAAGAGGTGGTGCACATAATGCTCAGTAAATTCTCCTGCAGCAATCAGAAAGGGAGAAAGTTATTTAAGAATAAGAAAGATGAAAAGAAGTTAGCATGAAATTAAAATGCACTTAAAGAGTTAGCCTCAAGTTTGGAGATGCCTGCTGCCACAATGAATAATAGAGTAAAACAATAATTGCTTGTATTTATGTAGCATTTCTGGCCCTAAGGTATGTGGAGCTCTTTACAAATGCTGATATGCATTGTCTAAAACCACTTTGACTGATAAAACACATTAATCTCTGGAGAGGAGGGGAACATCCCAACACATTGAGCACAGCTGTGCAAAGGTCTCAGATGGGAGCTACGTAGTTGGAACAGAAGGGAAGTAGGTTGATAGCAAATTGCTATCCATAATGGAATTTATTCAGGGACCAAAATTAGTTTTAAATCCTGTTTTAACCCTTTGGAATGAACAGAGAGAGTCCCAAAGGGGCTGAAATGAAATTCATTATGTTGGTATGTATTATGAGGGTTGCATGCATTTACCTAAATGCAATTGTTTAAGTTACATTCAATTATTTAAGTGATATGTTGTCACATAGCAGAAGGAGATGTCAAGCAGTCCAGCCACAGGGAGCACAGTGCTGTGTCCAGCGGTGCTCCTCTCTGGGCAACAGCTTCCAGCTCCTGGTGGAACAGGCAATGGACTTCCAACTACAGGTGGAAGGTAGAAAATCTGCATGTATCTTCATTTACCTCATTGTGCCATTCCCAGTACCTGCTCTTCAGCTTGTATTGTATTCCACACACAGGACTGCTATTGAGAATCTAAGTTAAATATCATTACAGAAGAGAGAAGTATTATGTTTTCCATTTTAGGTGAATAAACCTGAATCTAGCATCATTGGTTCAGGAAGCAGAGCTGGGATTAAATTAATTAAATTAGTCCAATGGTGCTCTGTATTGGTAAGGACCCAAGTGAAATCAGATTAGACCTTTACCCAACAGATAATGAATGTCCTGCTTTTTCATCAGGGGCTCCCAACCAATTAAAAGTACCATTCAAATCACTTTGAACAGAAGAGGATCTGCTTGCTTTCGCTTTCAGGAGACCTGGAAGGATGGAAAAGTAAATATGTGGAAATGTAGCCCATCTTTACTGAGTGTGTCCCACCAGACAGATGACTTTCTTATTTCTGTTGTGCACACCCTTGCTGCTTCCTTGGAGTGGCTTGTGCAGAAGAGAGAAAAGGAAACTGCAAGGAAAGCTGCAGATACTGGGCAGGAGGGAAGCAGATGGGCAAACAGCAGTAGGTGCTGAGGCTTTCCAGCAAGGAAGGCATTTCTGAAGCCCTTGGGAGAGCTGTCAGAGTTCCCCAGGGCTCTGGGTGGGAACTGTGTTCCCATTCCAGCCCAATGATTGCAAAATGCTGGGGACACGCTGTTCATTATGGCTGTGCAAAGCAGAGATAAAGAAGAAACAGTCATGCATGTTAAAGACCAGAGAGGTTTAATTGGAAAAGACAACAATTAATGTTAAGTAACTTAAAAGTTCCATTTGAATCAGAGGGACAGTGATGTGAAACCCAACAGAGGAGAAAAGTTAACCTGCAGCAGGACTACCCATCCCTGTGGCTTCTTTTCTTCTGTTTTTCCTGCTGGCATCCTCCCTCCCAGTGCCATCCTTCAACAGCACTGGAGGGGACTACCATCACATGGCACATCTCAAATTTCTCCAAACCAAGCAACTTTGCATTTTTTGTAAATAGTAAAGAGATTAAGAGAGGCTTTGCACAGAGTAACAGGGCTGAGCCAGGTTTTGCTTGTAGAGGCATTGCTGGTGGCTTGAAGAAAGACTAGGCAGGCCACGGGCTGGCCCATGGACTACAAAACTCTATTTCCTGCAGATAGGGCTCTCCCAGAAACCTCCCAATTATATGGGTCATGCTGCAACTGGGAGCTGCTGAAGCAGGAGTAAGGCATTTCCTGGGGAGTTATAAACCAGGGCAATGTACAGCAGAAGTAAATCTCAGACCTGAAAGAAAGCCTTAACTGGGATCTGCCCCATCAGAATACATCAATTGCCTTCATTACCCAAAGCAGAAGTCATGCAATTAAAACCAGACAAAAACGAGTTGATATTTCAGTTCCTTCCAAGTTCAAGGTGCCTTTCAGTGCCTTCAGTTTCCCTACCAGAAGCAAAGTGATGCAGAAGAGTTCTGATCTTGAATCTTATATTAGGCCAAATCACAAAAAGGGGTTTATCTTGGCTCTAATCTCTTTTTCCAATACACAGACAAAATGAAAGAGATTACCTTACTAAAATTGAAGGAAAATGTGGTATTTTAAAACAGCAATCCCCTCTTTCTTCTGTAGGAAATAAGATAAATATCTTGATTTCACTCGGTACAATTACAAGAAGCTTTTATCTTATCAAAAGTTCTCAGTTTTCTCTGGTGAGGCTGTGTACCAGGCTTCAGCAGTGTCCTGATTATTGGCAAGCCAAGTGCTTTTCGGGTGAAGGAAGGTATCAGCCTCCTCCAACACAGGGCACACCCAGGCACGAGTGTCAGCTTACTCAAGGGCAGGCATCCCTGTGGGAGCTGGTTTGTACTGGGACAGGTGGTTTGGTCTGGTTTGGTTTGGTTTGGCTTGGCTGGCCAGTGGGACAAGTGTACAGCCAGCAAGGAGCAGGGCAGGGGTGATGTTTGATGCCAGCAGTGCTTGCTTCACTGTCCCCAGGAGCTGGTGATGCTCAGCAGGCGAGGGGAGCCAAGGTCACCCCATGCCCTTTCCCTAGAGTTTAACTTTTTTTGTATAAGAATTTTTAAGTGTGAAAAAGAAGAGTAACTCTCAAAATCTGTTCAGCTTTTAAATTCAGCACGGATCCCTAGGAAAGAAGAAGCAGGGAAAGGGTGGGAGGAGAAACCTTACTCGAGACTTCACAGATGACTGCTGAAAGAAATCAGTGTCATGACTTCCTACCCTGGAGATAACCCAACCTCAGTAAAAAGCCTATTGCATTTAAAAAGGCTTCAGCATTAACTCTAGAAAACACCCACAATGAAAAATAAGCCCACCCTCAAGCTGGAGGGATGGTGTAGACAGTGACACTGGGGGTTGCAGAGAAGTGCTTTGCCTTCTCCAAACCCAAGGAGGACTGTACTTGGAAGAGTGAGCACAGCTCCAGGGAGAGTCACAACCCCCATGTCCTGCCATGAGCTCCCACTCATCTACAGCTTTTCTGGCTTCAATGAATGGTGCATATTTTGCTCTTTGTTTTCCCTTCCTCTTTGGCAGCTCTTGGCCTTTTGGATTCTTTTTCCTGATGTTTGGACTATAAATGATGCAGGGAGCATCTGATACCTGCAATGTCAGTGACGTCAGCCTGGGTTTTGTGCAGTGGGAGCCCAAAGGCCATGTTGTGCCAAACAGCTCAGCATCTCCAGCTCCCTTCCCCTCAGGATGACATTACAGAAAAAGCCTGGAGTCTGTGTCTGTCACCGAGAAGTAAAAGGGGACAATACCTCTACTGGCACCAGCTTGTATGGAGTTGCCTGGAGGAGCTCTGGGTGCTACAGGGTGCCCTGGGCTTCACCTCCATGGAGAAGTCAGGAGGCGATACAGAAATTCATGTGTAGTCATGTCTGTCTTCAGATGAGGGAAAGAGGAAAGGAAGGACAAGGTTGTTGTGCAGATGATGGTGTCCCAGCTTTAGACTGTGGAGTGTTTGATGCTGCAAAGAACAGCACATGGCCAAATCCTTCATCATGCGTGCAATACTCTGTTTTCATGGTGATAACTTCTGCTGATGGGAAACATCTAAACTCCCAGATCAAAGCACTTGTCTGCTTTTGCATCTTACATAGTAGGGTGTATCACCTCACCCTGCACTTCCTGACTCAGCCCCTATCTCCTCTTTGAGCTATCATCTACCTCCTGATATTTATAGCTCTCTGTGTCCTGCTCGTGATCCTTCCCAGCTCCCTCTCACAGTATTTGAGTGCTGGAGGGGGGTTACAGCTACCTCTAGAAGGCTGTTACTGTGGAGGAGCTTCATGCCAAGTCGTAAAATTATGCCAGGGAAGCTGGAACATAAGTTTGACTGTAAACATTGGCAAGGCTTCATAAAAAAAATTACAAGAAAGCTCCTCCAAGAAATTCTGAAGTTATTTTTTTAGTTGTTACTGAGTCTAATGCTCTTCTATATTTTTGCAGAATACCTTTTCAGGTTTGCAGCTAAGGAAATTTCAGTGAAAATCCAATCATATATTCACAAAGATTAACAATATTGGCAAAAGGGGAAGAACTAATACATGCTATGCTCTAATTCCCCAGTCTGAGCCTTTTCCTTGCTACAAGATTGTCTCCCTGTGCTATTTTTAACTACTTTGTCCAGTCTAGCTTCAAATGGAAGAACGAGTTGAGATGTCTGTATGTACTGTATATTCCAGCATACACACTCCAAAAAAGAAACTGTGAAATAAGGGCAAAGGCACAAAAGAAACATATTTGGAGAAGTAAGGGAGATTATTACAAGCTCAGTAAGAGCTTTTGCACTGAGCAGAATACAAACCAATACACTTGGGCTGCCACTGCAATACCCCAGGGACAGAGGAAGCTGTTTTCTCCTTTCTTGCACTCATCATAGTCACTGTGCTACCGTAAAATACTCCAGCTCCATCCAGAGTCACACAGTGCTGGGAGCTGATGGGATGAGGCAGTGGCCCAGGCTGCCAGTTCAATGACACACTGTGTCCCTCTGCTCCCCAGCTGCCATCATCTGTCCTCTTGCTTGTCTGCCTGTGGTTCTGGCTGCCTTCCCCCTCTGAAACTGTGTGGAACCCAGAAAATTGGTGAACTTGCACCTGGCTGGGTACTAGTACAGAATAATGGAGGGGCAAAGGGGCTGAGGACATCCTCATCTTGGAGATCAGGCCACTCAACCAGCAGGGACTCTTGTCATCACCCAGTATATCCTGAACAAGTCTGGCAGGTCCTCCCTCAACTTTCTTGCCTTTTATTCAATACCTGTTCTTGAACAGGAGAGGTTATAACAAAGAAAGACAGTCCTCACTCTTACATTCCTAGTGGCAGACACAAAGATACTAATTAGCTGCACCCTAGCAGTATTTCATTCCTGTGTGTCCTGGTCTAGGTGTTCCTGCTCCTGCTGGGGGATTGGACAAGATGATCTCTTGAGGTCACTTCCCATCCCTGATATTCTATGATTCATTAGCTTCTCTGAAAACAAAATTTATTTGTGTCTCTCAATGGGGAGTTTCTGCTGAACCCCCCCAAAAATATAAATCAGACAAAATAGCAAAATTTGCAGGGGATAGAGATGTCAGGGGGATGTCATAATTTGCCATGCCTCTCTATCCTTTGCTCAGAGACTTCCTAAAAATCTTAGCAGGCAATGGGCTATATCAGCACCTCCTCAAAAAGGTGAAACTCTTGCCTGTCAGTCCCATAGGAGAAATCACAGTAACAGACCACCTGAAGTTCAGCAGCCTGTAATTGCTCCATATCTCCCAAGTGCAGCAGAATCTATGCTGATTAAATTGTGCATCTGAAATGACCTATGGAAATCCAGTGTGAAACAGTGAACAATGAGGCAACAAAGCAAAGAGCACACCGAGTCTGAATGATCCATCCTGGGGCTAATGACTTTGTAATGAAGAAGATGGTAACATATACCAAAGCTTGGATCCATCTTGCAGGTTCATTAAAATTCCCAGGCAGTTCCTGCCAGTTAGACATTTTAACCCTAATGGCCTGATTTTCACTAAATAACCATATACCTTTGGGCAGTAGTTTTCTCCCACTGTAATTTCTTTCCAAATGATAATATAGGGATGTGAAAAAAATCTCAGAACATTGATTCAGTTTGTGTAAAGGAGAAAAAAAAACTTTTAGAAGAGTATTCATGTTGTAGTTATTGTCAAAACATATTTTAAAAAAACATTTAAAATCAAAGATCTGCATCCTTTCTGTTTAAAAAATGAGTCACAGTGAAGATTCACTTCCACATCAATTCCAGATTTGGTCAAACCAAGCTAATATAGCACGTTTGTTATTGATTTTTTTTTTTGTTCCTTTGCCTGGTCTGTTCATGAGTTTTGTGCACCCAGGTGCCCACCTGCTGCATACTTATTTCTCCTTAGCAGGAAAGACAAAAAGAAAACCTTTCAGAAATTCAGAAAGAACCAGTAACTACTGGTTTTTAACCTTTCAACTTATTTGGTGGAGCTGAGGGTAGTCATGAGACCCTGAGTTTGAACCCAAACCTTAATCTTTCATCTCTGAGCCAGCTGAAGATCAGAGCCTTTTGCAAGTTTGTCCAAGCAAAGTTGTGCATGTACTGAAATATCTAATTTTCTTTCATTTGTTGTTTGTTTTTGCTTAAAGCAGCACTGGAGTCCTTCCTTGCCAGCCTGGCCAGTTGCTGCTGCAGCATGGAGTTGAAGTCCGGCTTCTTGCTGCAGTCCATGCACAACATCCTCTTTCCAACACCATAAACAGAGCAGGGCTGCATCATCTGCCTGATAATTCAGCCTGTAAACATCTCCCTTCCAGAAACAACTTCCCTCTGCTTTACATAATTAGATGTTTCCTGGAATGTGTGCACATGTGTGTGAGAGAGAAAGAGAGAAAAGAGAGCAGACAATTATTCAACATCATCTAGCAGCAGCAGGCTTAGATTTGTCTCTGGAAATGGTTTTGAGGGGTGAAATTTCATCCTGGTGTTGCCCAACCTGTCTCCTTCATGCTGGTTGCTGTGGTCCATCCTTTATCCGAAACACTGCACCAATGCCAACAGTCACTGCTCTGTCCTGCAGGGAAAGGTGATAAGGAAGGTGCATGTCCTCCCTGTTTGAGGCTAAATGCACCTTTGCTGATGAAGAGCCTGTGCCAGGAGAACTTTCAACTTGCTGAACACCATGGGATGGCCCTGCCCTGTGAGAGCTGGAGAAGAGGCAGGGGAGCAGAGGACAGAGAGGCTGTGCTGACCAGGCTGCTGCTGGAGAAGAGGCTGCGCTGGGCTGAAGAGGGAAAGCCCCACTGCTGAGAAGGTGGAGTGGTGAGAGCTCTGGGGCTTTCTGGGCCCTGGGAGCAAGTGCCTCAGGAAGTTCTGCAGCCTCTGCAGCTCTCTTAGTGCCTAAGGAAGGATAAGAGATAAGAGGAACAGGAGAAGGCAGAAAAGGACAAGACAGCTTGCTTGCAAACCCAGATCCTAGACAAAGACCTGCCAGCTCCATCACACAGCAGCTCTTATAATTGACCTCTGTTTTTTCCGAGTCAAGACTCAATTGCAGTCCACAAAACCCCACCACTGTAGGCAGGATGGGATCACTGCTCCATCCATGCCCTAGGAACACAAGTGAAATGACCCACACCAGCCAATACCTATGCCTGGGTGCACAGGGAAGCCAAATCACTCCTTAACCCAGCTTGTGAAGCCATTTCCAAGACTGGGCCCCTGGGTCTTCCCCCTGTCACTCTGGGCTCTGTGCAAAAGGCAAACGTGTAACAGGACTCCTATAGACATAAACTGCTGACCAAGTCTGCGACTAGGGCTGCATTTAGCTGCATCAAGACTCCTCTCTGAGGAGTTTAGAAAGTAAGGGGGTCCCTTCTGAACTTCACAACTTAATGGGAGGGTGGGTCTCCCTGACAGCTTGCCTGACCTTATCCTCTATGCAGTAAATAATCAAGTGTAACTTGACATCAAATCTCATAAAACACTGTCACATTTACTATCAAACTTCGGTGAATCACTGTCTTAATAAATACTTCATTACTTCTCTCTTACATGTGAAGTTAATCACTCTGCCTGTGACACAAAGACAAGGAGGGTTTCAGTATGGCCATTTGCATTTGTGAAAAGCTGCTTTGTCTTTGTCTCTTTACCTTATTCACTATTTTAAAGCTGCATACGGAAATGCAATGCCATCAGCCCATCCATCCTGTCTGTATCCAGCTGGCTCTAGCACAAAGCCTTGTCTTCACTAGTCAGGAAAAGGAAAGGAAAAAGAGCTCCTACCTTTGCCTTCACAGACTGGAAGTGGCAACACAGTCTGTGTGTTGTGTAAACCCAGGTGCAAATTCCCCCTCACGCCCTAACCTTTCTGATGTCAAGCCCCTACAAACAGGTGGTTCTGGCAGGGGGCAGTGGGTGCAAAGAGCACCCTCACTGCACAGACACTGCCAAAGCCACAACAGGTCTCTCCTCAAATTCCAGCAGACATTTCACAGTATGGATGAGCCACAAGAGGTTTCCAGTTCAGAGCTGGAGCATCTCTGTAGGAGGGATGTGCAGAGGATGGAGCCATGGGGCAGGACTAGCCCTGCTCCCATTGGGGCAGCATCACCCACAGGCACACATCACTTCTTCCTCACTCCATGCCAGCTCTGACCCTCTCTACTCTACAGCCAGGGCAGATTTATTTCTATTCCAGCAAATCTATACGCCATAGAGTAACTAGACTTGTAACAAGTGGAGTAGTGGGTTGTTGCCTTGCCTGTTCCAAGGGCTGCATAGCTGGCTGTGGTTCAGGAGATTTACTGGTACAATTACTCCTTTTTCCCATAGGGAGCCATAAGACGTCAGAGCAATGCTCTGGCATTGAGTGGCAGATACAGGCAATAATGGACTGCACACTTCTCCCAGAGATTCCTGCACTTTCAGAGTGCTGACATGGATGTGGGCTGATTGTATCATTTAATTTTGTATTTATGAGGATGATGAACTTGCAGGCCCTCAAGCTGCATGCTTCCTTTTTTCACCACTTTGTTCTGAGTTTTCCTAGAAGGAAAATCAGAATGTGTTTTACTTTGGAGAAATAAAATTGGTATCAACCCTTCCTGAGGAAATGCCTCTGTGATGGAAAGTGAGTAAATAAACTGCTCTCTATAGATTTCCCTGAAGAGACTCTAATGGCTGAACAGTGCACTTCTGAGAGGAAACTGGGAATACAGCAAAGCATCCTCTTTGATCCATATGTTCCAGGGTTTGTCTACTCTGATCACTGCTCAAATATATTTTACCCAAGGTCATCTTCTTTACCGTGGTAAAACTTCAGAGCTCATTTTATGCAAGAATCCAGGCAATGCTGATCCAGGTTCCCATTCACTTGTGCAGTGCGAGACTTCAATGATTCATGAAGTAACGAGTTTGTTGGTTAATGCTGAATAAATAGCTGTGTACAAGCAGCAAGCTCTATGTTTAAAGGAGAAGACATAATTTTTCAGATGATTAAGGCATTTTGCTTTCAGTCTTGTGGTGCACAGAACTCCTGAACAGAAGCTACAGCCATCTAGAAACCTGAATCTATCACAGTTAATTATTGTACTAATTTTGTCATGCAGTCTTTGAGTGTTCACTGTAAATTCTCCTATCCACGCATTATTCAGAACAATTTCCAAGTCCTTTCAACGAATGATATTCCAAACCACAGGTTATTAGAGCTATGAATTGCAAATATTTATAATGTGTTACATAATTTGTGCTGCAACCAGAGAAATAAATGTTTGCATGACACATAAGTTGCAATCTTAGCCATTGAGAAATGAATAGGGCATGAATTTTAGATTGCAGCCACACCTGCAGATTTCAATTCACCATTTGTATGTGCCCTGCCTGAATTTTGCCATTGATGGTCACATCAGAATTAAAATAGGTGAATATCCAGGGGGCAGAAAAAGAGAGCTCTGGCTATTCCAACACTCACAGAAAGTAAATTCAGAAAACAGGCAAATCAAAATTTTTTTTCAGAACTGAATATTTAATTCTAATACTTTTTCCTGTCATACACACAAATCCAGCTTTAATCAAATCCTAATCCTTGCCTGTTATTGACATATTTGAAGCACATTTTGCACCACATCTTACCCTATCCAAAAAATGAGTGTCAGTAAAACCTTCTGGTTCATAACTCAGGGATGAAATGGGGTGGCTGGCATTAAGCAAGCTCTGGCCACTGTCACATCCCAGGCAGGTAGCTGAGGCACTGTACAGCCTTGTCCCTCACCTCATCACTCCCATGGCCACATCTGGCCACAGGTGTGTTGTGAAAAGTCTCTCCCTGCCTGGGTCAGCCAAAGCACCATGATCTTCACAGATCACTCAAAAAATAATAATTTTTTTTTTTAAATAGAAAAAATGAGAACTGTGTCCCAAGCGATCTCTCATTCTATGTGTGGTGAGGGCACCTGCCTCTTCTCACTGCCGTGTTTTATCACGCTCTGCTCTTCCTTCTTCTTTTTTTCCCATTTCTAATAGAAATATGAAAAATCCCAGAATAGGAATGTCAGAATATTTTGACACTACAAGTATCAGCAGAAAGAAAGAAGAAATGCCTTCCCTTCCTGCAAGGCATTCTCACCAGTCTGATGCATCGAAGAGCAAGAGCCTGGATTTTAATGGTGACAGCCGTGATCTGTGCACTGCCAAAAGCACCAGTGAGATGATTGTGAGAAAGGACAGAGGTATTTGGACAGCTGGAGCTGAAGGAAAGTTCAGATCAGTCTCAAGACTGGAAGTAGAGAGAAATTAGAAATACCAGTCTACTCCTGACACCCTCTAAAGCTCAAGGATTTGCATCAGCTTAATACAAAAGTACAGATCGCTGTAGTCTGGGGACATGAAGTCTACCCTAGATTGAGCACAAGGTCTATCATTCTATCAGTTGTAAAATCACACTTGCACATCTTCCCCATTTGCAGAAGCTCTAGATCAGGAGGAAAAGAAGTGAGTGAACCTGGTCCAGCCCCTGTGCAGATTCTCAGCCAGTTTGGTGTGAAACCAACTCATACAGGAAGATTTCAATATTTCAGATGCTGAGCACAAATCCCTTGCATTTCCAAGCTAGTAAAGCAAGCATAAACTTTAATTTGAAAGAATCTGCCTCACTAAATTTCTCCTCCATCCTTTTTTACATTTAATAGAGAAACACTGGAGAAATAAAAATTCCTCAAGTGAGATTAACTATCCAAAGACTGCAATTACTTCATTTTGCTTTAATCCCCACATCTCTGTCATCATTATTACATAATCTGCACTAGGGAAAGAAGTCACGCTTTTCTCATGTGTTATAAAACTGAGGAAAACTGAGAATAATTGCTGTGGGAAGTGCTGATACACAGAGTCACATCCCTCAGCATGGAGGTAGGAGAGGATGCAGCAGTGGGAAGGCAGGAGAAACATTTTTATCCATGAAAGTACTAGAAGTGGACAAGGCACCTTGTGCAGGTCCTTTTGCAACATTTATCACACCTAGACTGACAGGACAGTTACACAATTCCACCAATAACTTCTATGTGGCACAAATGTGAGAGAGAAGTAGAGATAAGAAAAGTGTACCTCAGCTCTACAGTGGGATCACCTTTTACCACAGCCCACCAGAGCCTCCCTAGCTCTCAGCCGGGGTGATAAGACCATGGCTACTCCTAGGTTTGGACAGGAAGTGACTTTTCACATTTCTTTGGCCACCACAGGGATATTGATATGTTTCTATGAGTCTCCAAGTAAGAAGTTTGTCAGCTTAGGGACACTATGCAGAGAATGAAGGAAACCACCAACATCTCAGCCCTCCTGGAGCTTGGGAGCCTGTTTCCACCTCCCAGAGTCTCCAGAGCAGTGTTAGCCCGAGCCTGACAGTCCCACTGGGCACAGGCAGGACTATGAGGTCTCATGGACAGAAAACTCAGTGAAATGACAGTGAGACAATGTGGAGACATGAGGAGGTACCTGCATTGTCATCTACAACTCTCAGAGGTTAAAGGTCAGCACAGGCTGGAGCAATTCACCTCTGGGCTGATTTTCTTCCTGCTCTCTGCATCTCCATCCCACAGTGAAGAGAGGCTCTCTGCCATCTTTCTGTCTGGTATACTTAACAAAAAGCATCATCTCACATGATTACTGGCCAAAATAGGCAGTATCCCTTTCTTTGTGTCACCAACCTGACCCTCTCACACACTGGGTGCAGCCATGAGAGCACAAAGCCATCCTGGTAAAGCATGGATGGGAGTCAGCCCTCTCTCCCCACACAGGGATCCTGCAGCTTCTCAGCCAAAGGAACTGGATCTCTCACTGCAGCCTGGCAAGCTGCATTCATCAAGGACTGTTCTCTCAGTCCTCTGAACCACAGCAGAAAAGCATCTGGGTTGTCCCCAGCAGCTTAGCTCAGATAGAAATACAGGCTGAGCATGGCCCGATGCCATGCATCCATCACAGACAGAGGCCTCTGGGACCATAGTCCCCAAATAGGTTTTAATCAGCAGAAGATAAATATGCTGTAATGTCCTTCATGACCTAGAAAGCTTGAGAGGTCTGTCTCAAGGCTGTGACATGCCCTGTCCCATCTCCCAGCCATTATGCAGCTCAGGACTGTTTCCAAAACTTCAGAGATCATTGTACAATGGAGCTTGAGGCAAATCAGCAGATCAGACTCAGCTGGGAAGTTCTGTGTCCCAGAACAGACAGGTTCAGCTCTGAACATAAACTAAGTTACCAAGTCCTTATCTGCATATGAAGAGCTATGAATCCATGTACCAGAAGAACAAAATCTCCTCCAGACAGTTGAATAGAAACACCTGTGGGTTTGATTTTTTCTTTCCCCAAGACTGCAGTTTATTCTGATATTACAGGAGATAACTGCTCTTTGCTTCCTCTGTCTCTACTCCACTCAGTGAGGAGAAGACAGTAGAGGTTGCCTCATATCCTGGAGTTCTCCAAACCCCTCTGCATCTTGTCAGTGCACAGCCCACATTCTCTTTTAATGAATACACTGTGGTCCTCAGCAAAGGGTGGGATGTGCAAGGTGTGAGGTCCCAATTCACTCACCCCAAATTGCCAACTACTAGGACTATGTCCTGTAGCTGTGTGAGCTCTGAGTCTCCTGCAGGGCCAGGTGCTGCTGCCTTGTACAGGGATAGGCTACAGTGAAAGGCCAACATCCCACCATTTTTCTGAGCCTCTAAACCAATTCAATAAGCACTCTCCCTCCCAGAGAACCTCTGAAGTGTCCCAGCAGCGTCAGGGCATTTGAAGATGCTGATACATTGCCTCTAATTAGTTCAGAAAATGCAGCAGTGGCTGGTGGGGCTACAAAGGCAGACCCTGAGAAGGGATAATGGGGTCCATGATCCCTTTGCTAGAGAAGACAGAGGAGGCAGCCTCCTCCAAGGTGCCTCCTGTGAGGTCAAGTTATTGCCCTCAGACAAAGAAACAGGGCTTGCCAAAATGCATACACAACTTCTGCATTCTCCTAACTCTTTCCTGAATGCACTCCTAGAGAAAGTGCACACCAGCACATACCTGTTACCAACAAACCAGCCTGTTCCTCTACCTTTTTAAACAGCTATTTTGAATCAGATATTTCAAATGCAAAGTGAAACCACCCCAAAACTCTTAACAAAACTTAACAAAAACTCTAGATAAATTCTCTTTCTAGTGACTCCATTTTGCAGCATCTGAAAAACACTTACCTTAGTACGTGAGTCGATCCATTTATTGTGGTGGTGGAACAGGGAACTGTCTGCCCCAAGATGGAAGGCCTTCGGTATCGCTCATCACCACAACACAGGATGATGAGGAAGGCACGTCTGAAGGACTTGTTCAGGAAGGCGTAGAGGAAAGGGTTCAACCCTGAATTGATGTAGCCGAGCCACAGGAAAGCCGTCCACAGCTTCCCTGGCACTGTGTAGTTTATGAAAGGGTCCACTATGTTAGTGACAAAGAAGGGGGCCCAGCACAGGCAGAAGCAGCCCATGATGATGCACAGGGTCTTGGCAGCTTTGGTCTCAGTCTTCATGCGGTGGGTGCTGTGCTGGTCGGGGTGGTGCTGCCGCCCATCAGTGGGGGCCCCTGCGCGCTGCAGCGCCTGGATCTGGTGAGCATGTTCCCTGGCCGTCACGTAGATGCGGTAGTAGGCCAGCACCATCAGGAGGAAGGGAATGTAGAAGGCCACCACTGAGCAGGTAATGGCATATGGCTTGTTGACCATGAATATGCAGTAGGTGGAGTTGGAAGCCTTGTTGAACTGCCTTTGCTGAATCTGGTGCAGGTAGAGGAAGGACAAAGGAAAGAAGTTCAGTGCTACTCCGATACCAGCAGGCTGTTTGTCAGAAGTACCACCAACACTTTCTGATTCTCTCTCTTCCCTCTACTCTCCCATCCATAGTAACTGCCTTACCCACTGCTGCCTCTTCTGCTTGAGCTCTCCAGCCCTGATGCTCCTAAGGTCTGCTGGACCAGCCCACCATCCAGCTCCAGCATCTTATAGCACACCTAAACTGGCCAGTGAAAATCAGCCCAGGTCAGGGACAGAGAGGGGAAATAACTTCACTTTGTGCTATGCTTTGTTGCAGTGCCCACTGCTCCAGTCATCAGGGCATGGTTTTACTCCAGAGATGCACAAGTTTCACCCAGATGAGTTCCACAGGGCAGGAGAGGGAAGGGACCTGACTGGAATGGTTCTCAGCAGCTGAGGAGCAGCTCCAGGCTGGGGAAGGCACTGAGATTCCCAGACACAGGGGAGGTGGGCAGCAGCTCAAAAGTCTACAGGCTGAGTCCATAGGCTGAGATCTAGTCAATAACTTGTGATGTAAACAGAGAGAACAGATGAAGAAAAATGTCTTGCATGTGAGTTTGGTGAGCAGGAGGCATAACCAGGACAGACAGGACTTCTCTGAGGCTATTCTTGCTACAGAACAATGTCAATGCATGTCCATAATTTCTGGTGTTTCTTCTGACAAGACAATGACCTGGTCTCTTATTTAAAACTATAATATCAGCATTACCTAACTGAGCATGTAAGGAACATGTAAGGAAGCTTAGCTCGAAAGAAAGGTGTTTTCACTGGGTGGCATTTCAACTCTACACTACCTCTCAACATGCAGCTACTGAAATCTGGCTGGCAAATGTCAGAGAGTAAGAAGGAAGTGCAGGGCTTGGACTGTTTAGAAATGCCAGTACAGTTTAGTGTTTAGCCTTTTTGGACATGGTGGGGGAAACAAATCAGTGGAAGAAATCAGATACCCAACACGGTTTGTTAAATAAACAAAATACACCTCCCTTTTCCACCAGCTGCATGTCCTAAAGGTGCTTGTCTGGATTTAATTTTGGCTTTATCGCCTTGTCTAGAGGCTTGGCAGCCTGCACCTGTTATTCTCCATGAGCCAAAAAGTATTCACAGCTCATTGACTGGCACTTGGCACTGGAGACGCCACATCTCTTTAAACAAGCTCTTCTAAATAAGGTGTTTTCACAGTTTGCCATTTTTTAATTCATGCAGCTCCACACTGAGAAGAGATTCATAGCTCTTTTCCCCTTGCCTGCAGACAGGACCCTGCAAGTGAAGCCAGACTGTAGTGGGGAAAACTGATTCCTGCTGAAATGAACTGCAGAGGAAGAATACACCTTCTCCTCTCCTTCAAGGCTCACATCAAGACCCAGGATACTAAAGGGACTGGCCAAAAGCCATGTCCCTTCTGGGGAAGTCTGAGTTTCCCAGCTCTCTCAACACAGTGCACACAGCAAGGTGGGAACCCTGAGCATCAATGGCAGTGGCTAGTTCTTCCTGATTGCTGCAGAGACCAAGGTGAAGCAAGGACTCCTGAAATGCCTGTCAGGATAACCAAGGGTTCCTGAGGTGCTTGTCAAGAGCCAGATGGGGCCTGGCATGTTTTCAAAGGACTTCCCACTGAACTGATTAGCAGAGACAGGTAAAATCCTCTTCCAGAGCCACCACCCTCTTTGTGACAGTCCTTCCAGATGAGTAATTTCAAACCCCCTTAAAAAAATCCTTCAGAAATTCATCCCTTCTCCAAGGATAACAAATAGTTTCTCTTTCAGCTGCTCTTACATTTTTACCTTTTAATATTGCTTTTGAAAGAAGAACATACAGCACCAAATGCATCAGACTCCAGGTTAGCATACCTCCATAGCCACTCACCAGATCAATGATGCCAATGCTATTCCAGCCTTGCATGATAGGGAGGAAAGAAATGAATGTTGGGATTACCCAGCACCCTCCAAGCATCACAGCAATGCGCAGTGGAGTCATCTTGTTCCTGTACACCAGAGGCTGGCAGCAGATAGCATAGTATCTGTAAGGATAAAAGTGAGAGAATAGCCATCATCAAAGGAGACCTCCAGGTCTCGTAAAACTGCAGAGCATTTTCTCCAGCATGTTTCTCCTGTCTTTCAAAAGAGAGAAAAAAAGGAATCCATCATCAGCTTCATTGACTGCCACTCACACAAGTTGCTCAGGGAATTTTCACAGCATGAGCAAATAAGGTTTCACAGCGCCTTGCATGGGAAAGCCAGCATTTCTGTTCTCCCTAGGAGAAATGAGGCACAGATTAATGCTGTGGTGGGTCTGAGGTCGTAGAGCAAGGGACACTTCATGTTCAGCTCTCCACTGCCTTGCCACTTAGTCACAAAGCTGTCTACACCCTCCTCACCACAATAAATGAGTCCACCTTCCTTCCATTTAGCTGTGACTGAGTAAATGTTGGGATTTTCCTAACCGCAATGGACATTTATTTTGACAAGACTGCAAAAGCTGTTATTGCAAATTAACAAAGTGTTTCAAAGCTGTGAAAATGTCAGTAAAATAAAGTGTGCTTTTCTGTAACCAAGCTCCCTTTTTACCTCCCAGGAATCAGCTTTTTTCTTTACTGGGCTTTAACCTCTGCCACAAGGAGAAAGCAAATTTCCACACAGGGCTTCTAGTCTTTTCCCAACAAGGGGATGTGCCTGGGTCTCTCCTTTCTTCTCCTGACCCATCTGATATCTTCACAGTACAACAGATCCCTGCAAATAATAGGCTGTTCACTGAAGATGTCTTCTCAAAGAAATATGAAATCAACTCACCTGACTGCTTGTCCCTGCACTACCCACCCACTATTGGGTCAGAATGCTGTATCCAACCTAAAATCAGAAATCTCTTTGCTCTGAAATTAATGTATGCCCATTAGCACAGCAGATCAATATCTATATCATCCTAGTGTAGACATTTGGTAGTTCTGACATGATAGACTTAGATCCCAATGAAACATTTTCAACCTTGAGAGGTTATAGAAACAGGCCAGAAATTATGTCCTGACTGCTGTGACAGGGGAGTGATCTCCCAGGATACAAGAAGTGCTCATAAATTCTCAGCTTTTCTAAATAATGAAATACATAGCTTTCATCTTGATTGATGTATTTCCTTAAAGAACCAATAATGATCACCTGGTAGATGTAGTTTCCAGATTTGTGAGCACAGAAATTATGCAATATGGTGCCCCACGGGACACAAGCACTGTACTGAAGAAGTGGACAGGTTTAAAACTATTCAGAATTATGTAGAGGCTGCTGAGTGTCTATAAAATCAATCTTATGAGGTCAGTAGAACCATGAATTAGAGAAATTAAATTAACAAACTCACATAAAGCTGGACCACTAACCCAAGATGCCTGTAGCACAGTAAAATAAGATGTGAATGCACAGATAGACACAGTTTATGTATTACAGAGTTCTCCCTGTTGTGGAAAATCTATTCCATTGGGAGCCAAAATCTTTGTGCTTAACAGCACAAAAATCAAAGGATTTCAAAATTTTCCTAAGACTTTTAAAAAAAAAAAGTCATGTGGAGTCAAGTGAATAGCTTTATTTTGATAATTCAGATTATATATTCCACACAAAGGGTTGAGATAATATCAAAGTGTCAAAAGAAAACATTTTTTAAGTCTCTTTGAAACGAGATTCAAAATGTCACAGGGGAAACAAGCATTCAGCTATTTCAATTTGATCATTTCTACATTCTGCTCAGGTTTCCCGTGTGGAAGAAAATCAGCCCATTCCTCTGATAAGTTTCACTTTCAAAGACCTAGTGTGTTTGACAATAACTGTTCTTTTAGAGCACTGAGTGAAATGTTCCCCTCGTGGAGCTCATGCAAACAGCCATGGCAGCCAGGGAGTCTGACTCTGGTGCCCACAAGCAAGACTCTCACAGCCCTCCCACGAGGGAGAAACAGAAAATGAGTGATTTACAGAATCTGCATTTACTTAATTTTGGAGCCTGCCTTCACTGGATAACGAGCTGAACAAGTGAGGGGAGGCACCCTTGAAGACAGGCAAAACTCAACGGGGAAAGAACCTGAGTGACCTAATTGAATGAAGATAGATTTAAGTTTGTGTTTGGCCCTGTTCTGAGAGGAAGGTTGGATCAGAGGCCTCCAGAGATCCTTCACAATCTACATCCTAGATGTACAATCTACATCTGAATCTATCAGACAATGAGGACCATTGTGTTCAGATTTCAATATCTTAGTAATTTCAGATGACTGAATAAATGTTTCTTTGTTCCTAGGATAACTACCTTCCTTATGGCAGACACAGTGTGTTTGTGTAACCTTGCCCTGCATTTGGATATCCCCCCACAATCCAGATTTCCTCCTGCCAGGAAATAAACTGACCTTTGAATTCAAACAGGTATTTTCAGTAATGTTTCTGCTTGCTTATTAGGACAGATGGTGCTTCCCTTGGCATTGCCTGCAACTGCTCTTCTGACTCCAAACACAAGTGAGATGTATATGGCATGTCAACTGTCTGAGAAACATCTACTACAAAGTTCTACTTGGTGTTGGACATCAAAGGATTGTGACATGCCTGATGGCAAGATACAGCAAGTCATGAGAGAGTAAATTTATTTGTAGAAAGGGCTGAAGAAGGAATTCAATAAATAGGAAAAGCAGCTGAGACACCAGCTATCATTTCAGAAGCTGAATAAACAAATAAAAAGGGAAAACCATGATACACTGCTAATGAACTACAGCAGGCAAACCATTCTCCCAAGCAGTTTGAATTATTACATTTCTGAACTTCTCTCTCTGCTGTAGCTGACAGCACTACACTGACATATACATGCTATTAAAGGCCATTAGAGTAAAAATTATGCCTGTAAGAATGACATCTTAAGCTCTCATATTTCTTCCCTCACAGTGATTCAGCAGCAATTTTCCTCCACTTACATGTCAAAAGATTATATATATATATCTCTTTAATTTTTTTAGTAACTGCTGCTACTGTGACTTGTCTTGTGTTTGGAAAGTCAAGCTGGGTTCCTCCTGCCCTACAACATTACCAGTAACAAGGTTCTGGAGTCAAGAGTGTGAGTGACAGTTTTGCTGATGGCATTTTGCTCTCCACTTTTCCATAGCTCAGCAGGATTTCCATCTAATGGTCCACAGAGGCAGATAACAGAAATCTGTGGATGCTAACAGGAGTCACTGAAGTCACACCAATTTGTGTGGTAGCTGGGGATTTGATGTATGTGATGGTTTGGGCATTTAAGCAGCTATTTACTCAGTTGGAGAAAAGTAATTATATCTTTAAGATTATCAATACTGTTAGTCAAAACCTGAAATACAGACATTTTTCTATTCTATATTTCTGCTTCTTTTCAAGCTAAAGCTGTTCTCCTGTGCTCATAAAGAATATCTATTATGTACTGGTACAACAGGCTGATGGATGGACGTAACATGTAATATATACACATGATTAATACAATGTCCAGGCTTAGTTAAATATTAATTCTTACTGTTATCAAGTCAAGACCCATGTTTCTGTGATTCCTTGAAAACTTTACTTCCCTATTACCTACAGCAGATCAGATGATGCAAAACATACCCTCTTCTCTGCCTCTGTTATGACATTCTTTGCTGAAGGGGAAATACAAGAATCCTTCCTGGAGCTACAGATTATAAAGTAACTCCATAAAACAAAGATTAGTATAGTGCTTTTATTTTCCCACATCAGACATTTGTCCCATTAATTCATTGCTAAAATTTTACAGATTGATCAAAAGAATAAATTCACAGCTCTTATGGGTTTACTTATGGTCACTACAGGTATGTTTGGCCATGAAGGATTTGTGACTTGCCCAGTGACACTTGTTGGCTTGGGAAACAGTGCAATGGCCAGACACTATGTCAAGGAACATGAATGGGATATTCCCTGGACTTCCAGTGATATGGATGTAGCAGAGACCAATTGGTGCCAAATGGATCAATTCCTAGAAGTGAACTTCATGTGTCACAAACATTATCCTGACATATTTGAGGGGATGCAGGTATATCTCAGTAATGCTTATGAAAATATAAAAAGTGCTAATGGTTCAGTGGCTCAATCTGTGGGACAATTTTCTACCTGTTCCTACGAGTATCACCAGCAGGAGCCTAAAGCCTCAGCAGTCACACAGAGGAGCTCAAACAATGTCCACAAGGAGTGAGAGCAAAATGTTTTATCCTTTCCCTGTAGGACTGGCACTTTGCCCACTAGTGAGCTCCTCTTTGCAGTCAGAGCTACACATGGAACCAGAAAGCAGATATAAACGCCTGTACATCAGCAACACATTTGTCCCAACAGCCTTCAGCAATTCATATCACATTCCTCAGCAAGAGGATCATGGACAGCTTGCCTAACGTTAAACTTGTGTTGATGTGAAGACAGGAGATGGCAGATCAGAGGGAAGCTGTGAAGCCAAAGAGAAAACAGGCAGAAAATGAACCTCCACTACATTCTTACACTGTGCAACTAAATGCTGAATCTGCTTTTTTGGAAAGGAAAGTATTGTAAATCATGGGTGTTTGTTGTTGCCATTTTGCCTGTATGAAAAACCTTACACATGCACGCACACATGTGTGCACATTTCTTGTACCATGTGCCAGGGAAACAAAAAAGAAGGAAAAAGAATTCTTGGAAAGCACATCAACCATTAAGTGCTGACACCTCTAATTATTGCAAGTTAATAGCTCCTAGGCTCTTGTAGACAAGAAAGGAAAGACCTGAGATTGAGAAACAGCATTGCATCTCAACACACAGGTGACCTAGATCTGGCAGCAACATAATTTAGCTGTGGTCCACAGCAAGGATAGTTGTTTGTGCTTGTGACTGTCTGTATACTCAGTGAGCACCAATGTGATGAGACTCCATTTGCTACTGGGATCTGTGATCAAGACTAAAATCAAAGATTCAAGACTCTAGATAACAATAATGTTAACAAACACCAATTCCTATGGCTAAAGAGAAGCAGCAACACAACAGCCAGAACATCTGACCACTCCTCAGCCTGGACACCCAAAAGCCTCCTCAAGTCCATGACAGTGGAAAAGCTGTGCAGGGCACATCTCTGGGGAACAGTCCTGAAGCCAACAGCTGCTGTCTCAGGATCAGTGATGCTCTAACCACACCACTGCTCTCTCCTTGCCTTCAGGGCATTACACTAATAGAATTACTTAGCTGCATTAGGCAATTCCTTGCCCTTGGAGAAAAATTAAAATATCTCCCCAGTTTGCAATGCAATTTTGTTTGAGCTATGAGCATGTAGTCAATACCCTGAAAGAAAGTACTTAGAAATCAGACAGATAAATACACACCCACCTTTACCAAACAGACTGGTTCTGTGGGTGGCCCACATTTAAAACCATTTGGTGTCACATGCATCTATAAAATTCTATACATAACATATGTTTTATCATCACTGGGGGCAAAAATGAGCCAAGGAAAATTTATTGAGTTTACTGAACACTCATCCTAAATAATTTTTTAACCCCAAAAAACATGATCTCATAAAAAAGAAGACAGGAGAGTGGGAAAACTCCATGTTCTATTAGCTCTCTCCCAAGTGCAACCACCAAGCTTCTCTGGACCCTGTGACTGTATGTGTCTGTTGAATGTGGTTTTGCTAACTCCTCCCCTAACTCTATGCTAGACCAGAGCCTTCAGGTGAACACTGACCAAGTGGTGAACTCAAAAGAGCCAAGATCTCAATTTATTTGTGCCTGTGAGAAACTGAAACAGTGCTCCTGGCTTTCCTGGTATTTCAGTGGAACCAGATTCTGACCTCCATGTAACCAGATTTCTTCTGAGAGAACAGCTCTTTCCCTTTTCCTCACTGAGCAAATAAGCTATGGTCTCTGACTGAGCTAAATAAAACCAAGTTATGCATTGCTGGTTCAGGGAAAAAAGCAATGTCCTAAATTGATTATATCTAACAAAATTAAACTCTTATTAGAAAAACAATGGCCTGCTGGTGTTGAGATAATTACACTGAGAAAAATGCTAAAGAGAACAGTTAATTGGAACTGGATAAATTTAGCTACTAATACAAACAAACATACGCTGCCAAACAGAGATAGAGGACTCCTCCTTGGTCCCTGTGTGGGTCGCTGCATGTGGAGGGTTACTGGCAGTAACAGTGGCAAAATAAATTACTGCATTTCTAGAGGGTTTGTAAAGATTAATAAAGGACAGTGCATCCCTCAGGCTGGGCCGTGGCCATCTGCTCCACTGTTTTTCTTAACACTCTCAGACCTGAATTCTGCAGATCCCGAGTTAGTTTTCCTGCAAAGCTGAGCTCCAACAGGGATAACTCCACAGTTACACACTACATCTCTTGGCCCTTGGGGCCTCCTTTTGCCCTTGCTCAGCCCCCTCCCTTGTCACATCTCTGCTCTTCCACCAAAGCTGTAGGAGATTCGATGTCTTTCCCACTGAAAAGGGCTTAGGGGATTTATGCCCTGGTTCTAAACTCTAGCTGGAGTTTATGTCGTATAATCAGATTGCCAACTGCCTAATCATTACATACTGATAGCTATTTAAAACCTAACAAGTCTCCCCACTAATAACCTCCTCCCTGTCCTGACTGGCCAGCAGATGTTTATCAGAGCACCGCTGGGAGCAACTACTTTATCCCTGTCGTGTTCCTGACCTTGAGTCCCATTCTGTCCAAGGCATCCTCTGGTGAGATAAGTGCTTCCCCTGCACCCCAACCCCGAAAGAGATGAGGGTAGAGAGGGAGGGACACAGTGCAGCATCAGGAGCAGGAGGCAGCACGCAGGTGGGCACAACCTGGACCTCTCCATTTCTGTGTCCCTGCACAGGCTCCTTCCCACCCCACACCGAGGGCTGCTTCTCCAGAGGAACTCCCCCAGACAACAGCCAAAGCCTGGGAATCTCTAACACATCATCTCTCTCAAGGGATTGCGCTAATTTCATGTCTGAACAGTACATTAATGTTAATTAATGTTTGTAAATGGTGCAATGAGCATCTGTCACTCTCGAGCTCCAACAAGTTTTAGATACATCTGCTTTGCTTTAGCCCTTATTTAGCAGTGATTATGTGGCAAGGTTTGAACTCCAGCAAGATTAGCATTGAATACACAAACACACAGTTAGGCCTATTTCATAGCCTGTTACACAGCAAATCTGTAATTCTTTTGAACAGACCAAGCAAACAGTGTACCCAGTGCTCAGAGACCTAGACTGGGAGGAAAACTCCATGGGCTGAGACACAGCCAGGGAAGCTGAGGAAGCAAAGATGTAGGATGCTCTGGTTGCATAAAGAGCAGAGGTGCCAGATGTGCACCTAAGCCCAAGAACACAGACATTCAAATATCTTTGTTTCTCTACTGTTATTTTTTTTCCTACCTCAAAGACTTCAAGAAGTAATTGTATTGGAAATTTTACTGTGAATAATTGGAGAAGAAAATTGCCTTTCCTGACAGGTTAACTGTATTTGGAGACTATCATAGCCACTTGGCCTATTTATAGGCAGTGCAATTACTTTTATTGCATGAGCACAAAGAATGGATAGATATGCACAAAAAGTGCTAAATCTTTCTTTTATACTGGAATACCAAAGAGATGATGAGAAAGTATAACCCAGTGACAGCAAAATTTGGATTCAGCAAGCCCTGAGGAACCTCTAATACCTTGGAAAAACACTTTTTCAGATAAGACTGTCTCTAAATCTCTGCAGTGTTTTGCTCCATGTGTCTGACTGCTAAGATCTGTTTATCCTGTGGTGATTTCTCCAGATTTTCTCAAATGCCTTTGAGAATTAAAGCCAGAATGCTTTTTTTTTTCCCAGGCAGTAATAGAAACAGATACAAGACATTATCAGATAAAAGTCTTTTCAAGCAACACCTTCTGAGAATGTTAAACAGAATGACTTTGCAAACTGAGTCCTGAGGATTAGATTAACCACCCAATTTCTTATTAAAAAACCCCACAGTTGTATGCCCTGAAATACAACAGAAGGCAGGAAATATATGAATCACAGACAAAACACTTTCCATGAGGTCTGAACAGAAAGAAAGGCAACAGCTAGCAAAAATGAAATAAAACAAGTGCTGTCAGTGCTCCTCCAACCCAGTGCCAGGAAGGGTGAAGCAGTGGTGATGGAGAACAGGACAACTGTCACATAAACTTGGAGAAGTAAAGACCATAAACTACAACAAGCAGGATCCACCCACTGTCAGTGAAGAACAGGTTTGAGACCACCTGAAGAACTTGGAAGTGCACAAGTCTATGGGACCTGATGAGATCCACCCATAGATCCTTAGGGAACTGGCAGATGAAGTTGCCAAACCACTGTCCATTATATTTGAAAGGTTGTGGCAGTCTGGTGAAGTTCCCACTGACTGGAGAAGGGGGAACATAACCCCCATATTCAAAAAGGGAAAAAAAGAAGATCCAGGAAACTATAGGCCAGTCAGTCTCACCTCTGTGCTGGGCAAAATCATGGAGCAGATCCTCCTGAAGGTGGTGCAAAAACACATGGAGGATGACACAGTGGTGATTGGAGGGGATTGGACCTTGATGATCTTTAAGGTCCCTTCCAACCCAAACTATTATAGGATTCCCAGCTATGGGCTGAATCATGCCTCCCAGCACAAAACCCCAGGAATTTATCTACCTGCTCTGATCTTCTCAGAACCATCCACTACTATGACCTCATCACTTTTGTCCTCTTAATGCTGTTTGTGAGTCAGTTCTCACCAGGGGAAAAAAAAAAACAAATGCAAACCAACCAGAACTTGTCACAGAAATTCAAGTTTCTCCCTCGGTTTGACTCTGCAGACAAGAAGGAAGAAGAAAAGCACATCGATCTTGCTCATGTCAGAGTGAGTATTTTAAGCTGATCTGGAAGTTGCTTGGAGATGACTGCAGAATACTGACAAAAAATAAACTGCCTGTGAGTCTCTTCAAATCTCCACTAATATTTGCACAGGACAAGGGAGAGATAAGTTTTGAAAGCCTGTAGTCCAAGTCCCAAAAGGAAAATCTGGCACAGCAGTTGGAAATTAGGAGACTTTGCCAGCCTGTTAAATCCCTGCTGTGAACAGCAAGGTGTTGGGTACACTGCTCATTTGGGGTAGAGGATGGCTACTTTGTCAAGTCATTAATCTCTATTAGACCAGGCTGCCAGGCACCTGTATTTTAAATAATAATGCAGCAGGAACAGCACAACTTTTTGAGTTCATGCTGCAAAAGGAAAAGGAATTTAAAAACTGGCAGTGCTCATCAAAAGTCCTGTATTCATATCTATTCAAATGTGACTGATGTCTGGATACTTTCACTTCTCATCTCTAGGTCAGAAGAAAAGTGAGGTCAAAATTTCCTCCTTGCCCTTCTCAGGATGAGGACAGATGAAGACAAGCCTGGAAGTGATGCTTCCAGGACAGCAACAGTGAGGGACTGACATACAGGAAAGGAGGAAAAAAATCAGGTTTAAAAGGTGAGTTTCAGCCTTCTTTTGTTGTGGAAAATGGATCGTTTTTTCTGTATCCTCCATTCCACATAGGCTGTATTTAAAGTCCCCGTTGTCCTGTTTGCCAAGGAGGTTTAGAGCAACAGCCCTAGTTCATGGCAGCAAGAGAATTAATTTCTGCAAAAAGGACACAGGAATGAAGGGGGACTGTCACTGGCTTCAGATGTCCTGCCACAGGATATGGTACAAGTGTAACATCTCTCCCTCTGTGCAGCAAGGAAGAGACCTTGGCACATCTAGGGGCACAGTAAGGGCTGAAATCACATTGTCTATGTTCTCCTTGTCTTCTTCCACCCAAATACCTCCTCTGAGAATTGGAGGGAAAGACCTCTTGTTTCATTTCAATTAGAAAACAGCTTACCAAACAAGCCCAACAGTAAAAAAATGGCATGTCCTTATTCTTTGGGAATGTTTAGATCTGGCAGTGTTGCTAGGTGAGGGGCATGAGGATTTGGACCTGCAAGAATCAAGGTCTGTTGCTTGTGTGGTGGAGGGTAATTGCTTTTATACAATATTTTCCCCAATTTACCTAATCAGGCTGACAGACCATGCTCATGAGCAAGCACTGCAGAAACATAAAATAACATATACAGTGGTAATTCAGGAAAAAAGGAAGTCTTTTAATAGGCTGTTTGGCACAAGAAAGAGCTTGTGACATAGCACAGAAATTCCCAGTCATGTTATGACTGTTGCTGTGCTCAAGGACAACATCCAAGTATAGGTTAAACAACTTCAGTGATGGTTACACTACCCTACTAGTGTCCCTACTAAGCTGTACTTTGGAAATCATATCAATAAGTTAGTCAATTAATTGGAGGAATGGAAGAATAAAAACAGCCCGTAAAATTGAGGTAAGGGGGAGTAGTTGCCCTTTATATTTCTCTCCCTGTAATGTGTAGTATGTACCTCAATGAGTCACTTAGTAATACTGGTTTTCATCTGCCAGTACAGCTGTGAGTAGCAGGAGGAACAGTTCTGATAGCACTTGCAAAGATGCATCAAATGTTTTTTCACAGAAGAGAGGAAGCCGGACAATTCACCGTTTGATTTCCTGGGAAGACAGGGCTCAACACAACACATAAAGCCTTGCACCAGCCAAGACTTCCCTGCAGCCCCTGGCAGCCAGCATACCTGTTCAAACAAGGTCCTGCACACCTTGTCCTTCTGTTTTTTTCTTTTGAAAAAAAAAAAGTGTCTTTTCTTTACTTCGAGGAAGAGACTGTGCTACATCTGATCATTAATACAAACAGCAGTGTTGCAAAGTGGCTGAAAATCTGGCTTACTCTGTCGAAACAAAGCTCATCCCTTTCAAACTTTGCCTATGCTGATGAGGATTCAGAGCACTCCCTCTAAAATCAGCTACCAGAAGAGATTTATTGCTCTGCTGCTCCCAGCAGGTTCAGTTTTGCCCTTTGGCTACTGCTGACAAGCAACAGCACTAAAGAAACTTAAAGCAACCTTAATTAGTCTCTGTACTCCTGTTCATACCTGTCCAAGGAGATACAGCAGAGGTGCAGGATAGATGCTGTGGTGAGCAGGACATCGAGGGACGTTCGGACCAGGCAGAACATTTCTCCATAGATCCAATTGTCCTGAACCAACTCAATGGCTCCAAACGGCATCACCAGCACTGACACCAGCAGGTCCGCAAAGGCAAGGGAAACTATGAAATAATTGGTCTTGATTTTCCTGCAAGACAGATCACAAAATTAGGGTGGGATCATTTCAGTTCAGCATCCTCTCTGTGTGGACAAAGATTTCAGCTTTTCTTGGGTCTGATTTGACCCATGACACTGAAAGATCAAATACTCCTCATTTCATATGGTCTCCCCTGGCTTCTTGTTAAATGCATCCTTCTGCTCATGTAGAAGTGGTAAATGGATGCTCACAGCCCTCCGCATGTGACTGAGCCTCTCACAGCTTGTATGGGAGAGTTCAGAGTGGAGGACTTTATTTTAACTTGTAAATTAAGAAAATACTTCCAGAAAGCACTGCAAAGAATCTAGACTGAAGCTGCAATTTTAACTTGATGGGTACTTTTTAAATCATAACAATAAAATAGAATTAAATCCATTAAAATTCCCACGCAGAATATGAATAGAGGCTGTTGAATATCTCACTCTGCTCCTGAGGCTGGTCTGACAATTCCCAGGGGTAGCAGCAAGCCTTGAGAGATAAGTTTTGCCTGTGACCTCCCCCAGAATTTGCCAAGCAGCAGCACAGGAGCACAACTACAACGGGACCTTGATCTGTGTGTTTTTTTGATGAGCTTGTTAGGAAATATAAGATGGAAAAGAGATACAGGCCAATCTGCTTCTCCAAGGAATTGCTGCTTAGATCTGTTTTTCATTGTTTTTTCATACTGGGAATGCTGAGTGTAGAGGATGGATCCTAAAATGATCCAGATGGGGATACACTGAAGCCAGTACAAAAACTTCGACATTGCAAAGGCTGGACAGAGACACTATTTATCACGGAGGCTCATGCCCTCAGCTGGAGGCACAGGGCTTTTTAAGTGAGGATATACCTGGATGCTCAGTAGGGAGAGCATTGCACTCCTAATCTGAGGGTCAGGGCTTCGAGTTCCCGTCCAGGTATGAGGCTTGTCAGAGTTGGGCTGATGGTTGGACTAGATGATCTGAAAGGTCCCTTCCAACCTAGATGACTATGACTATTTTCCCCTGTGCCCTGGAAGGGCAGTGAGTAGCTCACCTGAGCTGCCTGTCCCGGCACACAGCCACCATCACCAGCAGGTTCCCCAGGATGGCCATCAGTATAACGGCGGAGATGAAGGTGAGCAGCACGATCTTCTCCGCTACGCCAAAGCCCTCACTCGAACTGGGGAGCACACAGGGNNNNGGGGAACACACAGGGGAAAAAAAAAAAAAAAACAGAAAAAATGAAAAGAAGAAATGGTGCAGCAGCACTGGGAGGGGATTGTCTGAGAAGCACCAAGTCCCTTCCAATTTACAGTCTCTGGGTGATGACATTTGTATTCTCACTTCACAATATAATGTCATTTTCTATGCAGAAGCATTTGGGTTGTCTTTTCCTTTGTTTTCTATTTTTTCCCCAGGGTTTCCTCAGGATGAGCATTTTACATCTTGAATTTTGAAAACTTTTGCAAAATATCTTCTCTTGCTCTCTCTTCCCTTCACTTTATTCCATAAAACAAGAGTTAGTCTTTTAGTTGTTGTCTGTTAGTTGTTACCTGGTAACTTTTCTAGAATTCAGAAAAAGAAAATTAAAATTTTTTTAAAGGAAGTGCCCAATTTCTCCCTTTCTTGACATCAATTTTAATAAAGAGAAAAGGAGGGGAAAAAAAAAAGGAAGGATAATATGAAAGCACAACATTGGATATATTTTAAATCTGCACTTCTACAAATACCTTTTAAAACATTTTTTAAAAGTCATGGGTCTTTTGTCTTTTTTTTCAGAGCCTGCAAAGCAGGAAGGCAGTACATGGATGCAAAAAAAAGTGTCAAATTCTTCATAAAACTGGTATTATTACAAAAAATTTGAGGCACTTTTCCTTCAAAGCTATTTCTAATTGTGTATCTGAGCAAAATGCAACCTAAACTTCAGTCTCTTTGTGTAACTTTCCCTATTATATTTCGCAGGTGAGGACAGGTGCTTGCTCATGTTATCAAGTGTGCCTAGAAATAGTCTGACATTAAGAGCAGCAGTTGACACTAATTCATCAGGAAAGTTTCTTCACAGCACAGGTTGCTGTTGTTCGGTACCCAGGATTAATGTTGTGAGATTGTCCAGGTAATTGAAAAACTGAGCTATTACTCTGCCTGACTTCCCCTGGGGTCACTTCTTATTTACTAAACATGTTCCAGGCTTTTACACTTTATCTCACTGAATTCTCCTGATTTTGGCAAAGCTAAAAATGATTAAAGGATGCACAAGTCCTGCCCCCTCTGCCTGTGCTATATTAATAGCTTCTAGCAGCTGACTTCACCCTGAGCCCCCACTGCACCACTCAATCACAGTCTCCATTTTTGGCCCTCTAAGCAATGCCACTTTGAGTATGACTCTTCTGCCCACTTCCAGATGCACCAGTGGGTCAGACTGAAACCTGCTAAAGTTGGACTTTTCATGTTAATTATGAAAAATACCTTCAAAGATCCTTAATTTTCATTGTTCTAGAAGGAAATACACCACTGGGTACAGGTTCATCCAGATGGCTGAGGATGTTTATGAGCAAATAAAGAGGAGGAAAGGAGATGCCTGAAACTAGTTCTGTAGAAAAACAGCACTAGGCAGATATACGAAGGTTTAAAAACAATTGCAATTATCTTGCTATAATAAGAAAGAGATTTAAGGTAAATACACACTCTAACTTCATAAATGTAAGTCCATTGCCAAGTAGTGCCTCTCACCTATGAGAACTCAGGTAGTCTTTAATTTCAGACAACTTTAATTCAAAACAAACATTTAGTGCTAAAGCTATGATTAATGATTAACAAACATCATATAGAGAGGACAGTTGTAGGTATCCCACCTCTCTACAAAGGTTTCCAGCAAAAAGTTCCTGAGCACTGCCAGATATGCCCTTCTGGAGCTGAGTTGTTGCAGTACCAATGTGCCAGGAGAGGGGTTTATCTTCCTTCTCAGGAAGAAGGTTACCCACTAAGGAAAGCAGGTTTTGTCACGTGCTGGAGTGAATAATCCCAGCCCAGAGGCAAAGGCACCACTGTTTCTTTTGCCAATAAATCCACTCCTACTTAACACAGGAAGGTCACCAGGGTTATGCTGAAGGGGTCAGACATAGCCACGGGTCTTCATCGAGCAAGACGTTTATTTTTCTGCAAGCCAATTATAGATTCTAAGATAGGAGAAAAGTGAAGTCAAGATGTGTTGTTATTTAGTACCTGAAAGATTTTGCACTTAATTAGGAAGAGTCATCCACTGAACTTAGCATGACTTCAATGACAGCAATTTAAGGCTCTAAGAAGCTGGTAGCACTCAGAAAAGTGACAAAGCTCTGTATGAACTGAATGTGGCTTTTCCCGTTGTTACAGGAGAGCACTCCTTCCTGACACCTTGGGTCATTAGTTCTTGGACAACTCTTGCAATGAGTGGATTCTGTGCCAACAGTTCTTGCAATTACACTGCAATTGCTGCTGGCTGTTTACACCGGTCCAGTCATAATTCCTCCCATCTGACCAAAAGAAATCCATACTGGTTAAAAGGATCTGCCTCATCTGTCATTCAGCCTGATAGTGGTCCATAGGAGATGAAATGCCTATATGCACAAGGCAGTGCCTCCCCTGCATGCTCTTCCATACTGTAAAAGTCTGCATCACAGTGAGCTTGTGTTTAACAGCTTTTAGTGGATTCCTTTGCCCTCCTCTCACCAGACTCCCCCTCAGATTCTCAGTACATGGTAAACACTCTCTCCATGATCATGGAATAATACCCTATATGTAAAATCCAATGAACTGCATCAGTTTTTGAGCTTTTCAATCACCAGTGACCAGCCTAAACTTCATTGAGAGATTCTCCCTGCAAAACTTAAGATATTTAACATTTAATTCCTTATCCTAATGCTAAAATCTCAAGCAATCCTATAGAAACAGTCACTGGCCACATAACTGCTCCTGGAATAGGATGTCATTTCTCTCATAGACCTCCACATACATAGGATCCGAAAGACATAATTTTCCCCAGAAGCCAAATCCAGCCCTGGAGATTTTGGGAGATGGGAATCTGGGAGCTCCTGACACATGAACCTGCAGTGCAGAAAAGCCCTTTGGAGAAGGATGAGGATTTGGGAGCAGGTCCTTGTCTGTGGGTTCCATGCACAGTGGGAAGCTTAAGGTGATTATCTGTAACCACGCTGACCTCTCTGTGTACATCAAGTGCCTGTAGATGGCTGCTGTATGGGTGGGGAAGGTCAAACATCTGGCCAAGCATCATCATTTGAGCCTAACCAAATATTAATACTTCAGTAATAATCTCTATTGGCAGAAGATGACGCCACAAAAATTAAAGCAAAATGTCACAGAAACAGATTCAAAGGCAGGTCTCGGGCTCAGGCCTGCTAGCTGGGTACAGAAAGTCTCAGGAGAAATGAGGATGCCAGAATCAAAGGCACCTTCACCACAGAACTGTAATTGCACCTGTCTAAATAATCCTTCACAATAGACTAACATTGCTCTATGGCTGCATCTGTGAAACTAAATGTCAGACCACGCTGAATAGCACCGTACAAAAGACATTCTTTTTCATCCCAAGTGAGCATGGCAGCACACGTGTTCTGGCACAGCAGTAAAGAGGATGATGATGGTTTAGTTCACACAGAGACAGGCTGAATTACATTTATGTTTTGTCTTACCACACTTTGCCTGCCCTTCTGCTGTCCCTAAACCATTCTTATACCTTTGTTATTTAAGCACCTTGCATCCATACTGCAGCAAGTGCAGAGGTCCTGAGCCCAGGTGCTTGGTTCCTGAGCCCTGTGGGTAAGGGTGCTCAGCTGGCCTTTGGCCACAGACAAGGCTTCTCTCTCCATACACTGCCTTAGGAGGGGTTTGGCAATCAAAACTGACAGCATTTCTTTAGGGAAAGCTCTGGGGTTTTGTGGCTGCCTGTTGAGAGATGCCCTATCCCCTCCAGGGATGCTGCCTCTCAGGCAGTGGTTCCAAAGAAAAGGCACCCCAGTATCATGGTACACTGAGGACTCATCCCATGAAGAAAAGCAGAAAGCACTGTGGCATTTTGACTTGTCCTGTTCTTTGGATAGCTGCTCTGATCCTAAAGCAAAGGCACTCCTCTCATTTGGGCTCATTAAGAAGTACAGGGATGATATGAGCAGGTGAGATGGTTAGGACCTGCTCTGTGCTACCTTCCTCAGTCAACAAGCTTACTGCCCAGTACAGAGAATTCCATCCCTTCCAAACTCATCAGGTACAAAGATCTGCGCAGGTGAAAGGACATGGAAGAGAATAATTACCCACCTCAGATCTACTTCAGTGCACAAAGATTTTGAGTTCTGCTCATCAAAACAATCTCTGGAAATGCCATCTCTGGAAAGGAAGCCAGCACTCAGCCATATTTCACCAGAAGCTGCCCTGCTTGTAGACTGAGGGGTGCTTCAGTTTCAGACAGGGCAATGTTTTCAGTCCCATCTGGTGTACATAGGCCACTCCTCCCTGGAATTGGTGGCATCTTGGTCTGTATCATTTAACTAGGCTGGCCACAGCCCAGGGCTCTGAATAGAGATCAGCAGGTCAGAAATCCACACTGGCACACTTATCTGTGGAGCATTTGCTGTTATAATAGCTTTGGAAGCATTCAGCAGACCTCTCCAAAGACTATTTTTCTTGTGCCATGTTGCATTGCTCCCCTGGAGAACATTAAATAGGCATAAGCATTACTGGAGGCACAGGAAGGATGTTCACCTGGGGTATGTTTCTCTACATCTGCCTTTTGCATCATCTATCATCAACTAGGAATATTTGTTAATTATTCAGTCTCAGTAATTCAAAGCTGTTAATAATGGAAGAAGTGGATATTGCTTTAAATTAAAATCAATGGTTTGTATAACGTCTTTGATCAAATCTGAGTGCTCTGGCTTCCAAGCATGCTTCCCTGTTTAATAAAGCAGAGATTGATGGGTTTGCTATTGTAAGGAAATTAGATTCAGACAGAATGATTGTTGGTTAGTAAGAATACAGAAATCACTTAAGGAAAATGGTGAAATACTGATGTGGAATGAATTCTTAAAATCCATATATGGACACATATAAAAGGCTCTTCTGTGTAGTCATTAATGTGAGGGGGGGGAAGTAATTATTTTTTCAAGCTCAATTTCTACTTTCCTGTAAATATCCCTAACTTTTCTAAATGACATCAAGCATTTCTGCACATTTCATGCAGCAATTAAACTAGATAGATCTGTCATGTTGGTAAGACCATGTACACATTGCCCCTCTGGTTTTCATTACATGTGAGACCCTGACCACCCTGCCATGGCACAGGAAAAAATCACTAATAAAACCAGCTCAGTGCTGAGAACACCGTGGGCACTGAAGAGACACTCCCACAACAGTGAGAGAGATGGGAAAGAGAATGAGGGCTGAAGAAAAAGACACAGCTTTTTGGGGCAGAGGAGCAAAGCTGATACAAAGGAGGCTAAATGGCCCATTCCCAAACGGGAGAGGAATAACTGTCCACAGAGCCATTCTGAAGCATCTCCTGGAGGCAGCCAAGGACTTTGTAACAAGGATTTTGTAATTCTCACTTTAGACAACTAAAAGCTTGGAGATTTCTTCTTGATTTAATGGTGGCCTCAGTGTATGGGGAATATATGGAAGAGCTGATCCTCTTTGTTTTCAACCAAGCCACAGCATTTCCCTATGTAACTCCAGCTGACATGACATTTCATGTAGGTCTTTAACAATAAATAAGCTGTCATTTTCCTCTCCTTACTACCCCCATGATTATTTCCAAGCATAAAATCAGGGGCTGAGTGTTAAACACTTCAAAATCAAGTTATCTTATTTTATGATAAATCTAACAGTGCATGTCTCAGTATAAAGATTTGACAACAGGGAAGATACTATTTAATCTGTGGCTTTACAGCTGTTACTCTGTTCTTGTCTACTGACACCTAAAAATACTAATCAGAAGTCAGCATTAACCTAGAAGAATATAATTTCCTCTAATGCCTTCAAATACTACACTGCCTGTGCTGCTCTGCTTTAGACTGTGCAGATGGCAAGACAACTTCTAACATATTCAAATAAATTATGTACTTCACTTCTGTTTTAGAAACAGATTGAAATTAACTGAAGTATTGATAGGACAGAAATAAACACCATTCCATGTATCAAAATAACTCAGTCACATGATAAGGTTTTTCGAGTGCCTCTTTTTTTTTTTTTACCCAAAGAAATTGCAGTGGTGGAAAGGGATGAGGTTTTCTCCTTTTATGCAGGTTTCAACCTCAGAAGTGTTCTACAAACTGACTTGCTTCCACTTCTGGTGTGGATTTGAAAACACATCATGCTACTGGAAACAGCAGCAGCCCAAGTAGGATCATTAACAATGAAACAAGGACTTTAGGTCACCTCTTCCTGGACAAAACTACAGCACTGCTTCTGCACCTCAGAGACTGAATGCTAGAGTGCTTCAAAAAATTGTTTCAAGCAGCTGATAAAACTGATTAAAATCAATTGTCAAGATGAAGCAAAGAAGACAAGCTATTTAAATGTTTTAAAAATTGCCATGTGTGGGCTGTGCAGTCAATCAGTGCGTGTATGAAGTGCTCTCTTGTGCAGGAGTGGGAGCGAGCTGGAGCTGCCAGATTCTGGGGGACCTCAGGAGTCACCAGGTCAGAGCAGTGGCTTCAGCTCTGCAGGTATCTCAGGCTTTCAGATTACAGAACACCTCCAGAATCACAGAATGACCTGGGTTGGAAGGGACCCCAAGGATCATGTAACTCCAACCCCCCTGCCTAGCAGGGCCACCTAACAAACACATCTACTAGATGAGGTTGCCCAGGGCCCCGTCCAGCCTGGTCTTGAACACCTCCAAGGACGGGGCATCCACAACCTCCCTCGGCAGCCTGTTCCAGGACCTAACCACTCTCCTAGTAAAGAACTTCCCCCTAACATCCAACCTAAATCTTCCCTCCCTGCCTAGATCAGGGCTGACAGGCAAAGCATGAGGGGCTCCACGTAACAAACTCAGAAAAAAAATTCAGCTCTCTGTTCATCTGTGCAATTTCCTGAGCTTGTATCAGAAGAAGTTCTTGCCTTTGCTAGATGGAAACTAGATCTGAGGCTGAAAATTGATCCTGAACAATATGCTGCTCTATCATGACCTCCAAAGACGAAGGTCTGAGATCTGAAGAGAGAGTCAGCAGTTTGTACAGTATATGGGAAAAGTATGACAGAAGTAGGAAATAAACCCAGACCCAGAGAGTATCCAGGCACAGCCTAAAACTGAGGACCTGTCCCCTTGCAGGGAAGTTAGATGGGAGTCCAGCAGCCATGTGCATCTGTGCTGTTCATACCATGAAGGATGAAAGTCTGTCCTTGCCTTGTCCCCTGCATCAGATCAAGTGTTAGATAATTTACACCCACATATGGAAGGATATTGCTGTGAGGCTGATGAATGTAAGTATAATCCTTAAAAATAATTAGACTGTCACCTAAAATATAAGCTACAATTAACTTATGAAATTAACATTCAATTAAGATTGTGGTATTTACATGGAAGAAGGCCAGCTGCTACAGTTCCTCTATTTGAGATCTACTAACAATGACTGTTGGAGGGACCTTGTGCAAAACCATGTGCAATCCCAAATCATAATCCTATACATCTACCTGGAGTCTGCAAGACACTGGCACTGTCTTTTGCTCCTTACAGTGTATTTCCAAGTTTTTTAACATGGCTCCCAATGACCCACTCTTCACATGGCAAATATTCTCCATTTATTTCCACATAAACACAGCACTACTTTTTGGATACAGGGAACCTACTCATTTTAATGAGGTTCTCAAACAGTCAACAGCTATGAAAAAAATCAAATCTCTGCCTTAGGCATAGGTAGGATTCTAGGCACTGTACAAAGCACAGCAGAAGTGTTGTAACAATCACTTTGGCTTTGTAAATGCTGAATAAAACCAAAGATCAAACATGCCTTTAATCATAAATATTTTGATCAGCTCCTAATTAGAATTTTTCCTCAGAAGTAAACCCACTGCATCTGCCTAACTATACATCAGTTTAATGGAAAACAAACATTGATGAAAGAAACATAAAAATAGACCTGGCTTTTGTTGTATACTCTATCTTAATAATGTGATTATCCTCTATTTTTCTGTTAAGTGGCTCTTGCCCATCTCATGCCATAGGGAAGTCTTAAACAGATCACGCTGCATGCTCAAGTGACAAGGACAACATAAGATCAGAAGATGTGACTGAACAAGGCATCTTATTTCCCAGCAGCATTTCCTTTCATTATCATTTATTTCACTTCTGCATTCTATAAATGTAGAAGACAGCCCAGGATGTGCTTTTAAACAAGAATGCTTGTAATTTACTTACAATACAAAATAATTTTACTTTTCAGAGACATAAGCAACATCACCATTACACACACAACTGGCTCAAATTTATCTTTATCTCATCAGTTTAGAAATGGAGTAACCAGACGCAGATCTGTGATACAGCCTTCTCTGGTGTAGGACTGCGATGAAAAAAATCAAGGCTTACACTCACACTAAACTTACTTGGAGTGACCACATTTCTCCCAGAGATCTGTGTGATGCCTTCTACAATAACTAGGTGCAAAATGAGACTGATTGAGCAGTGTCTGCTTCAAGAGTGAGCTGCTGCTTCCAAGTTAAAAGCATTTGGTCTTGTAACTGTCCTGTCTTATAACTTTTTCCCTAAAAACAAAAAAAATGTAAGCCCTGTCCTGTCCACTGACATTTATTTCTGTACTGAGTAAGACAGGAAGTTATTGTGGTTTGTGATAAACTTTCTGGACATTTAAACTTTGTTACTCATTTCAATAGGTATTTCAGGTGAAGGATGCTGTTCATTGAATCAGTGCACAGCTTTGAGCTCCAATGTTTCTCCAAAGTTTTGAGTTTCCTGTGTTTTACAGAAACAGGTCCTCACATCACTGCAGGAAGACATTGTCAACAGGAACTCTGAAGGTGGCTTGGAGGGAAAAGTCTAAGCTATACAAAAACACTAGGTGCCTGTATTGGCCTAAAACCAAATCTGCCGGGCTCAGGGAAGCATACTGGATGGTGGCTGAAATGCAAGAAATAATCCCCAGTGTTTCATTGTAGCTGGCAGCTCTGCCTCAGAATCACATCCCCTTTATGGCCTATAAAAATGGAAATTGCAAATTATGCCAATATCTATTGGACCATATCTATTCCAACTGCTTGGGAATGAAGAGGGTGGGGGGGACTGTGGAGAAATCTATATTCTTCCTTTCTAACATGGCCCAAAAGTAAGGCAATTCATCTATTTTCCAAGGATCTCTACCAGCAAAGAGGAGGGTTTTTTCTTGATGCAGCAGTTCCAAAGAAGCTTCTCTGGCAGGGGCTCACACTGTCATTTTTGTACAGAATAACTCCAAATTTTTCTTGACTCCCATGCCTTCCTGTACTTGCCCTAATCCTCCAAATACCTGAGAATGCAGTTAAGTCTGTTCAGAAACATGGCAAAGCTCTTGGGCAGCCACCTCACCACTCAGCTCTTAGTCATGAGAATGACCTGGCCAAACTAACATGAACAAGGGCCTTCTTTTGTTTATTTATTCTTCCATCACACTGCCTATTGAGTAGATGACAGCCTGTTTTCAGACAAGTCCTCAGAGCTCAGGAAGTTCATGAGAAGAGGAAGACCTGGACAGGTCTCCAGACTATGAGCAATGAGCTGGCCCATCATCACAGCCTTATGGTCTCAGTGTAGAAAGGAGGCTTTGGAAACATCTAGACTTTGTGTTTTCCAGTCCTTCAAGACAAAGTTGAACAGAACTTAAATGCCAATAAATATAACTCTGCAGATAAGGAGAGAAAAAAAACATCACATGAGTTCTAGGAGCCAACAGGGAGCTCGCATGATTTTCCAGATTAGGACAAAGAACTGGGGACTAAGTGAAGCAATGTGTTTACACACATTTGAATTCTTGAACAGACTTATTTTAAAAGAATCACTCATCAGGATGTACTCTTGTCCAGTGCTGTAACTGCTGGAATCTTGTTTTATGTCTATCTGGAACCCTGCTGCAACAGCAACCCAGTATTCCCACAGGGAGAGTGCTTAGGCTGTGAAAGTCACACAGTGAGGGAACGAGATATTGGATGCACTGAAGCTTTGGAAAAGCAAGTAAAATGTCTGCATCTACTGTGTGGTAGAAATACTCTGTGCCTGTGTACAGAGTCTTGGTCAGAGCTGAGCTTTGAGATAAGTGCCCAGCCTAGGAAGGGGTGACAGAACAGACATGACCCCAAAGAAGCCATGACATGTTTCTTCTGCTCTCATGCAGACATGAGCTCCTGTGCCCAGGGAAGGGAAAGGAAATATATGGTTCATTCTCTTTAATAGCATCCTGCTTACTCTGTTGCATCTCATCCCTACCTAGAGTCAAGCAGAGCCCTTTTCCTTCTCTTATGAACTTCCAGCTATGCCAAAGTGCAGTTGAGAATCAGCTGCTGGCCAATGTAATGCAGGTAGTACCAGCACAGAGCCAGAATCCCAGTTCCTGACCCCAGCAACCCTTCCCAGTGTCAAGATTCTGTTTCTAACTGTTTTTTCTGCGAGGGTGTTCTTTTTCTTTTGAAGTTTCTCAAATGTGAGAAATAGTGAGATCAAACTCTCCCTCCAGCCTAGGCAATCATATCCTGGAAAGGACTGGAGTTGTATAAGTTCATATTAAGCTTTCACCAGCTGAAGAGAGCAAAAACTGCACCAACTGCAAAAAGTCACCTGCAAGAAGCAGATCCCTCACCTCTCAACCTCCTACATGAGCGCGAAAAGGTGGAGTAGTCTGGTCTCCAGTTACTTGGTTTCTCCTGAGGGATACAAGCACAAGAGCTGAGGTTCTCCTCGCAAGTTCCTTTGCAAACATGAACCCAGTCTTTCACAGCATTAATTGCATTGTCTCCTCATGGAACAAGAAGGAACCCACTGCTTTGGTACACTTTTTCCAGCCTCAAGCTTGAGCTCTTGGTTTTCATTATTTTATTTTTTACTCTTAAAAAAAAATAAAAAAAGGAGAGAGAGAGAGAGAGAACTCACCCTATAATAGGCAAACCTCCAAACAGCCAAAGTCTTCCTGAAAGCTTCATCTCCACAGGGTTCCTGCCCATCAGATGGCACAGCTTGCACTCAAGCAAAGGCCAACTTTAACATTCTGACCTTGAGGAGGCAGAGGCTGCTGATGGCAAGTCCTCAGTTAACAGATGGAGTGAGACAGTAAGTTCAGACAGTGACCAAGGTTCAGACCCTTGACTGTTCGCCAGACCAGGGAGTGACATCACTGGTGATTCACAGCCACAGCATGGTAAGGCCAAAATAAATCGTGGAACAACCTAACTAGGTAGGAGAGGAGTACATTTCCTATCTGCATCTTAGATGCACTCTACTCCAAGTCAACAGACTATGAACACTCATTTATACTACCCAAACAGCAGGTCTTAGACACACAGCCAAGCAAAGAGCACAAAATGCCTTGCTGCAGCATCTTTCATGTCTAGACTAGTAGAAATACTCTTTCCTAAGCAGTGGATGGCTTATTCTGCAGCTCTGCATGCTACTGCAGCAGGATCTGCAGTAGGTAACTATTGAAGGTACTCTCATCTGTGCATATTCCTCAGGGCACACCAATAAAAGCCAGGTGAAACATCATAAAAACGCGTGATGACCCTGTCTCCCTGGGGAGGCTTAGCACACCCAGACAAATGGTGGAGCTTCCCCTCTGCCTCTGCAACTCTCATGTATTTCAGAGTGCATATATTTCTCTCTTGCTCCACAGCTGCTGGGAAGGAACATGCTATTAATTTGCAGAAGCTGGAGTCAGGCTTAAAAATTCCACTAATTAAGTGTCGGCGGAGGTGTTTGGAAAGACATTCTGATAAATATAGTGCTATAAAGTGTTTCCCTAGAAACTGAGAGAAAAGTTGAACAATATGAAAAGTACTCAGGCTGGTAATAGCTATTGCTGCTGCTAGGCTGTGCATGGGCTGTATGTGGGATCTGGCAGAGAGAACTTTATGTGCAGGGCTCTTTTGTCTACCCAGGAGTTTTGGTTGGTGACACAAAAATATGAAAGTAAATCTCTACACCATGCCTTGCTCCCCTGGCTTAGCCATTTTTCTTGCAGATGGGAAAGGCTCTGGAACTGCAAATTCAGAAATTCCCCATGAATTCTGTGCCCCTGCTGTGCCCAGCCACCTCAGCATCTCTGTAAGGCAGCCAGGCACATGGCGGCTAAACACTACAAACCCAGCAACTCCTTTTCTTTCAGAGGGCTACTTATAAAAGGGTTCATCTTGTTCAACAGCAAAACTTATATATGGTTGTATCTACAGCTGACATAAACAAGTACTGCTAAGCTTTGCCCCATAAGGGACCTGTAGGGTTTTGCTTTGCTCTTCTCTGGCACTGCATGTTCTGCCTGTCATTATCCTTAGGAGAAAGTACACTCATCTACATCAGCTCAGCAAGCAGAACAGGACATCCTATCACTTGTGTACCAAGGAATGAAGAACACTCAGCCCTCTGCTGCACAGTCCTCTGATCACTGCACTGCTCCTGGCTGAGGGAGGTAGGCAGGTCAGTCTTCACAGAAATGCATCAACAACTACATTTCTGGATTAGAGCTGATCTTCCCTTAGAAAGGGGGCTAGGAAGAGTGCTCTACACTGGTTCTGACCTGTTAAATGACATTTTTCTCACCTAAGCAGAAATGTGATCAAACTAGAGGAGACAAACAATGATTTAATGACTCAAAATGTAGAAGTTAGAGAGGTTTTGAAAAGAGCTGGTGCATATATAAGAACAAACACTTACATTGCAACCTGCTGGAGGAATCTTAAGCTGATTGCTTTTCATGAATCTCCACTAGCAGGGCCCTTAGGAACACACAAGCTCTTCCTTAAAACCTTTCCATTTCCTGCTTCAGGTGATTAAATGCAACACATATTGTGTTCCAACTGCTCAGCATGGTCTCCTCCTTGCCCAAAGGGCCACTTCTGCTTTCAGCCCAGTTTTCTGTCCACTCCGCCTCAGAGCTTGATTCTTGTCCCACTCATCTTCACTGCCAGTGTCCAAACCAAGGGGAGCAGAGAGACCAAGGGTACACACTGACTCCTCTCCCAGGACATCCTTAGGTTCTCCCAGGGACTCAGGGATGAATTTCTTTGGGTCTGTCACTCCCACTACTGACCATTGCTCCTCTTCCCAACAGGTTTGGATGGGGAGAGGAGAGGAGACCCAAGACCTTCTCTGCCTCTTTCTGGATTCAGCCATCATGCCAGCATAACCAGATTTTGATAACAAATCCCTCCTAGAGCTGACCACCAACAGAATTATTTCTTGGGGTCCATGCAAAAAGGAGCCTCTTGGGGCTAAAAAGCAAAGTTCCAAAAAGGATATTCACTCAAACACACAACCTGACTCAAAAGGATATATCATCAGGAAAGTCTGTTCTTAGAAATAACATTTACTGTGCCTCTGTATGAGGACTTCAGGAACAGCTGCTGTGTTAAATAACGGAATATTTTCTTTCCTTCAAAACAAACACTCTAATTCAACCAATTTGATTCCTCTTCCCTCAACTTGCTTCTCATTTCTCAAAGTCAAGACAAGATTAATGAACCCCACACAATACTGCTGGAGGGCTCGGCATTTTTCAGAGTACTTCAAGCCCACAAAAATACCTTCAGCAACAAACTGAGAAAACTAAAACTGATAAAGCCAAGTTTGGAAGCAATTAACATCAATCTAGAATACAGCTGTTTGGGGGGCACAGCTTAAACACAAAAAGCAATTACTGTTGTGACAAAATCAAATAATACTTGTTTCTCCATAGTTGATTTAGTAGAGGGAGTCTGCTTTCACCAACAGCTACAATAAAAAGGCTTAAATAAAAGCTATTTACTTGCACTGGATGTTTTAGAGATTTCACAAAAGTGTAAAAGCCTCCACTCAGCACCTGAGGAAGCAAGAAACCTTTACCTGGAGTGAAAGACACAGGACAGCCCTGACCACACTCGAAGTGTCCAGCCAAATGGCAGAGGGTACTTGTTGTTCAAAGCTGAAAGCAGAGTTCAGGCCAGCAGAATCACAGCTCTGCTCCACTAGTCCTGCCTGTAAATGCCAGGAATCTGGTTTTCCTGATCTCCTCTCCCAGCTATGGGCTTGAAGAACAACAATGGTTGTTAGTGGTGCAGGTTGTATAGGACTCTAGTTGTCACAGAAGGGAGAATCAATCCTTTTCAAAGATATGCCAGATATCCTACAAAGACTTTAATGTGAGAATCTGAATACAACCTGGCTCCCAACACCCAGAGCACAGCCTCTTGGGTTAAAATGCTAACAGAAAGATTTTTAAAACTGATTCAAGCACAACTGTGCAGTCAACATCAGTGGAAACATCAGCCAGTTCATGAGAATCAGTTTGCAGCTTTTGAGAAGTATTAGGATTACACAGTGTTAGGAACTGCAGCTTCCCAACCTGCTGCACTGTTATAAACCACATAAGAACCTGTCCACATCAAAAGCTCTTTCAAAGAGCTTGAGCTAATGGTTTTCAAACTGTGTCAGCACAGCATCCACCAGCAGTCCATTGAAAGAAGAATTTAAACACCCAGCAACTGTAGGGTGGTGGAAGACTCCTCCATGGTGCCTGGTCAGCTAAAACCAAGGCAGCCCTGAAGTCAGAAGTCCTGGGCTTGCCATGCAGCACCCATAGCTATGGGATGAATGAGTGAACATTGAGTGCTGGAGTCCAAAGAAAGGACAACTAGAACTAGGCAGTACAAAGGGATGCTGTACTCATTTGTAGTGTGCCCACCTGGTATTTTTTTGAAGTTGATTGAAATGAAAAGAATAAAGAGAACAATTATTTCCCCCCCCCATGCTCTAACCAATTGAAGGGTTTGAGTTCTCATTACAAACCACTTGACAGTATCTCATTAACCTACTGCCTGTAATAAATGTCTCCAATAACAATCACCAATCCACACTAAATTTTGAAAAACCTATGAAATATAAATCGGAAGCACTTCAGAGGTAATTCATTTTTCAAATCTAGAATTAGAGAAAATGAGATTTGCCACTCTTCTCAGCTGTGATGCATACATGTCTCAAAGCAAAATGTCTAAAACTTCCAGAAATGCCTCTCTAACCTCACACTGCAGCTTTTGTAAAATTTGTAACCAAGATTTTCCACAGGCATAAAACACTTGTGCAGTTGAATCTACAAATGAAGTTAAAAGATGTAAAGGCACTCATTACTTGGCATCCTCTGGGAAACTTGTCAAGAGCAGTTCTGCACCCATGGCCATCATAGCTGGCCAAAGCAGGACAACTGCAGGCTTACTGGTCTTGAATTGGAGTGATACACTGCTTCTACTTGGCTCAGCTCAAAACAAAATCAATCCATGCTTCTCTTCACCCAGGTCGTCGAAACACATCCTATTTCCTCAGGCTATGTTCCCTCCCTTCTCACACAAATTTCCCCCTGGTGCATCCCTGAGCCCTGCAGGGCTGGGGATCCAAAGGCTCACTGCTTGGATCTGAAATATTACAGGTGGAAACTCTTGCCTTCAAAAGAAAACATCTCAGTATTTCACATCTCAGCCAAAAAGCTGAAATTGGGACAGATAAAGGAGAAACACAAACTGACAAGCAAAGCTCTCAAACTCAAAAATTCATGGTTTGTAAAAGTGTGGAGTCAAAACAAAATCACATGCCTAGCATGAAGTCTCTATATGCAAACAGTCACACAAAGTGAAGGGCTGCATCAGCCTGGCTCAGAAATAGCCTCTAGAAAAAACATAAAAAATAATTCCTGATGTATAACAAGTGAGATTTGATCACAGTGTTTGATTAAAACAGCTGGAGAACAACAAATCAATACCGATTCAGGAGAGCTTTCAAATCCCCATGGATTTTCATTCATCACATCCCTAAGAACACCTTGCATTGTCTTTTTAACATCAGAAGAGAATAGTGGATAAAACAATTCATCAAATGAGAATTTCCTCCTTGAAGATGCTTCCACAGCCCTGCCAGGGTCAGAACATACTAGCAACCTCACTAACCTGTCTCCAGTAGAAAACAGTCCCTTGAAGGACTCTTCCCAAAAAGCTCCTTGTCCTGGGCCTGTGCAATGGTCACTTTCCAAGTTAACTGAAGGAGAAATCCCAGCCCTGCTCATGTTCCCACATCTCCTGACTCCTCAAACTCATTTCCTCTCACACGCTCACTGACTTGAGGCCACATCACATATTAGAAAGCATCACAAGTAGGAAGAGAAAGCCTAATGCTCTCAATAATCAGTTTTATCTGAGTTTGGGGAGTGGGTTGAGGTACGATGTTGTTGGACTTTTTTCTGGATCAGGACTGATTGGAATTGTAGCAAAATTCAGAACTAGGAAGAACCAGATAACGAGCTCTTGGTTCCAATGAACAGTGAATTAAAAACTCCAACAGACTACTTAAAATATGTCCCAGGTCAGAGCTACTCAGTGCCTGTCTCCACTGGTAACAAATAGTATATTAATGCAAATATAGGTGAGACAAACAATGACACACTTCCCTCCCTGTAAAGGGAAGGATCCTATTACTTCGTGACCCTTGGTTCATGAACTGACAGTTTTTCCTTCTATGAACAATTAAATGTATAGTGAGGGATCTTTTTCACCACAGTAAGAAAGATTTTTTTTCCACCAGTGTCTTTACAGGAAGGAAAAGATTGGAGGGAAAATTGCCTGGTGTCAGCACCTTAATTCCTTTACAGAGAAACAGCAGTAGCCTACGCATGTAACTATACTTTCGGTATTAAAAAGGCAAGACAAATTTCATTAAGCAAAACACATTTACTTCTCAGCATTGATTACTGGGTTATAAATGTGACCTGCTAAGTGTGCATTAAAGCAGCAACCTGGAGCTGCTGGTGACTTTCCTGACACTTGAGTAGGTGAATGAAGACCAGAGATGCTCTCTCTGATAGTAGAGCAGTTTGAGAGGCTCATTAAGAACATAAATTGTCTTTGAAAATGTATTATCTCACTCTGTGCATGCAGCTAGAGAGAGTGGATTGTGGCTTGTATAGAGGCTTCTCCCAACCTGAAAGCTGAAGAGCTGGAAAGCTGTGAGGACAGAGTAGTATGACAGGATCCCCTCTGAGGTGTAAGACTCCATTCATCCCTTTTCTGTACTGCATTTGCTCCTGGTCACTGTTCAGTAATTCCTTAGAGAAAGGCATTCTGGAAGACCAGCCTACATACAATTGATTTGACTCCATCAGAGCAATTTTCTCCAAGACATTTCCCTATGGGCTTGAAATGTCCAGGAAGGGGAAAGGTAAAGAATCCCATTCTGAAATAAAAACCCGAGACATCAAAAAATACTTCCTGAGTGGTTTTTTAAGAAAATTCTTAATGGACATGCACATCTCATTCCAACTAGAATATTGCTTCCTTCTGTGTCTGGGACAGCAACATGGCTTTGGTCAGAAGTCTGATGCATTTGTGTGGTTTGGTGGGCCTTAGAACTCCCCACACAGTTCAGCATCACTGGCAGCCTGGTCAGTCAAAAGGCCAAGAAACAAAAGGGACAAAGCCTAGTCCTACAAGAAGACCCTGCGTATCACCCCTGAGGGAAAATGGCAAAGCTGCTGGCAGCATTGTGCTGTAGCAACAGCTGCAAACACCATCTCAAGCCTTTCTGAAAAGTTTCTTTCTTTTGGCATCATGCTTCCAGGATCATACTGAAATTTGTCTCTCTGGTCTCCTGTAAGTGTGGCCTGGGGTTTGAAATTACTTCAGAGGTGTCAGGTTTTTGTTTACCTCAGTATAAGGCAGCAGAGATGAGGTTTTAAACCATTGCACCAAAAAGAAAAAAAACACAGATGGGTTTGTGCCTGGTCTTTGAAGGAGCCCTATCCATCCTACTGCAGGAAAGTCCTCACCTTGGCTGTGCCACCTTGGACATTTACATGAATAACAGGGCTACACTACATCTTCACAGAAGCTCCACAAAACTCCAAAACCTGGCACTGCTGCAAAAGCAGACACCTTCATCCACAGGCAAACAAAAAGCATCCTGCAGTTTTGAAAACACTGTCCCCCTGCAGCTTGTCACATGCAATACAGGAGGAGCCATGTAGTTCATCCTACCTCACATTAACATCAAGTTCTTCCATCACAGGCAGCAGGCATAGGTAGCTGGGAATTCAGTGTCCATAGGAGAGACCTCGTCCTGCAGGAGAGAGAGGCAGAAAGGAAAGCTATAAAGGGAAGGATCTCACTGGTGCATATTTACCCCACTGAAGACCCTAGTATCGCCACTCTGCCCCGGTTTCTCTTGAAAACAGAAGTAGACATGTCAAAATGAAGTCATAGCACTGCACAGAGTCATCAAAACACAATTTTCTGTTTTCCACCCAGACATATTTGTACCTCACAACACTAAGTTGCATGCCTAGAGGCAAAAAGTCAAGCTGAAGTTACAGACAGCCCTCTGTGACTACATTTGCACCACTTGTGCATAACCCAGGGCTAACAGTATGCTTCAAGGTCCCAGTGGGACATTGACACTACTGAAAATTCCAAAATTTTTCCCTTTCCAGACTTCACCTGGAAGCAAATGTTAACCCTTAATCTACATCGTGACCATCACATATCCTGTGAACTTCCAATACTGAGATTCCCAGAGGATTTTTTAAAATTGCAGCAAGGAAGCAAAAAATACTGAAGGACATCTGCACTGGCACAGGGAAAAGGCTCTTTTGCACAAACACGTAGTTTCCATAGGGGTTAGGAGAAGCAACATAGGCAGATGTCATAAGAAACAATGCACTGAGGACTCTCCTTGTCACAGTCCACTGCAGACAACATGTGGCACTTTTTGAAAAATCCGATTCTGTGCAGAGTGGTAGCATCCTTCCATCTAATTACCATGAAGGATTAAATAGGGAAATAATTTCAAAAGACACAAACCCAAAGCACTATACAGATGCAGACAGCATGCCATGCTGTACCTGTTGAGCTCTGGGTGCTGATGTGGAAAGGAGCACACACAAATGCACCCCTGACCAAACTGTCCTTTCCTTTTGCAACTAAAAATCCCAATAACTTGAGATTAATCCATCTACAAATGTTTTCAAAGACTCTTACAGCTGAAACTATCTCATTTCTAGAAATAAGTGCAAGCAACACAAATCACTAACACAGGCATCACTCTTGAAACTTGTTCTCCATGAACAATTTCTTATAAATTAAGAAAATACATTATATGAAAATTCTGGTGACAATGAGGAGCCGAGAATGGTGATACAAGTGACCTCTTCCATTTTGTGCTAAAACTCAGAGCTCTATGTCACAGCATGCACACATATCAGTAACACTTTTCACAGTAACTTCTGAAATTCCAAAGCTACAAAAAAGTAGTTTAAATGCAATCAACTGCAAAAGGTCTGCAAAACCCAGCTAGGAAAGCAAAAGCAATGATGGTTAGTAAATTGGTTTCTGGTTTCACACAAAATTAAAAAATTGACTTACCACTAAATTAAAATAGGCCTTCTGTGACAATATATTGTACAGCCTTATGAATACTTAATAGCAGCATGGTAATTACAAAGAATGAAATGATTTGCAGCTCAATAAATAAATGTACTTAACACCTAGTAACATTAAGTGATCTAAATATTAATGGCATTTTAAATTCTATCAAATTTCCATCATGACTCCAAAAAATGCATGCACTGTCTTAATAAAGCATTTGTGTTTGCTGGTGTTAATCCAATGGAAAAAACAGGGTAAGTTTCTGAGCACTTCAGACTGTTGATTCCCCCTTGTGTTGTGTCTCCAGAGAGCCAAGGATCATGTCACCACCGTGGCCTTATTTAAAATAACTCAAATGCAAATAATGCCTTTGTGGTTACTCGGATTCAAAGAAAAAATTATAATAATAGTGACTCAGGCTTCCAGGACGTGATGCCAGGTCTCCACTGCAGATGAACACCCACTATCCTGGCCTGGTTCACTGTTTACCAGAATTAGTGCTTCAGTAGATACAGGCTAGACTTAATTTCACAAACAAAACTAACTCGAATATTTTTTATCTGAGGCTGGAAACGTTCAAAATTTGGCCACTAATTTTAACCAAAGCTTTCAAATGGCACTCTGGATCTTGCTGATTTGAAGGCTATTATTACATTTTGCAAATGTAAGGGTTCCTGATCAAACCACCTCTGCCTAAGAGCTGACCTCCAACTTCAATTCAGGTACCCAAACCGCCACTCCTGTGACCCTGCTCTGGAGTTCTCCCATACAACCAAATGCCTCACTGGCTGCTGAGACAGCTGCCTGTCAGAGATTCAGAAAGAGCATCCTGGAAAGTAGTCTCAGGGGATGTAAAAAATACATCTAATAGACATTAATATCAAGCAAAGGGACAGGAAGAAACACAATCTTCAGATAGCTTTTAGTAAACACTTAGTTCAAATCATTTGTTTCACATACAGTTACAGCTATTTCAATTTATTATAATTTCAAGTTTATTATGAAGGAAATACATCAGGATAGGTTTGATACAATGCTTTGTTTCCACTGGGGACAGGAACTCATTCTTCCCTGTCCTGTCATTTGAGAAAGGATATTTATGAAACAAACAGAAGCTTGATATAAAATGCAGTCAAAAGCCCATGTCCTGAAGCTGCCTGCCAGCAGTGTTTGCCAGCACTGGTTAATTCTGCCTTACAGCATCCTTCAGAACCAAGCTGTCATCTCAGTTGGCCACAGAGGCATGGAAAGTTAACTGAAACACACCAAGAGGATTCAAAGCAGGGCAGAACCAGCCCCTGGACATAACATACAGGCATTAAACTGATCTCAGAATTGTGATTTGCCACAGGGATGATCTGGTCAAATTTTGTTGATTATGATTCAGGGGAAATTTTGTTGACAATAACTCAGTGGAAATTGTTCCTTTGCTCAGCAGAAGAAGAGAGGCTGCAGAGAGAAGTTACAGAACTGCTTTGCAATTGGGAATTACAGGGAAAACGTGCATGGAGGAGCCAGCAAGAGCAAAATAGCAACAAGAGAAGACAGAAAAAATGTCTCCACCTGTCCCATCCTCCATGCTCCCTTCAATATCGGGATTTAAGAGGTCTTTTGAGAAAGTTTGTAAAGCAAGCAAAACTCAGAATTTTGGTACAACAAGACGTGTTGTCTTATCCATTCAGCAAAATGTAATTTTCCATGTAGGCATTTTTGTTCCAAAAATCACTTTAAAACACAGGGAAATACTGTGTTTGTTTATACAGTAGGAATATTTTTGGTACAGAACGAGGAAAAAATAAAGGTCTTAAGGATTTTGACAAAAGTGAGAATTTTGTATACAAACGCCCAGCTACATCTCCCTGCTCTGCTAGGTGTGTGTCTGGCAGCTACCCCATACACTGTGGGACAGGCAGCAACCACAGTTCTTATATTATGTCTCATAAATAGTTTATTTTCTCTTATAATCCTCTATGTATTCCTAAGCTCTGCAGCCCTCAGAAAGCTTTTAAAATAATTTGTAACATTTTTTTGTCCTCACAAATACAGAAACAAGCAATATTTCGGTCTGAAGCGACAAGGCATCTCCAGATTCACACTCATCAGCCTTCTGGGATCAGAAATGTTCCACCACTGCAGAGGATACCCATATGAAGGAGGATCTAATGAATATATAAGAAAGGAACTATTTAGCTTTTGTCATCTTTCCCATAACATATTTTAAAACTGGATCTCCCTTCCCTTTTGCTCTCCCCATTACACCGCAGCGGTTGGTTAGACCTGTAATCACTGGAGTCCTAACAAAAAAAAAAAGAACTTACGTCAATATCACGTAATAAAAGTCTCCACAAAATTATTCTGTAAATATATGAGGCTCACATAGCAAGCCCCATGCTATTCTTTGTTATTAAAGGGATTACTCACATTCAATTAGGAAGCTGTTCTCTGCCTAGGAAAGATAACATTGACCTCCTAATTCAACCCCTACACCATCCAGCCCATCACATATATATTCTCTTCAGAACAAAAGAGCTTTTAGGCTATTGAGCACAACTGTGATTACAGACACAAGAAGCTACACAAACCACTGCAGCCAGGTCATGTTTTCCTGAACATCATTGTCCAGCTCCCAACAGCCCATGAGCCATCCATGCTTTACAGCACAGAATGAGGGCAACAGTTCTGGAAACCCATGGTCCTCCTCCCTGGAAGGGCTCCAGAGCACTTCCACCCTGTGTTTGCTGAGAGCATCCCTACTCACAATCTGCCAGGGGGACCCAGTGGGGCTTCAGCTTAGATGTGAGTCTGCTCTGCACATGAGTGGTGCTGAGGTTCCACACACATCTCAGAAAGTGTTTTCCTCAGATGTGGGATCAAAGAAAAAAAATTAAAACCTCACCACAGTCATCTTCCCAAGGTTACCATGAGGGGCTGAATTAAGATAGTGAAGTAAAATGGTTTCAGTCTTTCAGGTGTCAGCATAAAATTAATTTTGATAACTCCTGAAAAATGAAGAATGAGTTTTCTCTGATTTTGTGTGTTAGAATTCAGGTTTGGGGTCACCTTGTTTGTAATCTTAATGAAGTCACACAACATCTCTACAATGTAGAAGTCATGCAGACTTCTATAATAACTGAAACTTTCTATATTAAAATTAAAAATAATTTTTTTAAAACTGGGTCTCAAAAAAATCAAACCAAACAAACCAAGGTTGCCACAAAGAACCATTCAACCAGAGAAACTTAACTCAGGTCAGTACCCTTGGCAGTATTTTCTTTAACAAAGCACAATATTTTTAAGTACAAGTACAGCATCTCCTGCAGGCTTGACATGACAGCTCCACAGGCTCCTCTTGTGAGGCAAGAACTCCTCATCTTATTTTATTTTCCACTAATCACTGGCACCAAAAAAGAGCAAGACTGATATACCATATGTGTATGACTAGTCCTAGTCATCCCTGTGCAGGAGACTGTCTCTGACTTGAGAAAGGCAATCCAGTAATGTGCATTATCAAGGATGTTCTGGTGGCACTGAGGGAAATCAGAAACTGTCCATCTGTCACTCTTTCACCTGACACACCACCAAGTTGCCTTCACAGATGCTCCCTTCCTCTGCCCTTCTCCTCTTCTCCACCTCCACAGTGACAGCAAGAAAGAAAGGGAAAACTCAACAAGGAGGAGGATAAACTTACCTGTCTTCCCAATCAAGCTGTGGGGACACTTGAGGAAACTACCCAGTGGCTTTAGGGTATTAGCAAAGAATTCGCTTCTCAGAGATCACAAGTTGTCTGACGGACAAAACATAATCCTGTCTTTTAACTACCCACAAACTTAGTTGATTCATTTGGTGGCCTTGGTCTGCCTGGGAGAGATGAGAGTCCCACCAGACAAAAGCAAGAACTACACTAGTCTTGCAAGACATTTTCCTTGCAAGGCACTGATTAAACAAGACACTGACACATTCTTCATCTAATTTATTTCCATCCCACTCAAGTCCCTTCTAGTTCCATTTTCTGTCACAGCTGAGCTGATGACAACAGAAGAGTTGAGTCATTCTCCTGAAAAACTTACACCCCCATTTCCTGTAGTGTGCTGGATTGTGCTGTTTCATCATTTGTGACACCTTAAATGAAGCTGTGTCTAGGGTGAACAGTCCAAAAAGCCCATTTCATTTTACCTACAGATTAATATCACAGAATCATAGAATTATTCAGGTTGGAAGGCACCTTAAAGATCATCAAGTTCCAACCACCCTGCCATTTGGCAGGGACACCTCCCACTAGATAAGGTTGCTCAGTGCCTTGTCCAACCTGGCCTTAAACACCCCCAGAGGGGGCATCCACAACCTCTCTGGGCAACCTGTGTTTTACTACCCTTATTGTAAAGAATTTCTTCCCATCACATATCTTATTAAAAAGTCCTACCCCTNAACCTCTCTGGGCAACCTGTGTTTTACTACTCAATCCAACCTAAAAACAAACATGGACATTAAATTCTTAAAAAGACCTACCCCTGCCTTTCTGTAGCCCTCTTCAGGTATTGATAAGTCACTATGAGGTCCCCCCTGAGCTTTCTCTTCACCAAGCTGAACAACTCCAACTCCATCAGCCTGTCTTCATAAGGCAGTTGCTCCAGCCCTTTGATCAACTTTGTGGCCTTCTGCTCTCCTGCATCATTGTAGGGAGTAGGATATAAAAAAACCCTACAATTCAGTTTCTGAGTCTCATGGTCTACAGGAAGAATTGGAATCATCACTGCAGTTCTGACTTCATTCTTTCCCTTCATCCTTTGCCAGCTTTGTCTTTCTAAAGGGGCCTTTACTGTGCAGTGACGACAACTAGATGCAGCCTCTGACTTCACTGCAGATCTGCAGACACTTGTGGTTACTGAGTAACACAGAGCAGAGGGCAGATTAAAAAAGTTGCAGATGTTTGGAAAGCCTTCCCCTGGGAACTGCTGTCCTCCACATCTCAAGCATGTAAATTCTTGGGAGTACAGGAGTCATCACTAGTCATGCTCCTGTGCAGCCTGCTGTAGGTGAGCCTGCTCTGACAAGGGGGGTGGAATAGATGATATCCAGAGGTCCCTTCCAACCCCAACCATTGTGTGATTCTGCCATTTAGCTTTCACCCAGTGTTTATGATTCCTGACTGAGGTGAGAGGAATCACTAACATAAACAAAGGCTATTACCACTATCTGAACCTATGATTTTAGGAGGCTTCTTGCTTCCTGTATGAATACCCTCCAAATCAAAGCTGGTATTGAATAAAAAAGCTGTTGCTAAATTCTCACCACATTTCTTATTTGGAGTTTCAATTTTTATTGTAGCTCCATCTTTATTGTTATGTGAGAAACAGAAGTCATTAGCAGTGACCAACTGGGGAAGTGATGCTATGGAACATCAGTCACCTCAATCCAAAGACAATTTTCCTGTTCATCACTACAGAGCTCCAAGTGTTCAAAAGAATATTCTGCCCATGACAACACTTGAAGAGTAGGAAATACCAGAGTGATCCAACTTGTTCACTCCTTGATAAAAGTTCTGAGAGAGGCTCTGTCCCTTCAAAAAGCACTACTTGCCTACTCTGTCACTACTGTCTTTTTTCTCCTTGTGAAGGACAAAGCTGATAAGAAGTCCCTCAGCTGTCAGCAGAGACAGACTGCTGGACTGATTTCAATCAAACATTATTCCAGCAGGTTAAAATGCTGCATTTTGTTTAAAAGGAGGGGGAAAAAATAATAGGATAGACATGACACCTTCATCTAAAGAGAAAATTAAGTTCAGCTTGAAATAGAAAAAGACACAAGAAATACCTTTTCCCCAAAGGGCTGTTTGACAAAACAGCTCTTTAAACTCACAGACAGCTTCTAGCTTGACTACACAAACCAGGTGCACACAGTTTAAGGGGCTAACATTCCTGTGGGACATGTGAGCAACACACAGGTCACAGCAGAGGCCAGCAGCTTGTGCATGCAGACAGATGGATTTCTCTTCACATCAGGCTGGCCCTCGTGGCCTCTCACCTGTAACCTCTGTGTCTTCACACCAACCTTACACCAAGGTATTCTATACTTTCCAGAATGAAAGTTTAAATTCCACCCGTGAGTACCAAAAATACTAACAGATAACAAAATATCAGGGCTGTTCCTTCGGAAGGGGCATGTAGAAACCATTCTGCCTACTTGTTCTTCCAAACCAAATATTTACAGCAGTGAAATTTCTATGGGCCACTCAAGGATGACTTTGTTCCAATACAGAGGCATCTGTATGGATCCTTGTGTACACCATGCTATGTTTAAGAGGTATGAGGAGAGAAAGCAGCAATAAAACCTAAGGTTTATTTACTGTGACAGTACCATCATGAAATTTCATAACTCCCTGCTCTTGCCTTTAGCTGTTATCATCTCTTGGTAACCAAAATGCTCCAAGTCCTTTCCTGTAATATCAAATCCTCAGCAGAGAAAGCCAAGAGAAACATGCAGCATGAGCCTGTGGGTCTCCTGAACTGAGATGTAGTAAGAGATACCAACTAACAAAAGGCAAAAAGGGTGGTTGAGCTCACAAGTGTGTGTGGGAACAGATGGGTCCAATTTCCATGACACTGTCACAACTGGGTTTGAGTTTCTAAAAATAGTGTCTCCTTCTCTGGGGACATTCAAAACCTGCCTGAATGCCTTCCTGTGTGACCTGGTCTAGGTGTTCCTGCTCTGGCAGGGGGATTAGACTAAATGATCTCTTGAGGTCCCTTCCAATAGCTGATATTCTGTGATTTGTAATAAGCCACAATGTTGGTGCATCTCATCATCATAAAAGACAAAACCCCATATATGCATTTGATGAGGACTCCTATGGGTCCATGACATTTTCTTCTTACCCGTTCTCACAGAACTTCCCTATAACTCACTTCAAATTTGCCCTCTCTAACACACTTTAAGTTACTGTTATTCTTACACCAGCACAGGCTCAGAGTGTGAAATCACTGCCTGAGAAAATCACTGGTCATACTGGGTAGATTTAGATTAGATATAAGAAAATTTTTTTTTTTACTTGTGAGGGTAGTGAGACACTGAAACATGTTGCTCTAAGAAGAGCAACCCCCTGGTCATGTTCAAGTTTGAATGAAGCTTTGAGGAACCTGGTCTAGTGGAAGATATTCCTGGACAGGGTGGGGAAATTCTGACTTGCCTTTAAGATCTCTTCCAACTCTAATAATTCCATTATTCTATGAAATTGCTAGCTAGCATAGAGCCCTTCTACTGAAAGTAAATTTCACAGAGAAGTGCTGGTGGTCTCGTGGCAGAGGCTAACCTGCTAATCTTACACCTCAACAAGAACATCGTAGGCAGCAATGGGCAGTGACTTTGTCACTCACTGGCCATTATCTGGTTTATAGAAGCCAGGCTCCAGTCTCTGTTTAAAAAGCTACCCTGGTCTGAAGCAAACAGCAAGTGCACATGGAAAATGCACATTACCATGGGCTTTTGTCTTATCATGGAAACACAGTGCTGTGCTGTCCTGAGCTCTGCTAATGAGCACATGCTGGCAGCTGCTACTTTGAGACAGCCAAAGGAAAGAGCAGTGAAAGGAATCATCTCCCTCCTGCCACCCACTGCAGAAACGTCACAAGGAGAACCTGCAGTCCTCACTGCTGTCCTTCAATACATGATATTATTCTGTGCTTTTGCAATTGCACAGACAAGCCTTGTTCACCCATAAAACCAGGTTCCCCATTTGGATTCTCATCCTGCCTGCAAACCCTCTTGGTCAGCACTGTGTCACTGGTGTCAAGAGGCAGAAAATGTGAGTCAAAGAAGATGAGAAAGCCAGAAGAGATTCCTCATTGTGCTCTGCAGAGGGAAGCCCTCCAAGGCTGCCACCACACGGAGAGCACTGTGATTCATTCAGAGCTCAATGAGAGGGACTTGAGCCTTTTGCACTACCTTCAACTCCTACCCTATTCTCTGCACAGGGCACTGCGTGGCGGAATTGTTCAGCTCCTTTTCTGGAGTTCACACAACTGTAGCTTTATTGTGCTGGAATAAGATTCCTCTGCTTTATTTTTATTGCCATCATAAGGTAGTTTTGTGGCCTGTGAAATGCAAGCAGGAAATAACCTCCTGCTTTGAAGCCCAGAGCTGCGTTTATGGTTCTGTAACCCCTGGCCTTCAGAAGAAGCAAGGGTAGTCCCTGGCCTAGATACCTTTCTTTGTTGTAATTGCTCCTGTGTAACTGTGACCAAGGAATCAGTAGAGTTGTGCTGATTTACGTCTTCTGTGATTTCAGCTGTGCAAAGGATGTAGGTGAAGCTTCAGATCTCCCACACTAAAGATTCCCTGTTACCTCCATCTGATCAAACCAACTAGTGATAAGGTGTCTTGGGGTGTATTTGTCTGAATAACTCTGCGGGAGTGGACATCTCACTGAGGCATAGCCAGAAATGTAAGCAAGCCTACAAGCACAGACTTTACCCCCTCCTGCCCAAGGGTGCCAACTAGTCCTGCCCTGACATGAGCACTGTCCCTACTTACAATAGAAAAACAACCCCATTCCAAACTATTTACACATATGGGGTGAAGACAAATAAATTAAGTGTGAAGTTGCTGCCAACAGACACAACCCTCTGTAAAAGGGCACTGATCCCCCACAACTTAACTCACTGCATCTCATTTCTTTTCAACTTTCTTGATTGCCAAAGGTAGAACAGAGCCAGGACGTTTCTGCTGCCCCTGCGCCGGGGGGAAACACTGTGACTACACAGGACATCTTAGAAAATGAAGCAGAAACAAAACCCCAAGAGCTCTGAGCTACAGCTATCTGTAACCAACCCCACTGACTCACGCCTCTGCTGACATTTCTTCACACTCCATTAAAGGATGACAGCTTCTGGAGAGAAAAGCAGCTGAGTGTGTTCATCTTAAACCCAATCTGCCTCTGGCTCACTTCAAAAAAATTAGTTAGTTGAGCAGCAAGCTAAAATGATCATAGCTCCCAAGGGACTGCATGATTCCCCAGATCTATACAAAACATATAAAGTGCACAGCCATCATCTTTTCTAGTTAAGAAGCTGATACCATTAGGGAAAGTCAAAAGGTTAATTAATTAATTACTTTTTTAAAAGCTAGAGATTACACAAGATAATGTGCTATAATACATTCTCAGCACACAGGCTCTGACATTACCTACAGAAGTTTGCTCCGAATATTTCATAGCAGTAATATCTCAACTACCTTGAGATGGCTGTAGGAACTCACACACTGCAGCAGCCTTCTCTGGTGCTGGTCAGAGGGGAACAACCAAGATAAGCAATTCTCCTTGAGAAAAAGCAGTCAAAAGAACGACTGAGTGCAGCTAAACTCACTGCTCCCTCACAATGAAGACAGCAGCCCAGGATTGGGGGACAGAGGGAAGCTGAAGGTGATCCCAGACATTTGCAAGTCAGACCCAGCCCTGATAAGCTATAAAGGGCAGTCTGGGGCCAGGAGCATTTTCCCCTGACAAATTTTGCTGAGTTCAGAATCCTCCAAGATGCTGCTGATATTTTTGATGTCTTTATGTCTTCTGAATTAAACTACCAAATTGCTCTATCTTTTTCAGGCCATTAAAAGAAAAGACACCAAAATAAACTTGGAGCTATGGGACCTTGAGGGCTGACCCTAAAGGTCATTCTTGGGTGGGCCAAAGCTGTGAGCCTTATGGCACTCCTGATGGGAAGAGGGAAAAGGATAAACATGCTCATAGGGTAAGCTGCTCTCAAATGGTTATTTCTAAAGTAAGAATGCCAGGACTGTGCTTTAGGTAGACTGTGAATTCTCACCAGCCAGACTTCCCAGGTAAAACAAGCTGTCCAGCCACTAATTGTGTCTGGCACTAGGCACCTGGCAGCGATGAGGGTGTCATGTGTCTCATTTTCAGTGGTTTCTCAGAGAACAGTTATTTCTACCAGCACACATACTTTGAATAAGTGCATTTTTCAAATTCTGCTCATTTCAGGCTGCTACTCCATGAATAATGTCCTCAGGCTGGTTTCTGTCAGGCTCTCTGTGATGTACCCCATGCCATTGCTTCACTTATCAGAGAAGAGTGGTAACAACATCCTGCTCTGTGTTGCCAGTGAATCAGCAAATCCCCAAGGGAAGGAGAAACTGAAAATTTGTTTGGACCTGAATGCAGAAAGCATCACTCCTTATTTCTGGTGATAGTGGAGGGACTCTTGGATGAGGATGACAATGAGGATGAGATGTGTTGAAGCAGCATTCAGTTACCCTGGACGAGGCATCAGCTCTACTGAGCTCTGTGATCATTCCCTCATCCTGCTGCATCATGTAGAGAGATGATGAGCATTAGTGCATTTCACCAAGGCTTCTACACAGAACACCACAGTGCTACACTCAGAGGAAAACATTCCCTGTAGTAAGAAATGGTGATCGTGACAGCTCTATGTTTCTGAGAAGCAAACAGCAATACACAAAGAGACAGACGTGTGCATTGAAGAGTTTAGACAAAATCCAATGGTTTTAACACAGCTGAAAGCTGTGAGCTAAAGCAGAAGGAAGGATGTAAACAGAAGAGAGGGATAACCACAGGGTCACAGACCTGCAGCATGAAGAAGCTCCATGCCAACAACCCTACAGGGCAGCACAGGACGGATGTCACAGAATATTTTCAAAAAAATACTGTAATGAGAAGAAAGAGAAAGCTGGCAGCTGTGGATATACAGAAAAAACTTGGGAATGCCCAGAAAGCAGTAAGAGTTGTATATAAATCTGTCTACAGGCTGCAGAACAGGTTGATTTTCATATCAGAAAGCAAAATCAAAAATTAGGCTGATCAGCTGGAAAATGGCAGAGTTGTGACTCAGGGAAAGCAAACACTCCCAATACATACTTGCATACTATTTTTAGAAGCTATGCTATGTGGTGATGAACTTTTCTATCCCTGCAGATATTAAAAAAAAAAATGTTGAACAGCATCTACTAATGGCAGACACTTCAAAATTAGCAAGAGCGGATAATAACATCTTTTTCTTTAAAAAGAGCTGGGTAAGGAACTTTACACATGGCTGATCTTGATTTCTAGTAAACTTGGACAATCAGAGTTAAGAAAAAACGTACCAATATTTTGAAAGAATAAAGTGAATAATCTAGGTAATTATAAGCCTATCAATCCAAGATTGCTCTCCAGCACAATAATAAAATGGCTTATAAAGAAAACAATTCATTAAGAATCAAAGATGGGAAACAGAATTCGGCAAATCAGTGTGGATTAGAGAATAAATTTGCCATCTTGATATTGTCAACAATGACAAAGAAAACAATAGTGCTGGAATAAGTTGCTGTATCCCCCATTTTAGAAAAGTGTTTGATTTGGTCTTACATGTGGTTTTCATCAAGATGTTTTGGTATTTGATAATACCAAGTCAGTACAGGGCTCTTGAGCAGAGAGAAAACCAGTATAGTGAGAGGTCTCAAGCATATGAGCAGAAAGGGGAATATTGCCTCAAAATTGTAGTTGTAGCACGGTCCTTGAGGAATCTGCTAGTGAGTTTTCACTACTTAGGAAATGCACAGTAGAAAAGCCCTGAGCCTTACGAAAGAACTGGAAGATGGGATTTTTTCCCTACAGGGTACTTCTGGAGAGTAATCTATTTAGTTTATCCCAGGAGAAGCTTAAGAAGGACTTCAGTATGTCCTGCAAGTATGTGCTCAAGAAACAGGACATTGGTGGCATAAGACATTCTGGGGGCTGACAGTAGGCAAATTCAGGTAAGTGAGAAAATACACATGCCTGACTTGTAGGATTATGATTGCTGCAGTCAAGCAGCACAGGATAAACAAACACATTCCGGTAGAGAGATAAATCTCTGCAGGTAACGGTCAACCTGATGCACAGAGAGCAGAAATAGGAGCCCTCCTGGGCAGCCTGGCTAAGGGAGGGGAAAGCTAAGACTGACAAGATGAAATTGCAATGCAAAGGCATTGCAGGAGCATCCAGGGGTGTGAAGACTGAGTAATATATCCAGATCGTTGTGCATGGCATTTACCTAGTAGTTGTTTGCCATCTCTACTGATTTCAGTCCTTCATTCTTTAAACACAGCAAATCATTCAGAGGAAGGAAGATTCAGCAGAAGCCTGTGAATGCAGAGAATTCATCGAGGTATTTTCTTTCCTTTCACATATGATGCACCAGAATCTCCTTGCCTGCCTCAGCAAGATAAAATTCAGATGTTCAGACAAGAGAACTATTATAAAATAGTAAGAAGAAGGGAGGTAAGGAAGAACCCCACCAAATAAGTAAAACATGAACTTGTGCTTCCTCCCCCTTCTGGGAGAGGGAGAGGACTATTCCTTTGCACCCCCTGAGACTTCAAGCTCTTTCAGATGAGATTTAATCACTCAAGAGAGCTATTCGGAGCTTTGGTTCAAGATTTCGCACAACTAAGAGAGAGATAAGTGCCACTTCAGAGACTTGTGTTATGATAATTGCAAGGATAAAGAGAAGCATAGAAAAATATCCCCATGTTCCCAAACAGTCCTGAAAGCACTTGCTTCCCAAATTAATCCCCTACTTACCCCAGATGTATGATGACTTACTGGCGGCATTCAGTAAGGGGTAGCCAACTGGATCAGACTCGCTAATGACCTGTTGCTAATTGCTGTTTGACTAACCCAAAAATACTATCCCCTCCCCTCTGGTACCGTTTACTGAGCCGATTTCCCACTCAGCCTCCATTCAGAAATAGAAGCAGTCCTCCAGCCCTGCCTCGTACCTAAAGGGAGAATGATGGACGTGAGTGCCATGTCAATGTGACAGCCACTGCCTTGGACAACCAGGTCTTGAGAAAAAGGAGGTATGGAGTGATGTGGCCATAAGGGAAGCGCTGAGCTTCCCACGCAACTCGGAGCAGACTGGGCGTTTCTGAGCACAATGTTTTCGAGGCAATGCACCAGTATTGTCAAAGAGCAGATGTTTCATCCCACCATACGCCTTTTGGGAAGACTGTTGACCAAATCCAGCTGGTAGGTCCAGCCCTGCATGCTTTTCAGCCACTTTCCCTACTGACCTCAGAGTGAAGGATAGCAGCCTTTCCAAACCATCCAAAAGGTCTTGCTCATACTCAGCCTCTCTGAACCTACCACTGACCGGAGGCTTTTAAACTCTTGCTTCACTTGGACACCATTTTTCAATACCCAATCTCATACCCTCTCATTGTCCAACCTGAAATTACTGCCACAGTCCATTTAATTTTGAAATTCTCAGAAAGAAACTTCTAAAAATCACGCTGAAAGCATTTTGCAATTCTCATGAGCAACATGAGAATATTTGAAATCTCCACATTTTATTCCCAAACACAAAGAAACTCAGGCTTTCTGGCAGTCATAGACACCTCTGAGAATATTCTAGCAACTAAATTAACCAGCAAGAAAGCTCATGGTAACAGCAAATTTTAAACTTAATATTGTGCACCACTTACTATCAAGATCTGAATTTGCAATGGCAAGGACTAGCAATGAAAATCAGTTTGGTCACTAAGATAATTAAATTAATGAAGGTCTTTGAAATCCTGTAGTTTAAACAAGAAAAGGATTTGGTCACAACCAGGTGAACCAGCTGAAGAAAGACACCAAACTTCTCAGCTTGTATCTCTGCCCATGGAAGGGGGATGGAGCCAGATGATTTTTAAGGTCCCTTCCAACCCAAACCGTTCTATGATTCTACAAAAAATTATAAGTACTAGTGGTTTCCTTTTGCAGCAGAAGTCTGATGCAGGGAAAGAGCTTCTACCAGCTATTAAAGTTCTAAGTTCTTTTCATTTCCAAGCTACCTTTTGTCATTTTTCACTAATCGTCCCTCAATTTAACCCAACTGTTAGAGCTTTGTTCTTTCATGGTGCCAGTACTAAATGACCTGAAAGGTCCCTTCCAACCAAGGCAATTCTGAGATTCTTCTTAATGCCAAACCCTTGCTCTGCTGGATGTGCATCAGCTGGGGTCTAAGTTTGACCAGCTCGGAGCAACTACAGAAAATCTGAATTGTGGCAAGGAGGAAGGCAAACATTAGTGGATTTCCCTTAAGAAGATGCAGAGGAGAATTCACATCCAGCACACCTGCAGGATGCTCCAGCCTATAGAACTCCCTCTTTGTTTTTTCCAGACATATGCATGGCAGAATGGTGAGTGCAGCAATGCAGAGGACGATGCAGCACTTCTCTGCAATTTGTGGAGCCATTTATAAAAACTCAGAAAGGGGCTTTAAAATATGCTATTGTGATTTCCTGTCATTTTGTATTCCGTTTACGAAGTACAGGGCTACACAGTGACATAGAAGAGTAGCTGCAACCTACAGATCCAGTTTAGTATTTTGAGAGGGCTTTTAAAAATTTTATGTGGGTGTTTGCCAAAGGATGTCTTTTTATATTTTTCTTGCTGATGGTGAAACAACCAACTTTTACTCATACTTACACAGTCTATCATAAAGTAAGTAAAAAAATACTTGTCCTAAGAAGTTGTAAAGTACTAAATTAGCTAAAAATAAATGTTCTTGTTGGTAAACAAGTTCCAGATGTTTCTGCTAGACTCCTTCCATCCAAGGCTACAGTATTTAAGAGTCCACAACCTAGATACTAGGAAAAAACTTTCACTGTTGTTGAAACAAAGACAAACAATCACTTGACATGTGTTTCTATCCATGCTCTATGCATTACTTTCCCACAGGGCTGGAAGGGAAAGTCAGCTGGGTCCCTTCCCTCAATGTGCTAATAGGAAATCTCAAGTCCCAGCCAGGACTTCTGTGCAAGCAGAAGGTTTGCATGTGGGCCTTCCTTATGTGGGGCCAGTAAGTGCAGCTGGCATACAGTGGCCAAGTCACCAGGTGGGTAATTCCTTTGGAAATTTTCTTCACTGCCTATTTCCCCTTTCCAACTTGCTGAGGATGGGTCAGTGTGTAATGCAGCCTTGGCATCCTAGTAGCACCAGAAGCCAAACAAGCCAGAAAGAGAACCCATCAGGCCAAAGAAGGGTTCACAGGGCAACCTGCAAGTCCCTCATGGAAGTGGCTCAGGAAGAACTATAATCTTAAGAGGTCCCATTAGAGCTACTGCTCCTTAATTGTGCTACACTGCTTGCATGAGTCAGAATGGAGGGCTCTGACTTTGGCCTCTGACCTCCCTCCCAGGTATGTTTGTGCTTTGGGACCACACACACCTCATGCCTGCCAGCCCTGGAGCCAGCCTTCACCAGGCATCTCCACTCAACAGGAGAAATATTTTTTTAATGTGCCAGGATAAACTATCTGAGAGGAAACCTCAGTGTCTAAAATAAATGAAAAAAAGTAAGAATATCTTCAAAAGTCTAAACAAAAGCAACAGTCTCCAAAGGAAACATAGAGACAAACCAGTACAGCTCCTCTCCAGCCTCTCCTCCTCATCCTGCCTGTTCCAGTACTTAGTATTTCCAGTCTAAACAGGGAGGAGGGATTACACCCTCTCCCATCTCCAGCACCACACAAAGCATATGGACAACTATAAAGATGATTTTAAACAAACTTAAGAATTGCAGACAGGAACTTGTCCACACAATTAGCAAGTGGAGGAAGTTAACAGTACTGCATTCATATGCACGGTGGGAAATTCAGACAAGGGGAGGTTAAAACCCATGTCCAGGACTACAAAGGCAAACTAGCAGGAGGATGAGAAATCAGCTTTTCCCTAGTCCTAGCCTGCACAACATCTGCATTACCAACAGATGGCCAATCTTCTAGAGATGTCACAAAAGATGTTCACTGGCACCAAACCTACCCAAAGCTTCACCTCCATTGACTCAAGTGGCAGATGCTTGAGGCCTGAAGGTAGTTTTTGCCCTACTCTGGATGCCAAAATAAGTACCCAGAGCCTTTTCACATTGCACAAATATAATCCATCACTCTTGTTTTGTTGACTGACGTACAGCTTGGATCCTCCAGCCACACAGTGGCCATGACTTACCCTGCTGCACTAAATGAAGTTTTTCAAATTCAACAGACTAAACACCAGCACAGCTCTTGATGGCTATTACCATTAAAATATGTATTCATTCTGTAAGCAAACAAACTTGTGCTTCTTAGAGTTCACTAGCTGTTTCCCAGAGTCTAAGATCAAAAGTGAGTTTCAGCATGGATTGTACCATTCATTGCAAAGTCAGCAAGAAGAGGCACCCTCTCCTCCTAGATACACCAGTAGAAACACTGCCATCAGTTTTCACAGATTGGTTTGGTCCCTGTTAGAGAATATGAAACACCAGATATCACAGAAGGGTTGGATGAGGGTCAAGAAATAGATATCTTCTACAGAGGATTTGCCAAGTGCAGCAGGAGATGGCAGTCCTCCAGTGACTTTGTTCTCACTCATCTCACATCTTACTACTAGACACTGGTTCCAAATCTGGCACAACTTCCCCACGCTACAAAGTCAAGAAAAAGATAAGGTCATATACAGCTTGTTATATGTTCATGACACAAGTTTATGGTCTCTCAATGGGAAACACAGCCAAAATAACCATCTGTAAAACTGACTTCCAAGCCAAGCAATCCTTCACGGTCACTCAAAACTAATAATTTTTCATCTTTGTCTTTTTTCCCTTCCTATTTTTCATTCCTGGGAAAACTCTTCAGGATGAGACTTGTTATTTTCTCCAGATGGATCCAAGGAAATCCTGACTTAGGCCTCTCCGAAATCTTCTCCCATCACCTATGTCCCTGAGCAGTGCACAAGTTGTTTGCTTTCCACAAAAGTTTAAGATGCTTCCATGCATGTTACCATTGCATACTTTTCTGCTTAAGAGTTTATTTTACCCTAAAATCTCCTGGGTCCTTGCCTTTTTGAGAAATTATTCCTTTGGAGGAAAAAAATCTAAGTCTAGAGTTATTTTCCCACTACAGCAATTAACTCTGTTTCCATCATTAGAATTAAATGTGATTCACACCACTACAGGAGATCCAGCTAATAGTAGTATGGCCATAACCTCTATATGTATTCTTTAGAAATTAATTGTAGCTTACAGATCTTTGAGTGCTGGTATAGATTGATTTTTATCATAGTTATGGATGTTACTATTATGTATTCATCACAAAAGTCCCTGTGAATACAAAGCACTAAACGGTCACTTAACCATCAATATTCATAATTCCTCGTTCATCAGTTTCTCACATTGGGCTGCACCTATTCTTTGTGCTCAGCAGCATGGAAGGGGTAAAGACAAAAGAATTAATGAATCCTCACAAGCCACAAGTGCTCAGGATCTTAAAAATGTTTAACAGTAACTAAGCTGGTTGCCCCAAACAGTCAAAGTATGCAGGTAGATGAGACAGAATGCATAAATATTGTTCTTTCCAAAATTATTTTCTGAGAAGCATAACCAGTTCATAGCAAGGCATGAAACTTCCAGATTTTTGGAAGACACTCATGAATAACAGTACATTTAACAGTTGCTTCAGTTTATTGTATTAATAAAATTGTTCTTCACTGACTTTCAGAAGGAAAAGACAGGACTACTGCTCTGGGCTGCACTAGGACCATGTCTCTGTGCAGCCTTCAGTCCTTTGCCCTCTGGAGGAAGTGCCACCCGCCCTACCACCAGCTAGCTCCTGCCCACCAGCTGCACCTCCACAATCCAGTGCACAGAGGAGGTGCCTTTAAACAATCACCCCATTCTCACCTAGCTCAGGAAGCCCTTACAGACAAAATATGATTTAAAACAACTATGATAAAAAAACAAATAATAATAAAAAAGCCTGAAGAGCATATGGTCTACAGCAGAGGCTGGAAAGGGAAGGTCATGCTGCCTGCAGTTTGCTGTTGAAGCTAAATGTGGATTTATAATTGATTGATCTGTAATAAACTCTCCTGCACACCTCACTTCCCTGAGTTACTTTCCAATATCCCTGCTGAGGCATGAAAGCATTTTTGTAGGATTTGTTAAACCTCACGATAACGTGTCATCAAGGTAACCTCATCTCTAGAAACATAGCTTGTGATGGGCCTTTTCACAAGACCAAGAGCCACACAAACTATGAATTTGTGAATATCACAATCTCTGCATGTGTCTCACTGGGACTTTGGACCTCAGCCCATGTGCTTCTTACCTTTGACCTTGGAGACTCCAAATATGTTGGCAACATTTGCACTGGATTCCCCAAACAAGTTTCATTCGTGCACTCTCTCTGGGGGCACATGTGGCTCTTGGTCATGTATAAAAGCCACACACATGATAAGTTCTGGGTAATGACTCCTCCAGTCTTTACATAGGGAACACAAGAATAGTATGTAAGACCCCTAAACATTCATACACATATAAGTTGTCCAGCAATGTGGCTGTTTTACTGTTGCAGACCGAAGTTTTACAAAAGCACAAATGGTCTGAGCTCTGTCATTCTGGAGTGCATTTTTCAAAAATCCATTTATGTAATTTTTGATACAGATCTCTCAGCTATTCCAATTATGAGAACACCAACTGTTGATTTGGTGGAGGGTTAGGAACAGGCCTGGTGAGTAACAGCCTCCTCACCAGGTGCTGCAGGAACCTGTTACACAGGGCAGAAAGAAAGGCAAAGCTCTGGCCAACATAAGCCTGGTAAACAGCCACCAGTGACAAAAGAACACTTCATCAAAATGCCTATCAATTTGCATTTCTGTCACTCTTTTGGAATAGCCAGCTGTAAGCGATAACAGCAGCTCCTAACTGTGTGTCCAAAGAGCCAGGACAAGAGTGTTTCAGAAATGTAAGCTAAGGCAGGATAAAGGAGAGGCTGCTTAACTGCAAGTTGTGTATTCCATTCAGAGAAACAACTCTTCCCTTCCTCTTTGCCTCGGGAATAAGGACCTGTCTTCCTTCATGTCTAAACGCTCACGTCAAATGAGTAAGGACAAGGGGAAGGAAGACTCCAGTTACAGGCTGAAGCACTGGTGGGCTGTAGCCCAGGCACTGCATCCTCGTCCTCCTCTTCCGCCTCCTGCTCCAGCCCGACTCCTGCAGAGGAGAGAAGGCAGTGGAAGGGAAGGAGGCTAGGCTGAAAGGTGGAAAAGGAGAGCTCTCTGAGCCTTTCAGTTGCCCAGAGATGGGTTAAAGCTTTTCAGCCACACAGGTATTTTCCTCGCCATCCCCTCTGATTTCTGAAAGCAGGGGAAGATGCTCACTTAAGTAACTTCACAGTTACATAGATGTTGGTTTGACTGTGCAGAGCATCAAAAGGAAATGCCATTGAGATCTCTCCAACCCTTCTTCTGTGAGGTGAGGTTTTGATGTATTTGCACTCAGCAGAGAGTACTTTATTCCTAAAGCAGTGATGTTTAGGGCTCTGTTTAAAGAAGATATCAGTGGATGCAGCAGACACCAACTTGTTTCACCCTCTCCAATAATATGCTGCTCCTCCTGTCTTACCCATCCCTTTACTGCTTCACCGTCTCCCATTCCCATAGCTAAAAACCTTCCTAATTAAAAGTAATAATTTGGGCAATTAATTTTCCTCTTTGTCAGGAAATTACAATTAGCAATTCAGTACAAGTTACTGCCTAATCCAGGAAGGGACACTATCACCTCATGAGAATAGCTCAGCTTTTGTCACACTGATTACCTCTGAGACATGTTCACTCAAGGAATTCATGGGCATCAATCACATCCTTCCCTGCCTGCTTTTCATCACAGCTCATCAGAAATTTGGATGCAGTTGGAGAAAGGACAGGGGAGAGAGAATCTGAGATGCAATGACAGAACTAAGCCATCCTCTGAAGAGGAACTGACTTTGCACAATTTCTTCTCCTGCTTATTTTACAGTAAATAAAGAATTGCTGCAAATGGGTCTATTCAGGCAACAGCTGAATTTCCTGCCCATTGCTTTGGGATGGTGAGGGAGGAGGGAAAGTGTTGGGACGTTACAATAAGCAGTAAGTAGTGCAATTGGTGACTGCCCAAAACCTTGTTTCTGCACGTGTGTGGCTAATGATAGAAATAAGAGAAAGTGTTCTTGGAAAAGACTCCTATTTAGTGAAGGGTGGTGAATGCAAAAAATACCCCAAAACTAAAAATTCATCTCAGAGGGAGAGAAATGAGTGGAAAATTATTTATTATGGCATTTATTGTGGATGAACAAACCATGCCTGGGCTCTCCAGCTTTTCCCAGCACCAGTCCCACCTGCGGTGCTGCTCCATCAGCCTGTGGCTCCCCCAGCCAAAGGGGTGAGTGTCATTGACCTGGTCTGGGACAAGAGCTGGTTGTGGGCTTTGCCAAACCCCACCATGAAAAGGAGCAGCACAAACCAGATTAACTCTCCTTAAGCACTAAGTCTGTCATTGTTTCCCTGCCTCCTGGGTAGGTCTGGATTCAGGGGCAGAGGGAAGCTGCTCAAAAACCCCTGCTGAATGAGCACCACGCACTATTTGAATATCCTAATGACCTGTGGTTACAACACACCCTACAAAAACCCCCCTGGCAACAAGCACAAAGTACCTGTGTACAGGGAAGCAGGAAACACTGAACTGATACAATCTCCTCTCCCGTTATCTGTGTCTTTGGCTTGTTACATTTAACTGTACTTTTGATTGAAAGGAAGAACATCCTAATGGAAAACATCAAAATCTTTCATCAGTGCCAGCTTAACCCAATAAAACATCCAATCACTATTGAGTCTTGCAGATCCAGTGAGTGAAAAGTTTTTCTCCATGAGTTTCTTTCGTGATCTTGGCTTTTCCACAGAAAAACAGACTACACTGAAAGCAAGACTTTTCCCACAGGAAGTTTCCATTTGCTACTTAAAAAACAAAACGACTACCAAAAAAACTGCTAGGTCTGTCATGTAGTTGTTTCGGCTCCACATTTCTCTTCAGACTGTATAACAGCTTCTTAGGCCATGAAGAGGAAAATTGGATGGAGAAGGTCTGGGAGAGACCCTGAGGAGCAATTGAATCAGAACCAACTATATTTTAACATGCTGCAGAAGACATTTGGGAATGGAGATTCTGCATTCCCCTTATGTGGTCTCCCAGGGGCAGTACACATAGAAATCATTCTAGGATCTATCCTAAATCTTCCTTACTGCATTTTATTGCTGTGATTTCTGCTCATACCCCCTGCAGATGCTGAGATCAGTTCATTATTCTCTTTCCTTCAGACACTCCTGCATCTAAAGAGCAGAACCACAAACAACCCCCTGGCTGACACCAACACAGAGCCCAGCCTGCCCCAGCTCTTCTCCTCTCTCCTGCCATTTTCCCAGAGCTCTCCCCGATCTCTCCTCTACCTTTCCCAAAGTGCAGTTTCCAAACCTGACATGTTGAGAGGAAGGATTCCTCTCACAAGGCTCTGTATGAGCACTGCTGCTACTGCCTTTGCTCCTTCTCAGCACTAGTCAAGTTTTTTTTGTTAATTTCCTGTTTTCTGTGTATAATTTCCATATCCTTTCCCATGCAATAGCTTCCCATCTGATTGTCTTCCATCCATATCTTGAGCAGTCAGTGATTCCTGCCTAAGCACACCTTAGGTCCATCAACCTTCACATGAAGCTCCTCTGTGATTAAAAAAGGATGAGCCCCAGAGCAAGTCTCAGGAGAGATTCTCAACTTTTTCACCTGATCCATCTCCATAACCTCTAATCAGGAGCAGCAGGTGCTCAGATATGATAAGGTTGACCCCCAAGGCAGGCTGACAGGAAGCAAATTCTCTGCATCCAGTTCCTGACAGGGGGCATGAGCATCTCTGCCACTTGGAGGTGTGAAAATGCGTCACCAAGAGCTATGTGCTCATCATGATCTCATGCAAATTGGCTCATGACTGAATTCAAGTGAACTGGATCACACTGCAGAGGCCAATACAGCAGTGGAAGTGGTGGATTTCTCTAGACACCGTTGGTTCCCAAGAGAGAAGCCTACCACATGGCAGGGAAAGCTCAGCAGAAACCCTGATGCAGTGTGATCTCAAGATCTGTTTAGGGAAACTGTATTTATAATCAAGCCTGGATGGATGACTGTGGCTTCACATTCATTCATAAATGTATGCTCTGCCAGCAGTGAAAATGGCATCTTGATGTTGAGATGGAAGCCTGTGATCTCATGCTTCTTACTTGGCCAAGCACACAACACCCCACTTATGCCAGCCTTGCACTCCCATCCTCAGTGCTGTGATGGCTGGAGGACACTCAACACCTGATCCCACACATCACCTGCCACAACAAAACCCACTGAATTTAAGAGTGTTTTAACAAATTTAGATGATAGAGAGGGCACAAAACAACATGATGCTCACTGTTTCTGTCAGGGCACTCAGTGTCATCAGCCCAACCTGAGTTTGTCCTCGTGTGGACAAGGTAATGTAACATGAAGCTGCCTACAAATGAATTCGGAAGAATTGTTCCAGGGAGCACCTTCTTCTCCCAACTACTCTGAGCACCACTGATGGCTTCTGTACCGGCACAGCATTGCTCAAAAACGCCAGATAGGCAAGGAGACAAGTTTACAAGAGAAGAGGCTCCAGATAGTCTGCCTGGGCCTCCTCTATTAACAACAGAGTAGATAAAGGAGCCCCTTCTTTAAACCAAGTGGAACACAAATCCTAATTCGCTCATTGTTTAAAAAGTGCACAGAGGCAAATTCATTTAAACTTTAGCTAGGTTTTTACTGCCTAAATAATACTTTTGTAGAGGGATGGCCAGAATAAAGCTGAAGGGGTGAAGAATTTTCCCCATAGCGTCCACAACCAACATAGATAGTCCATCTCACTGCCATAAAAAGAGTGATCTAGTATTTCTCCATGCCTCACAGAAGCCCAACAAGTGCTTTGTGATTTAAATCCCTTCTAACAGCAGGGTCCTCCATGAGCCCCACCACCATGCAGTGCACACCCTCCTCCCTTTGCCAAGCTGGGGAAGTCCCCTGGGACATGGGGGTCGTGGTGTGCTTCACAAGGACAAAAAAGTCCATTTGGGAGTCAGTAGACCAGTGGCCAGGGCAGACCTCTGCCAGCATTGCCTGTGACAACAGAGGAGCTCTTGTGTGCCCCTCCCTTGCACCATGGCCCTCTGGGGAGATGAAACGTATCTTCCCAACATCCCTCTCTGCATCCTCACTTAGCCATGCTGCAATGACTGCCATCAAACCAAGAGCACCTTGCATCCCATGCCAGCTGCCATCACAGGACACTGAGAGCCAGGGCTGTCACTGTACAGCCCCACCAAGGGACACTTTTCCAGTAGGAGCCCAGCAGGTAGCACAGGCAGCAATGCAGAGACAGGAAGGTCCATCCCGTGCCATCTGGCTGTGCTGGCTGCCTGGTGCCATGCTGATGGTGCTGCCCAGTGTCCAGGGTCTCATACTGGTTTTGGCTGAGGTCTGAGCTTCAGTGAAGGATGATAACCAGTGTGCTATGAGTTTGTCAGTTTTCTTTGCAGACATCTTTGGGGTGCTTCTCCTGCTCTTGTTGCTTTTAGCCAGGCTTTCTTAAGTCTTCATCATCCAAAAATGTTCTCATTTGCCAAGATCAGAGCTTCCAGTCTCTCTTGGGTTCCCTATTTTTGGATCCTAGACCTGGGTTCACATTGCTAATTTCTTTAGTATGTTTGTTTTTAAATAAACAAAAGCTGCAACAAAAAATGTCCAGGGACCCAAAGAGTAGTGAAGAATCAGAAGTTTGCTAAAGAGGACAGATTTGGATGTGGAAGGAAGAGGAACCCGAATGGGAAACGCTGCAGAGTCAAACATCTCCAAATATCTCACAGCTCATCTGTCAGGTGGTGATGCTGTGGGGGGGAAGGCAGGGAGTTCTAGGGATGGGGATAAACACAGATGAGCCAGAGACACAGTCAATCTGCTGTTACCATTCTTGCTAATAATAAATACCACGTGTGTTCACAGACCACAGTCCCACTTATCAGCAGGGTGCCACGCAGCAGAAACGTTCAGCTTCTGGCAATAGTTTGGCTGCCCCCACACTTCTCCCTAGCCACTCTGCATGATCATGGGAGCCCTGGTGCAATCATGGCTCTGAAAGAGTGGAGCAGCACAGGGGTTAGCAAATCAGTTCGGGAGTAAATGGGCTGTGTCCCCACAGCCTCCACAACCTACACACCAAAGGCAAGCACTCCAAAATCTGACCCAAAGGAACAGGTAAAAGAGAGGAAAGGTCACTAGGTTACATCAAATGCAAAACATGCACAATTACTGCAAATATTAAGGGAAATTTAGTCAAGGCTCTGTAATGCTCATAAGAATGAGATGGGACAAAGAAAAGAGAGAGATGAATCTCGGTGCTGGCTGCCTAACATGCTTTTATTCTATGGGCTAATAATTCAACTTGGACAAGTCTTGACAAGTTCTTAGGTTCACCTTGCCCTGACTTCATGACACTGTCACCCATATTTCACACATCATGGTGTCTCAGAAAGTGTCTGTTTTTCTCTTCTCTTTTAGCAGTTACTTCCTTCAGTGATAACAGTTACCCAGTGGACTGGGGAAATCCTGAACTGAATGGACAAAAGCAAAACAATTTACTTCTTCCTCTGATTTCCTAATTTCCTGCTTATTTTTTAATCAGCATTGCTCAAGTAACATTTATTTTATTAAATGTAAACAGAAGTGCAGATAGGGCTGGTTGTTTTCATTCATGAGTTATAGTAGAGAGGATCAAATTAATAAGATAACGCAGCCAAGCAGAATGCACAGAAAATCATGCGCTCATAAAAGGCATCTTCACAATTAGTTTTTAATCAGCTCTTGCAATTTTCCCCTGACCAGAAAAAACCTCTTAGACTCAGACCAGCAACATGATGCTTACTCTGCACTTCTCTGACATGTCCTTACGCCTGATTTCTGCTGAAAGACTTTGGAAATTGCAGATATTGAACTGCCTCTATGTGCAACATGACCTGAAGGTCAGCCCCAAGAACATGGAAGACTCTGGAATGGAAAGTGGATTAAGGAGAAGAAGATAAAGGAAAATGAACTTCATCTTTCACCAGCAGCACCTGGCTTCAAGCAACCATCTAGTACCTGTTTGCACAGTGGGTATCTCTGCCATCAGTCCTTGTTCTACTTACACTAAATGCACACCCATTCTCCCAGGAGGGCAGATAAGTGAAGTCACAGAATATCAGGGATTGGAAGGGACCTCAAGAGGTCATCTAGTCCAATCCCCCTGCCACAGCAGGAACACCTAGACCAGGTCACACAGGAACGCATCCAGACAGGGTTTGAAGAAGTCTCCACAATACCTCTGGGCAGCCTGTTCCAGTGTCCTGTCACCCTTAGTGTGAAGAATTTCTCTCTCAGATTCCTGTGGAACCTCCCATGTTCCAGCTTGCATCTACTGCCCTGAGTCCTATCATTGGAGTCCAGACCCATAGCACAGCACACCACAAGCAAATCCAACCCAAAACAATTTCTTGTGGCTTACAAGTGCCTCTCACCATGTTGACTGTATTCTCCCTTCTCAGAACAAAAAAGTCTTAGAGTAGAACACTGTAAGCCCCAAATATGCAGTTACCTGTTACCTGCCCCATCCAGCCCCTGACTCCCTCCCTCTTCTGCCTTTCCAGCCATGATGGCTGTGCACATCAAGGTATATTCTGATTCATGTAGCCTATGGAAGTTGAAAAAACTTTCTCTTGCCTTGCATGCCTTGGGACTTTCCAGCATAAGATGATGCTGCGAGGTGAATCTGTCTACTGTCCTTTGGCCAGACAGGAAGCTCCCACCACTTTTGGGGAGCTGATGCACTCTTCCTGTCACACTTCCAAGCCAGTAGCTGAAGCATCAAAGTTCTCCTCCATGCTGGCAGTAGCCAGACATCAAGAATTTGCCTATGGTTAGGTAGGACAGACCTGCAATATCCTCCTAGGACAACAAGCGGGTCCTGCCTCCAGCTGAGCATCCCCATGGTAATGAGCCAACTTTCCTGGTTTCATCCCTGAAAACACTGGCTTCAGAGCAAGTGCAGGAAGGTTCCTAAGGATGTTTTTATTTCTAAGATTTCGTATATACCTCCTATTTGTGCTAAATCAGGTTTAAAAGTCACCTCAGCCCCATGTGAATGATGGTGCAAAGTGCACCAGGGATGGAGAAGAGAGCAAAGGAAAGGAGGCCCCAAGCTGCCTGGGAGGAAGATTGTATAACCACCCAAGAGGGTGGCTCTGATGGCTGGCTCCTCTCTGGGAGCTCACCCACAACAGGAATGCAGTTCCACCATGGCACACTCAGCCTCCACCCCCCTGCTCACTCCAAGGAGCATGCAGAAGTGCCAGCATCACCTTTTCTTCCTCATGTGGCTCCCTGTTCTTCTGCCCAGTAAACAGGACATGGCTTCTCAAGATGCCCTTCCAGTTCCAACATCCATGCTTACAGAGTGAGGCACAACACAGCATGCCAGCTCTGGTCTCCAGCAGCGAGCTCTCAGTCTCTTCTCCCTGTGCAAACTCCACCTGGCACCACACCAATCAGAAGACCACGTGTCTTCACACAGAACAAAACTCCCAGGAACAGTCTGGAGTTTGCCCCAAGAAGGCAAAAAAGGGTCAGACCACTGTCTGAAATCATTTCCTTCCATTCTGTCTTGACTACCCAGCCAATACTTTTTCCTCACCTGGAAGTCTGGAGATAGCGGATGGTACTTCTTACAAGGAAAAGGGTGATTTGGAGAATAAACCATACTCTTGAGTTTAATTTAATGCTCTCTTTCCTTATGATGATTCTACCATTTGAACCCAGCAAAGGAGGTACACTGGACATAGTGTTATGTTAATTTCCAATGTGCTTGGAAGATGCTTTCTCTTCATCTTTAGCCTCCAGCTCATTAATATTTCACTGATTCCTTTAGCCTCCCTTATCAGACACCTACATATTCTAATTTATATTCATTGCTATTACCTTTCCTTATTTTTCTGGGTACAACATAGCCTGATTTGGGGGGTTTATTATATTTCCTTTTCCATTCTCTGCTGAATGATTACAATTTTGCTCATTAGATTTTCCTGTCAAGGAAAACCTGGTTTTGTAACATCATCATGGAGGACCCATAAAAATGAAGCCAGTTCCATTCGTCTAAAATCAGCTGCATCCTTCAGATCCTCTCAGGCAGACCTTGGAGAAGGGATTTAATGTCACAGCTTTGACTTCACTAATATTAATTCAGCCACAGCACACCTTAAAAGAGGTCAGCACTTCAGCAGATTGCCACAAATGTCCTCCTCCAACTTTTCTGGTCCATAGGAAACCAGCCTGGATCCCACCTCACCAATCACCTCATTACTAGGCCCAGTCATACACACTCAGTTCAGGTGCCTTATGAGCAAGGATTTGTGTATGGAAGAGTGTTCATTTGTTGGATCCAGACATTCAGGTGCATCCTTCAAGTCCCATCAGGGAGACCGCTGAGAAAAACTATAATGGTGGCATCTGTGACCTTCCTAAATGTTCAAGCAGCCATGGTCCACCTTAAGAGAGATTGATTCACTTGCTGCCATCCATCATTCCAAATCAAACCTTCTGCATTTAAAGATGGCATTGTGAGATTTCAATGGCTGCTCAGATGCTGAAAGGAACGATGGCAAAGTTTACTCAGTTCAAGGAATTTCAAGCAGAAAGGTAGAAATCTTCAGGTAGGACAAGCCATGTAGGGTAGGTGTCCCAGTGAGAGTCAGAGGTTCTTGCTGTGCCCCATGCAGAAGAAATAAGAGAGGAGGCTGTGGTTCAGAGGTTATTTCTGAAGACAACAAACAAAGGGACCCAGAGTGAGATCTCCTGCTGGGAGAAATGCTGTGCAAATGAAGAGGGGGAACTGCTGGCCCAGGGGAGAGCTGACAGTGCCTCACCCCTCTTAATATATGGCATCAAATCTGTCTCCATGGGAACTATAAGTGCAGTACCTGTTGGTGCCATCTCAAACCAAAAGGGGGGAAACAAGTCAAAGAAAATAGTGAGCCTCAGAGCAACGTGAGCAAAGGGAGCCCAAGCAGATGGCTGAGCAAGTGCCCTTTTGTCACCTCATGCTGGCCCTCTGCTTTGCTTGCTTTAAGCCAGGATGAAGTCCTCATCCTGCTGCTCTGCATTTAGCCAACAGCAGCTCTGGCACTTGCAGCTGTAACTTGTGCCACTGCCAGGCAAGCACTGAAGAGTAGTCACTGGCCATGACTTCAGCTTTGCAGTGTGTGGCTGAACATGACTCTGTCCCAGCCAGAGAAGAGAAGACAGGCAGCCAGTTCAGGAGGCAGACAGAGGGAGCGTGGGGATGCGGCTGGGAATGGGTCCATGCATGAGTGAGACCATGCAGGCCTGATTTTGAGAGGTGCTGAGCCTACGCAGAACTCAGTGACTTTAAAAAATGTTGTGGGTGTGAGCACCTCCACAGACGGAGGAGAGGAGGGTGGGCTGGAGGAGGTGGGGATGAGATACACTGAACATGGGGCACTGAACTCCTGCCTCAGCTCTGTGAAACACAGATTCAGGAATATTGTGAAAAAAGGGAAGAACTCAGAAGAAAATACTCTCCCTGCCCAACTTTGTGGAAAAGATCCAACCCACTGCACCAGACAAAACTATGTTATGGCTTTGTTGACACCCGGATCATCTGTGAACAAGCAAACCCTCCTTTCTGCATCAGGACGTGGGAAAAACACTCCAGCATCACCATCACAGAAGGCCAGCAAGTGGCTTTTCACCATTATCTGCCATGGAGACAAAACTGGGGAGAGCTGTTGCTGTCCACCAACACCATCATGCCCTGGATAGGATGCTCAGGTATGACTCTCACCCTTGAGAGTAGCTGCCACCCCATCACCCACCTCCACTAGTGCACAAACCACTGGATAGAGTACACCTCCTGCTATTTTCTCTAATTGTTTCCCTAATCACATAAAATTGTCAAAGTTCAATTTGTCTTCTTACAGAGTAATTTGCTTTCCACCATACATTACTGACTGTGTCTTCTGCTGTAACCCATGTGTCTGCAGCCACTCGAATGCATTAGGGTTGAGGAGGGGCTCAAATTACATTATTTGGTCTAATAAAACTAAGTCTAATGGAATTACACAACAAGACCAGATTAAAGTCAGCTGCTTTGAAAATACTAGTTTTAGTTTCATGCTAGCTGAGAGAACAAGCATATGGCTCATCCCTCTCCCATCTCCTGACCAACACATGAAGGCTCCTGTGGGAGTTAATCCACCCTCTGCATCAGCTGAGGCCAAGGTTACATCACGTTGACAACCACCAGCTTTTCCAGAAGGAAGGCAGCCCCACAGCACCATCCTGGAATCAGAATCACTCAGATTGGAAAGGACCTTTCAGATCCAACCATCAACCTTACTCTGACAAACCATCACTAAACCATATCTATAAGCACTATGTCTGCTCATCTTCTAAATATCTCCTGGGATAGGGCCTCAAACACCACCCTGTGTAGCCTGTTCCAATGCTTGATAACCTTTTCAGTGTAAAACATTTTCCTAATATCTAAACCTAGCCTGGCACAACTTGAAGTTGGTTCTTCTTGTCCCATCACTTCTTCCTGGGGAGAAGACACCAACCTCCTCCTCTCTACATCCTCCTTTCAGGTGCTTGTAGAGAGCAATAAGGTTTCCCTTCAGCCTCCTTTTCTACAGGTTAAACAACCTCATTTCTCTCACCTGCTCCTCATCAGGCTTATAATGCACCAGGCAGAACAGGGAACTCCAGGAAACAGAAGTGCAAAGATACTAAAAGTGAAATTCACAAAGTCCTATCCTTCTCCATAAACTGCATGACAATGAGGTTCTTCACAACTCCATGCAGCCTGTCCAGTGAAATACCAGTGGTGGCACATGCCCACACAGTAAATCTGTGATTTACTTTTTCTATGGTTTTACCCCTACACAAGGGCAGGAGGCAGAAGCAGAAGATATGCTAGTGTTCAGATCTGGAGATCTGAGCAAATTGCCCTAATGTCTACCCCAGACTTCAATTTGTGCATGGTGAGAAATGACACCACACATTTTTTTCTCCTACATTAGTGCAGAGCCCAGTCAGGTGAAAATTTTGGGGGCAAGTAGAAAAGGCCCTCCCTGCTCCTCAGCATCCTTACAGTCAGTGTTCACAGTGAAAAACTCAGCTTCCTAGAACCAGACTTCCAAAAAAAACATCTCTACCATTTAATTTTGTGTATTAGCCTTCAGAGACTTTATTTTTTTTTTAAATGAGGAATGAGGCATAGGAATCATAGCATCAGGGCAGAGAATGGTCTCTGACTTGGCACCCATCACTGCCCTCCTTGATGAAATTACTGAGATTACTTCCACTCTATGCAATCTGGGCATCTGCATCTGTGAACTGATCCAGGCATGGGGCAATCCTACACTGCTTCTCCACTCCTATGCAAGTGCTGGAAGGATGGCACTCCCCTGCTTTTCACTTAAATGACAACTTGGGTTTCAAACACAAACCCACGAGAAATATTTCCATATTGTGTAGTGTGACAGTTTGATGTGCAAGGCAATATGTTGCCTCCTCGCACCTTCTTGGCATATGCTCCATACCCTTTGCTGCTCCCACAGTATGTGAGATACCAGAAAACATGGTCCTCACGCCAAGGAAATAAGCTCCTTCCACTGCTGAACCGGGGTCTGGGTCCCCTGCAGGCACTGTCTCCAGCCTAGGAGCAGCGGAGCATGGAAAGTATGTGAGATGTTCTCCAAGGACATCCCACCACACTCTGCCTGCAGTCCTCTGTCCCATGGCAAGACATAGCTCCTTGCATTCACCTGGCAACCCCTTCAGCCAGGTCCAGACAGACTGTTCGTACCCAAAGGACTTAGACCCATGCTGGCAGGCACCCATACTTGGAGGAGTACCTTGCTCTTTGTCCTGCCTCAGATTTCCTGAAGATAAGAACTACTTGGAAAAGGGGAGCAAACATGGAAAACCCAGCTGGCTACAGAGGAAAGGGAGGAGGAGGTGGGGAAGAACCACCGATGGTACTGACAGGAACACAGTTGGTGCAGAAGAGCTGCATGTACAATTTGGAGACTTCCTAGAGAGCTTTAATGAGCCAACAAGCACAGTCAGAGGACTTGTCCTCTTACTTCTAAATCAGTGTTTGTAAAGTCCTGGGGAAATTATTTTCCCTGGGGGTGTTCAAGGCCAGGCTGGACATGGCACTGAGCAGCCTGATCTAGTGGGAGGTGTCCCTGCCTATGGCAGGGGGGTTGGAACTCGATGATCTTTAAGGTCCCTTCTATTCTACGATTCTATTTATGTCTACCCCCAGCAGGGGAGTGTTTAAGTAAATAAGATACTTTAGTGTGAAAGCACTTATTATTTAAACAAACACACACGTTTGTTTTTCAATGGACAATATTGACAGTGATGAGGTCAAGCTGGGAGAGGAGAAATGAAGCAGTGAAGATCTCTCCAGAGGAGAGGAAGGCTGCTGCTGCTCTTCACACAAGACAGGAGTTCCTGGACACAGTACATACCCCACTCCTTCCAGGGAGCAGAGGTGGGCCATCTATGAGTCCTCCATTGCTAGTTTTCTCCCAAAGAACAGTACTACCCAGGCTCCTACAATATCCCAAGCTGTCTCCTCTTGAATCTGACTTCATCCAACCTATCCATCATCCACTGCTGCAATGACAAATCCAAATAATCTCCTAAAAAACCCTCTACCTTGCCTTCGCTATCACAAACAAAAATAGCCAAGCACTGTAAGGCAGGACAGAGAAAAAACTCATTCTCCTTGAAGAAACATGGAGCAAATTTCCCATTAAAAGAATTTTATTTTTAAAAAGAAGTCATACTGACATCACGCACTTCAAAGCACCGTCCAGACCAACTGCTCCTGCTGTCTGGGAGCTTAAAGCTGGTAAAACTTGGACCTAGCTCCTCCCTTGCTGCCCTGAAACAGCACCAACTTGAGTTGTGTGATGTTTTAATTACTCATCCTTCTATGAAGTTTCCACAGGGGAAGTTTGTTTTGGAGCTAGGAAAGATGCCTCGGGGGTGAGGAAATGACACTAGTTTTTCACTCACAGACACAGTTCTTGTCTCTCCATAAACCGGATCCACTCTCAGCCCCTGAATGAAACCACTTGCGGGACTCTTGTTAAGTCTCAGCTTTGGAGTCAGCCTGAGTAGGATCGGTGTTTGGTAGTGATGTTCATCCTCAGCAGCTCGAGCATGGAACAAATAGAGAGCCAGGATAGCTTGGAAGTCACAAGGGAAGTCTTGCAGTAGGGACTCTGGGACGTGACTGTCTGAGCACAGTCAAAGCCTGAATCCCCACAGCCCTGTTCCTGGAAAACACCTGCCTTCAGCATCTTCACTGAAGGGAAGTTTCCTTCCCTGGAGAGACCGACGAGCCTCTGCCTGGAAACTTTCTCAGTGGCAGCGGGCTCTCACCCTGACCCAGCCGCAACCACGTTTCTTGCCTTGCCGCGGATCACAGCCGGTAATTCCAGCACTCTGCTCAACACCACGAGTGGAACGAACGGCCGCGGCGGCATCGCAGCCGACGGGCACCCACGCCAATAGCAAACACCAGCCAAAACCACTCTACCCATCCCGCTGTCCCTGCAGTTACACACACATCAGCCTTCCCCACACCAGCAGCCGAGGCACCTAAGTGTCCGGTGTCACCCCATGCACACCCGCGGTACGAGGCTCCGCTCCGCCAGAACGCCCGGTTCCC